>OW387143.1:14938234-15272380 GCA_936440205.1 Lepidonotus clava | reverse complement strand
CATCACCACCCTGGGCCCTGCCATGCTGGTTTTACAACTGCCAGTCTGGTTTCTACATCATCACAGCTTGCTTTTTGGCTCTACCTACAACTGCTGACAGCCAAAAGTGAGTTTTGACATGCAGAGTTATACAACAACTGACTCCTGTGTGATTTCTACAACAGGCCTACTGAGATCTACATTATTTACAACATGTAATTGTGCCTACATTTTGCAAAATTGCCAGGTGAACTGCCTATTTTTCTATCAATACAACTACAATGATATGAACTGGTGATTATACAAGTGCAAAAACTGTGTTTTTCAACTACTACAAGTGTTGGTAATACTCTAAATACTCTGCCCAGGTTATCATATTTTGAGTGCACTATTTTGATACTGTGTATGTATTACTTTTATACTTTTCTAGTGCTACTTGTGTGTTCAAAACTACTCAAAATGTCAGGGCTAAGACAGCCAGATACCTTTTTAGACAAGCCTGGTCCTATGCCTATGCCATGGAAAACTTGGTTAGCCCAGTTTGAAAATTATTTGATTGCTGGGGGTGGTTCCAATTACCCTGTTGCTAGGAAAAAGGCACTACTTTTACATTGTCTGGGTAAAGAAGGGCAGAGAGTGTTTCAAAATCTTCCAGAACTGGACAATCCACCAGCCGGTACTAATGACTACCAGAAAGCACTTCTCATTCTAGAAAAACATTTTGGTCCCAAAATTAATGTCGTGGCAGAACGTTACAAGTTTCGCCAACGCGCACAACGTCCCACTGAGTCAACACAGGACTACGTTGCCGCGCTCAGGGAGTTGTCAGTGACTTGCAATTTCGGTAACATGCGCGATGAACTTATCCGTGACCAATTAGTTGAAAAGACTATTTCAGAGAAAATCCGGGAGAAACTCTTCATGGAGGAGGATCTGACGCTGGCGCGTGCGATTCAAGTGGCAACGCGCATCGAGGAGGCCATGGAGGGTGCGAAAGCCGTGACCGCGTCCGCGCCTACAACTCCGTCTCCAGACGTCAATGCGGTCCAGGGGTCGAAGCCCCGGTACAAGAAAGGCTTCAAGCCGAGACCTACTTCAAGTCCCGGTACGACTACCGGTTCTACGAAAGGTAAACCGAAGGGTAAGGTTAAGCAAAACATGTATTGTTATAGGTGCGGATCCAAAAAGCATAAAGCTAACTACGAGCATTGTCCGGCAATAGGCCAAACTTGTAACTCTTGTCAAATGGAGGGTCATTTTGCCAAAGTCTGTACAAAAAGACTTATTCAAGAAGTTATAGACGCAGATAGCGATTCAGAATCGGATTCTGATGTAGAGGTTCTTGCTACCGAAGCTACTGTAAAGAAAAGAAAGCGCATTCAATGCAATGTTCATGTAAACAGTGTACCCATTAGACTACACGTAGACAGCCTAGCCGATAGATCAGTTTTAGATCTCAATACATTTCGTGAGTACTTCGTAGACGAAGCTATCGAACCGGCAGGTCCCGAAGATGAGTTAAAGTCGTATACTAAAGATAGTCTACCTGTCGTTGGTACATATTCTGCCGAAGTGCGTTTCAAATCACGTTCAGCTACTGTGAAGTTTGTTATCGTAAAACGCGGTAGATGTATGTTGGGTCTTGATGCCATAGAAGATCTAAATTTGTGTATCACAGGTAAAACCCTAACCGTAAGTGAGGTTGAAACAAACAGTGAGTTGAATACTATCAAAGGGTTCCAGCACAAAGTAAAGATTAACCCGAAAATTCAAGCTGTACAACAGAAGTTACGTAGACTACCCTTAACTGTCCGTAGTAAGGTTTCACAAAAACTTCAGGAGCTCGAAGCTCAAGGTGTTATTGAGAAAATTGACGCATCCGAATGGGTATCTCCCATAGTTGTATCGTACAAAAGTAACGGCGACATAAGGTTATGTGTAGACCTACGAGAGGTTAACAAATCTGTAATTCCTGATGTATATCCGATTCCGTCGATCCAAGAGCTTTTGTGTGAGTTGCATGGTGCTAAGATTTTTTCACAACTAGATATGGCGAGTGCTTATCACCAACTTGAGTTGCACCCCGATTCACGGGATCTTACAGCTTTTATCACCCATGACGGTCTGTACAGGTACAAACGTGTTTGCTTTGGTCTGTCGTCAGCGCCTTCTGCGTTTCAGAAAATGATGTCAACTATCCTGTGTGGATTAGAAGGTGTACAGTGTTATCTCGACGATGTAATTGTGTATGGTAAAACCCAAGAAGAGCATGATCGTAACCTGAAAGCTGTTTACGCACGTCTGCGAAAACACAATGTCCAGTTGAATAACGACAAGTGTAAAGAGTCTGTAAGTACTCTAAAGTTTCTAGGTCATACCGTCAGTGACGTAGGTATCAAAATGGCCGAATCACAGATTCAGGGCGTCGTCGAAGCTATGGTTCCTACTGACAGGAAGGGTCTACAATCTTTTCTCGGTTTGGTAGGTTACTTTGCTATGTATGTTCCCAACTTTGCTAATGTCGTTGAACCAATGAGGGCTGTACTTAGAGAGGAAACCTTTGTTTGGAATGCCGAAGCGCAGCAAAGTTTTGTTTCAGTGAAAAATCTGTTGCAGGAGAACTGTACGCTAGCTTTATTTGATACATCAGCCGAAACTGTATATGTCACGTGTGACGCGTCCGCCTATGGACTAGGTGCTGTATTAAGTCAGAAAGTAGATGGTAAAGAACGTGTTGTAGCATGTGCGTCTAGAACTTTGTCGTCCGCAGAGAGAAACTATTCTGTTGGGGAGCGAGAAGCTCTCGCGTGTGTATTTGCTGTAGAGAAATGGCATGTATTCCTTTGGGGAAGAAAGTTTGTTATTAGAACAGATCATAGTGCTCTTACGACGTTGTTAAGCAAAGGGACAGATAGAAAGTCTATGCGTATTGCTCGGTGGTACTCAAAATTAATGAAGTACAATTATGACATAGAATATCGTCCAGGTTGTGACAACAAGTTAGCCGACGGGTTATCGCGCGCTCCACGTAAACACAAAGATGAAGAATGTGATGTAGAAGATGAACAGATTTGTGAGATTGTTCATAACGATATGCAGACAGATATTCCTGTTACATTTGCCGAACTACAGGTTGCTACCGAAAGTGATGTAATTTTGTCGGAAATCACAGGTTACGCGAAAGGTACGTGGCCAGATAAAAAAGATCTGAGTCCAGACATACAGAGGTATGAAAGTGTAAAAGAAGAAATTTCGGTGTATAAAGGTATTCTCATGCGTGCAGACAGAATTATACCGCCTGTTAGTCTTCGTAAGAAATTAGTGTTGCTCGCACACGAAGCTCACCAAGGTCAAACACGTACGAAACAAAGACTGAGAGATTTGTATTGGTGGCCAAAAATGGATAACAATGTTGTTGAGTTACTCCAACAGTGTTCTGTTTGTCAAAAGTTAGACAAAGGTGTTAAGACTGCTTATGCACCATTAGAACCAGTTAGTTTTCCAGAAGGTCCCTGGGAAAAACTAGGTTTAGATATCGTAGGTCCCATTGAAAAGGCTCCAGCGAATGCTAGGTATGTTATTTCTTTGGTCGATTACTACAGCAAGTGGCCAGAAGTTGGTTTTGTTTCTAACGTAACAACGCAAAGCGTTCTGACTTTTCTCATGTCTGTATTTAGCCGAGAAGGTTTTCCTCTAGAAATTGTAACCGATCACGGGTCTCAGTTCATGTCGAAAGAATTTAATGACTATTTAGAGGAGAGGAAAATCAAACATTGTCTTTCTTCGGTGTACTACCCACAAGCGAATGGTGCGGTAGAGAGGTGGAACTCTGTGTTGAAAAATGCTGTCCAGAGTGCTGTTGTCAAGAAAGAAAGTATCAAAGAAAATGTACTACAACTACTTGCTTGTTACAGGGCTACTCCACACGCCACTACAGGCGAAAAACCATGTAAACTGTTGCACGGTAGAGACATGCGTACTAAACTAGATATCGTTGGTTTCAGAAAGAACGAAAAAGTAGTTGACATAGAAAAGGTTCGAGAAAGAGTAAAGGAGAAACAGAGTGCATACAAACGTAATGCAGATAAGAGCAGGAACACAAAACATCCTGTATTGAAACAAGGTGATCTGGTTAAATTAAAGAAACCACAGGCGGTCAGTAAAGGTGAACCACAATTTACCCCACCTGTAAAAATAATCCAGGTAGTACGACCCGGTACCTACATGTTATCAGATGGTAAGGTATTTAACCAATCAAAGTTGTCTCCTGTAAAGGCTTGCGAAGAACCGGAACGAACCGTAGTACTACCCAACAAAGATGTAAATGTACAGGGTAAAAATACACAGAATGTGCCCAAAGAGGTTGTATTGCGTAAAGGTGAAAGGGTTAGAAAGCCTTCTGTATGGCTAAAAGACTAAATTTGTACTACAGTGTTCATTTTTCTTACAACTATTAAGAATTTATACTACTTTAACTACTCCTTTAAAAGGAAGGGGAATATGTCGTAGTCCGACGCGGGAACGCCTTATTTTCATTGATATCATCGGCCCTATTTGTGTTGTGCTAAGCGGCTCTGCTTGCCGCGCGTCGTGACGGCCCCATTGCGTGATGTAGAAGTTCTGAGATTAACCTACTGAATAAACAGGATTATAAGTGTACAACAAGTCTTCCTACTCCTTCCACTACCACATTATTATCCAATGTCTAGTCGTTCCGTGACAAGAACTCGATTGACCATGATCAGTCCCGAGGTTAGAGTTCCCTCAAACATATTCAGTCAACGCTCCGTGCTCTAACACAATTTCTATATGCCTCTCTCCAGAACCTAGACTGCAGATTAAAGGTCCCAACCTTCACAGGATGTTTACTCACACAGTGCTTGCAGCTACTCTGGCTAGCTAAGAGCGGAACACATTATTATGTGGTGGTACGTCACACCTTAACTCCTCCCCCATTACACTTACTGTCAAAGTGAAACATTGGCTTACACGTGCGCTTCTAAGCTCACGTCATGCTGCCCAAACATGGACTGGCCACCCGCGTCAGTACACAAGTATCTATAACATAATGAATTAAAAACCAATTTCTTGACTTTTATTTTTTGAACATAGATATCTCCTTCAATATAAGGACTATGGACTTCAAACTTTGTATGCCTCCTGATGAGTTTCTTATGTAGGGAACTGTGTCTCAGAATCTTTTTTTAGGCCCTAGTTTTTATTTTATTCCAAAAAACGGGAAACTTTTTGTCATTTTTTTACTCTTAATTTTCTAGATTTCATAAAACAAAAACTAAGACCTAAATAAAAAAATCTGAGACACGGTTTCCTCTGAATGGCCCTGAATTATATGTACTTAAAATTTCAAGGCTCTAGGTGAAGAATTCACTGAGATATCAATGTTCAAAAAATTGTAGTAAAAACAAGGTTTTTCATCTTCCTGGTGTGTCGGGACGGCATCTGATCCCGAACACGAAAACCCGAAAGATAACCTTGTCACTGGACACAGTTTCCTATCAATTTATTTATGATTACTGTTATTTAAAAAACAAGCCTCAGCATATGGCTTATATCTAAGTACAAGTGTACTGAAAGTTACATATCATGACCCGGGCAGAACCCCAACTCTCAATACCCGTGACATCACGGCTCCCCCTCCCCCCCTGGCCTGCCGGCTCATCGATGACTCAGCCTGCCAGTCGGGAAAAACCCGTGACATCACGGCCCCCCCCTCTCACCTGGCTCGCCGGACTGGCCAATTACATAACAATCCGTGACATCATCCTGTGACATCACAGCCCCCTCCCACTGGTCGTGAGCAACAGCCAATCAAAAGACACCAGGTGTTGCATCAGTCCCTGTGACATCACGGAGCCCCCTCCCCCTCTGCACCAAAAGGATGGTGCAATCACCAACTGCTGGATATAAAAAGGGGGCTCCACACACCAGTGGGCAGTCTCCTCTGGAACTCACCACCTGGACCACACTGGACCACTCTACAAGACCAGACCTGCAGCCACCTGCCCTGCCAGAAGCCTACCTCCAGACCACCACCTCCCAGACCTTCAAAGACTCTGACTCTCTGCCAACCGGCGGTCTGTGCGTTCAGGTAACCGTCCTGGGACTCTGAGGTAAGCACTCTGTGCGAGTGTCATCATTGTTGCTGCAGGTATCACTCACCATATTGTCCGGTATTGTAAGAGACAGTCTGCCATTGTAAACTTATACCCTATGCTGTCCGGTGTTATGCGAAACGGTCTGCCATTGTAACTCTAGACCCAATAAAGGTTTGAAACTGTATTTGAACGTGTGGCTTTTCCTTTCCAAGTTGTCCAAAGTTACCGTGAGAATATTGTATTCAGCGGGGAGTACTTCTACAGTACTCTACTCACTCGAGCTATCCCTTTATAATAATAGTCGTCGGTTAAAGCTTATATTATATACTATTCGAAATAACATCACGAATACCTATACGAACATCTATACAAACGAACGAAACATCTCTTATAACATAGACATGTATATATCTAACCATAAGCTTAGAAAGCCCCCCCGGCGCACTGGTTATGGTGCATAGGTGTCCTTAAGAATATATTTTTATGATTTATATCAACAGATAGGGTATTTAATTGGCTTTTTGGCACAATATAATACAACCAGAGGAGATTAGAAAAGCAGAAATAGTAATAAGATTACTGCGACCATAGCAAAACATCCCTTATCACCAGTTGTCTATCCTTAAATCATCCGTGATTACTTAATGTGATATTTAATTGCTCACTTATTGGGAAACACCCAATTTTTTCATATGCCAGTAACCAGGTGACAGGTGTGCGATACTACCCTATTTTAATATTTCTGTATAGTCTAATTATCTTTTTTTGTAAAATATCATCAGATATCATATCCCATGTGATCGAACATCCAATTAATAAAAGAATGAAGGGTATCAATAAGTATCAACGCATATAATCCTGTAGTTAACATTTAACTAATTTTTCGGTGAAAAATCACAATAATACCACTAATATACATAATAACCATAATAATATTTTCGTATCACTTTTTTGATGAAAGGTGCGCAATGCAAAACAAATGTTATCCGCGATATAAGCTAGACAAAGTATTCACCTCTAGATATTCCCATTCCAGAGACAAACAGAACTCTGCTAAAAAATCGGGAGTAGAAATTTCGTTGCAAGGGGTAGAATATGGGCAGGGCCATAACCTATGGCTTCAATAGGCGCCATGTTTGAATCTGAGGTAGATTCAAAAGTTTAACCTTCTCATTCCAGGTCTGGGAAGTTTATATTATATCCAAAAAGGGTGCCCCACCATTTATTTTCAGTTCTTAATGATTAAACATTCAAAGTTCAGCATGTTGTTCTGTATCATTGCATGGTGCCCCGCATCTACAACCTCTCCGTCTCGGGGTTGCAGGCATGCCCTCCGTAGCAGACTATGAAATTTAAGTAAAATTGTGTAGAATGTTATTACATATCATATTGTGATGAACGGCTATTCAGCCAAAATACATAGAGGTTAAAATAATAGAAATAAGGTAATAATAGAAATAGATGTAAAGAACGAATATGTAAAGAACGAAGAACGAAATAGATGTAAAGAACGAATATGTAAAGAACGAATAACGAATATGTAAAGAACGAATAACGAAAACGTAATGGAACGAAACCCGGAAATATGTAAACCGGAAGTGAAATGTAAACCGGAAACGGAATATATCAACCGGAAGTGACGTCAGTTGTAGGTCACGTGACCGAAGGCAGCCAATCAGGGCTGACCTCTCTAGTATATAAAGGGGCGGTGAGGCCCGAATAAACAGAGTTCTTTAACAGTTCTCCTGGTGTCCAGACGTGTCCTCTTTCCTGAAACAACCGCTAAAGATGAGCCGAACAGAGTAATTAAGCCGAAGTTAGGACAAAACAGTCGAAGTTCGAGATAGGTAGTAGAAACATAGGGTAAGGGGCCCGATGGCCCGAAGAACGAGGAACGAGGGAACGGAGTAGGGCACGAAGGCCCGAAGTAGTACCGGAAACCGAGGCGTAGTATGGTACGAAGACATGGGGAGCGGAACGAGGGAGCGAAGTCCGCGGGGACGAGGGCGCGGCATGCTCGGCCCCACGCTACCAAACAATAGGCGACCGTCGGCCCGTCGCCCCCGCGGACCGGAACTCAGGGGTGGACCGCCCCCCGGCCGACCCGTACCCCTACCATAATTTCCCTCCCCCGCAGTCCTCCGTCGACATCGAGTGCCGATTCCCGATCGATTCGCTCAGCCCCCCCTCGTGCGCGAGGCACGACTCTAGAAACACATCTCGGTTCTTGGCCCGGATTCCCCGTCCGCCCCGAGACCCGAACAACCCCCACGTTCCTCTGTTGTAAGAATCGGCAACCCCGACTTACCAGAGAACGTCACACTGGTGGCAGCGGTGGTGCTGAAATAGGCACATACGGACTTGTGGATCTTGGGTGTTTCATCGGTATTGGATACTCATGGCGACTGCGGCAGTCTTCGAGCAGATGGATTCTGACGTCGCCTTCAAGGAAGGTGGGGAGGAGAAAGGAGGTGCGAAAACCGAGACCAAAGGGGAGGACACGACCATCATGGGTAGGCAGTTTAATTTTATGGGAACGTCCACCCCGACGGATGAGCAGAATGTGCGGGCTCAACAACAACAGACCGGTCAGGAAGGAGCGAGTTTGAAGAAGTTCAGTTTACGACCAGAGAAGTATGACGGTAAACCGGATTTCGAGGGATGGATCAACCAGTTTGAGGAGTACGAAACTTTGGGACGCTGGACGGCCGAGGAAAAAGCGGCGATGCTTTTTCTCTCGCTGACGGGAACGGCACGAATGTACTTTGTCGGACTCCCGGACAGGGAACGACTCCGTTACTCAGCGAGGGTGGATGCGTTGCACCGGAGGTTCGGTCAGGAGAAGGACACGTGTAATGCTCTGCAAGAGTTGGCGGGCTTGAAACGTGTAAAGAACCAGACAGCGAAGGAGTTGGCTGATAATGCCCGGCGACTGGCATCGAGAGCCTACTTCTCCAACGACTACGCTAGCCAGGAAAAAGCAGCATTACATGCGTTCCAGGCTGCAGTTGGGGAAGACCTTCAGCTGAAGTGTGCAGAGAAAGGATGCAAGACACTAGAGGAGGCGGTAGAGGTGGTAGAAATACAGGAACGATACTCACGCCGCCTCCTGCGGGCAGTGAAGCCCGAGGAGGACGCCAATACACAGATCATGGCCTTGAACGGTAAGTTGGAGGAGATGATGAAAGAATTGGCAGAAGAACGGGAAGCTAGAAGACAAGCAACGGCCCGGAGGGAGGCGTTTAAGAAGCGAAAAGAAGATTTAGAGTGTCATCAATGTCACCAGAAGGGCCATTTCGCAAGAGAGTGTTCTCAGCGTCAGGGAAACGGACAGTCGCCGTCGCAGTAAGCGCGGGGCCCCCTTCGGGCGCGGCGAGAGAAGTAGTAGGCATGGGAGAATGTGGACTTTATGTGGCCGGGACGGTGGGAGAGAGTGTCGTCCGTTTTTTGGTTGATACCGGATCTATGATCAGTCTGCTGTCGGAACGCCTCTGGAGAGAGTGGGGACGAAAAAGGGAAGAACTGGATGGATATGAAGGACGTCTCTGCTCGGTGGATGGTAGTCCGTTGCGGTGCTACGGATGCACGAACTTGCCAGTAAAATTGGGAACACGCGTGTTGAAGTGGACGTTCATGGTGGCAGACATCGGTAGAGATGAAGGGATCCTGGGAAACGACTTCGCGGTGAAATACCGGCTGACAGTTAAGCCCCACGCGAGTGCCATCTTCCTGCCCGCCGAGGGGGAGGGAGAGGGGGAACGAATCCCGGGAGTAGAACAGAGAACGGATGGGATTCGGGCAGTTACCGTCGGAGGACAGGTCGTGCGAATCGAGAAAACGACGGAAATACCCCCACTCCAAGTGACCCGAGTAACAGTAGTAGCGAGAATGGACATAAGACAGGGTGGACAGCTGGCTGTCATCACCGGCGCTGGATTACCTATGGGACTGGAGGTGATCCCAGGAACGGTGACATTGGGAGAAGAAAATGAAGTTTGGGTGGCCAACCGAGGGACCGAGAGCGCGAAATTGGAAACCGGCGGGGTACTCGGAGAAGCCACCTTCGTACAAGAGGTACGAGGAATAGGAAGTGAAGCAAAGGAACCCCCAGGAGCGCTCGTTGAAATGATAGGGGAGGCTAAGAAAGACCTGACCACGAAGGAGGGCGAAGAGCTGGAGAAAGCCATCATGGCCCGGGAACAAATGTTTGCGACCTCGAAACATGAGTTAGGACGGACAGATTTAGTACAACATCGAATTAAAACGGGGGATCAGATGCCGATCAAGCAGAGGGTCAGACGGTATCCGGCCACCAGGAGAGAGGAAGAACGAGCACTGGTGGAGGATATGTTAAATTTAGGGATTATCCAGGAGAGCGGGAGTGCGTGGAGTAGCCCGACCGTTCTAGTCAAAAAGAAGGACGGAGGAACGAGGTTCTGTATTGACTACCGAAAACTGAACCAGGCTACGAAAGTGGACGCCTATCCGCTCCCGCGGATAGAGGACAGCCTCAACACTTTGGGAGGAAGCCTATTCTTT
Source organism: Lepidonotus clava (assembly GCA_936440205.1). Classification (NCBI taxonomy): domain Eukaryota; kingdom Metazoa; phylum Annelida; class Polychaeta; order Phyllodocida; family Polynoidae; genus Lepidonotus; species Lepidonotus clava. The sequence continues at coordinate 15,261,746 of OW387143.1, read as the reverse complement.
TGCAGTCTGGATCTCGCAAGCGGATATTGGCAGGTGGAGATGGCACCGGAGGACCAAGAAAAGACGGCCTTCGTGACTCAAGGAGGATTGTATGAGTTTAAAGTGATGCCATTCGGGCTAGTGAACGCCCCAGCCACCTTCGAGAGACTGATGGAAAGAATCCTCAGAGGAATCGTGTGGGAGGAGTGTCTGGTATACTTGGATGACATACTGGTCTTTGGACCAACGTTTAAAGTGACTCTGGAAAGATTGGTACGGGTTCTGGACCGATTGAACGCTGCAGGACTGAAGTTAAAGGCGCGAAAATGTAAGCTGTTCCAGAAGAAGATTCCGTTCTTGGGGCACGTTGTCTCATTCAACGGGATCGAACCCGACCCCGAAAAGTGTCGGCAAGTAACCGAGTGGCCGGTCCCGCGGGATCTCCACGAGGTACGAGCCTTCGTGGGATTATGTTCGTACTACAGAAGGCATATAAACGGCTTCACGGAGTTGGCTGCCCCCTTGTATGAATTGGCAACGAAGGAGGAACCATTCGTGTGGAGCGCGAGACGACAAGAGGCATTTGATGCGATGAAGAAGGCGCTAACGGAGGCCCCGGTGTTGGGATTCCCGGAGGAAGATGGACAATGGTGGCTTGACACAGACGCCAGTGACGTGGGAACGGGAGCCATGCTATCACAGGAGCAGAGAGGGGAGGAACGGGTGATAGCTTACACGAGCAAAACCCTGGAGTCAAACGAACGAAAGTATTGCACCACGCGGAAAGAACTGTTGGCGGTGGTGCGAGCTTTGAAGCATTTTCGGTGCTACATCTATGGTCAACGCGTGATAGTCCGGACGGATAACAGCGCGGTCAGTTGGCTGCAGAGAAGTAAGGAACCGATGGGGCAGGCTGCTCGGTGGATTGAGATTATCGACTCGCATGATGTGTCGTTCCAACACCGACCGGGCAGGAAGCATGGGAACGCTGACGCGTTGTCCCGGTATCCGTGCAAACAATGTGGAGAGGAGCACGAGAATACCGAAAAAGTGAGAGTAGTGACGCGGGCCCGGGGGTACGAGCCCGGATGGTCCCCGCAGGAGATGAGAGCAGCGCAGAGGAGGGATCGAGATATAGGGCCGATTGTCGCACGGATGGAAAAAGATGCGGACCGGCCAGGTTGGGAGGCCATATCTCCGGAATCCCGGGAAACAAAGATCCTATGGAGGCAATGGGAACGATTAAGCCTCAGGGATGGCGTGCTGCATCGGAAGTACTGGGAACTAGAAGGGCATGGTTGGAGGAACCAGTTGGTCGTTCCCCGAGGGGAACGGGCCAAGTTGGTAAGGGAATACCATGGAGGCGCGGCAGGAGCGCATTTAGGAGTCGCCAGGACGACGGCCCTGTTGGAACAAGGGTTTTACTGGCCGGGACTCCGGGAAGACGTGCGGAAGGAATGTCGAGAATGTGATTGCGCGTTGCTGAAAAAGGGAAGAGGAAGACGGGAGCCGCTACATCAGTACATAGTGGGGGAGCCGATGGAACGGCTGGCCATGGATGTTTCGGGCCCGTACCCAGTCACCAAACGAGGAAATAAGTATTGCCTGATGGTGGGATGCTATTTCACCAAATGGTTGGAGTGTTTCCCGATCCCGGATCAAAAGGCAACGACAGTGGCGAACAAACTGGTTGAAGAAGTAGTAGCACGGTACGGCGCGTTTCGGGAACTACACTCGGATCAAGGCACGAATTTCGAATCCGAAGTGGTGGCTCAGGTCTGTGCACTATTCGGGATACACAAAACAAGAACGACGCCGTACCACCCCAGGAGTGACGGGTACATAGAACGAAGTTTCCGTACTTTGGGGTGTTGTTTGAAAGCCAGCTGCCGAGCGACGGGTCGGGAATGGGACGAGATGGTCCCGCTCGTGATGATGAGTTATAGAGCAACGCCGCAAGCCAGCACGGGAGTGACACCGAATATGATGATGCTGGGCCGACAGACCATGATGCCGCGACAGGCGATTTATGGGAGACCTCTAGGACCAGAGGAGGAACCCCGACGGGTAGGCGACTATGTGGAAAGCCTGGAGGAAGGGCTAGTCGCGGCCTATCGGGAGGCCCGGACGGGGCTGAAACGAGCCGCCATCCATCAGAAACACGAGTACGATGGGAAGGTGACTCGGCGGGAATACCACGCCGGAGAACTGGTCTGGGTGCACGATACGGTAGTGGATAGGGACAAAGGAACGAAGTTGCGATTTCCATGGATGGGCCCTGCACTGATCGTCAAGGTGCTTGACCGAGGACGGGTGGTAGTACGGAAGAAACGAGGGAAACCGGGGGGGGTGGTCCATGTGGACCGCCTGGAACCCTACCGAGGACACGCTGCGCCAGCCTGGATGGTAGCTGACCAGCAAGGATACGAGGCTGCACAGTAAATGCTTGGGGTGGGGCGCGCTAGGGCACGTAAGGAAACGGGGCACCCCTTTTTGTGATGAAGTCGTTTTCGTGTCTCGATTCCGCAGGTGGAAGAGGACCAAGGGAACGACCAAATCGGCGCTACACAAAAAGGCTTTGGCCAAAAAGGACTGATCAACCTGGGGCCATTGAGTCGGGGCGGTGCGTTGACCACTACAGTAGGAGTGCAGGTCGTTAGGCTGTAGAGATTTGCTACCTAGCTGAAGATTGGTTCTCTTGCGGATGTAATATAGGTGGGAAATGCGGGGTTGGAACGAAAAACGGCGTTCGGGAGCCACGACGGCCCGAATGTCTAAAGTAGTCCCACGGAGCCGCTTTCCGGTCAGTTCGGAGGAACCACAGCGTGGAAAAGATGGTTGGATTACAACAGAAGACAGACCCGGTGGCAAGCTGGTGAAGACTTCTGAAGTAATGCCGACTTGGTAATACCGCTTTACAGCGTCCAGGAGACCGGAGGAGAGTAGATGCGGCACTCTCGGGAACGCCGGAGGAACGAACGGACGGCTGTAAAAGGCGAGGCCTGAAACGAGGACGGGCTTTAAAGTAGGTCGTAAAAGGAGTAAAAGAGGACAAAGAGAACGGGGCGGCGGCGAGGAGATGATAACGCCGAGCCCCTGTGTTCTCCGGGAAGTGTGCGGAAGCACTGTGAGGGCCAAGATGAAAAAGGCAAGAGAAGGCGACGAGGGATGAAAGGACCGAGGGCGTCCGGTGGGGCAATAAAAGGCCTAGGAAAAAACGCGTGGACGGGCGAAGGGCCGCGAGGTAAAAAGCAGGCGAGGCGGTGACCAGCGGCGGGCCCCGGGGACCGGAAAATAGTAGGGGGCGCCACCGTAGAAGTGGATGGTGAGTCTGACGCTAGGGGTCGCTAGTGCAGGCCACGCCCACTTCCGCCTGCGGCGGCTATAAAAGGCAGAGCGCTCGCCGGAGCAGGTCATTCTGGTCAGCCGATCAGGATTCATCGAATCGCAGACGAGCAGACTGAGCTAAGGAGAAGAAAACAAGAGGAAAAGCAGAGAAGCGAGACGAGCAGCATCACCACGAGACAAAAACGGAAACGGCTGACGGGACGAGCTTCAGGATTGGAACGAGCCCCGAAAGCCCGGAAAACAGACACGATGAGCGGACAGTGCTGGGAAGGACATTGTCACGGAAAGGAGTTTAAGCACTTGGTCAAGCATATTAAAGGCCAGCACGATGGATTACGGAAGCAGTACTACATGTGCCCGGTGTGTTCGAGTCGAGCCTATTCGACACACCAGGACTGGAGGAAGCACATGACGGACTCACACGAAGGGAACCTGCAGAGGGGGATGCCGAAGCAAGACCCCCTTCTGAGGCTGGAGTATGCTGCGGCGTTCGCCTTGGACCCGAAAGGACGACCGCCGTACACCAGTTTCGCTACTGGGGATGAAACGGCGGCCCGGGTAGCCAACATGGAACGGGACTACGCGGTGCGCCATCCGGAGGGGTTTCAACCCCCTGAGAGGGCGGTGGATAAGGAGGCACCGGAGAGGCCGCGACGGCATATCCGCATACCTTACTACCCGAGGGCGTCGAGAGGATCCGAGGACAGCGACGCCGAGCAGCTGGAGCAGGTAGCAACCGAAGAAGGATCAGAGGCCGACGAGGCCGGCGAGGGAGCCCAAGCAGCCAAAGCAGCAGGGAAGGGACCCCTGGCCGAGGTGGCGGAACGATCGACACCCACGCGTCGTTCCCCTCGGAGGGCCGCGAAAGGAGTACGGAAGGAAGACACCGAGTCGCCGCGAAGCGCGAGCCGGGCCGTGGTCAACCCGAAGCCACTCCTGACACCAGACCAAATATCAGGGTTAGTACAGAGCCGAATTAAGAAGTTAAACGCCCAGGGAGAACCACGGGAACCGAGAGGACGAGGACTCCCAGGCAGAGGAAAAGGACGGACATCCACACCCACCCCGAAGCCGGGTTGCTCAGGAATACCACCGGGGGCTGAGGTGGTGGAATTAGTGAGTTCGTCCGACGACCAACGACCGAAAGTCAAAGAGGAAGAGGAGCCGCTCGCTTTCAAGAGGCCCCCGACGCAGGGATGCCCGGCGGAGGAGCCGTCGCGAAAGAAGAAGTGGAAAAAGGTCAAGAAAGTCCCGAGAGAATTGGAGGAGGGAACGAGTTCGGACCAGTCGGAGTCAGGCAGGAGTATGTCGGCCCGAAGCGATCGGTCTTTGATTATCGCTGAGTCTAGTAGCACGGGAGAGCTGGGACCATCGCAGCCTGAGACCTCGACAGGAGTCAGACGGACCACGGGACTAGAACCACCTTGTAGCGACGCACAATTTACTATGATGACAGTTCATAAGAAATCAGTGATATACGAATCACGACACCCGAGGTACCCCGGGTATTTAAAAGGAACAATGAACCGGGAGGGATCGTTCAGGGGTTACCACGAGGCGAGATCCGACCGGGAGCTGGAGGACAGCATTCGGGAAGCACAGGGAGGCCGGCTGGTGGAAAGAGAAGCATTGTACCTAGGGAGGTTTCTACGCGAGATGGCAGAAAGGCAGGGACTCAAACCGTCGGGGCGAGTGGAGAAAGTAAAGTATGTTCGGCATGCGGCCAGGCCGGAGGACACGGCGTCGACGGCCTCGACACAGCCGCTGTTCTCTACCCCTACCCCGACGAAAGCAGATTCACCCCTGGAGAAGATGGTATGTAAGCAGCCGATAGTGCCGCCCCCAGGATTGAAACGAATGAGAGACATTACGGTAGCACCAGACACGCCAGAGACACGGGCGGCGGTTGACAACCTGACTCGAGCCAGTTTGGGGAGCTCGTTTTTCGGGTCGCAAGGATCGGAGGAGACCCCGGGACCACCGTCGCCCGAACGTATGGGATCGCCGCCAGGACCGGATACCCCACTCAAGGACGAGGATAAACACGGGCGGGCGCTACAACCGCGGGTTGTGATACACAGATTACAAATACCGGCTGCCCAGTCCATGGACGCGGAGGTGGAAGACTCAGAGGACATGGAGTTGGGGCAGGCCGAGACCAGAGGATACGAGCCGGAGAAACAAGAATTGGACGAGTCGGGAGCGGATTCAGTGTTCGGGTCTATAGGAACGGAGATACCGACGGCAGGACCATCTAGGGAAACACCGAGACTCAAGTTATTACGGACACAGGCCATTCACCAGGTCTTACAGGGACACTTTCCGGTGACGGCGCGAGCGGTACGAGACTGGGACGCGGAAAAGGCCATTCGGGTGCAACTGATGTGGCCCCCGAGGGAGGTGCGAGGAATGACGGCCAAGACAAGAGCAATGGCTTCGGCGTCTATGGCGTTCCTGATGGCACTAGAAACGGGCCGCAAGCCAGAGACATTTGAAGAAGCGATGGCGCAGTTCCCGACGGCGGCACTGGGGCCGTTGACCAGGGAGTTCCCGGGGGTCGACCGGCTAGTTAACGAACACAACCGGACCGTCCAATTGGCTCAGACCCTAGTGATGTACAAAAACGAGGATCAACTGGATGACTTGTTGAAGGCGACAAGAGAGGCGGAAAAACAGAGCGGAATGGTGGATCAGCTTCTCGAGCTCCCCGCTAGGGAGGAGAGACTGTTGCTGCCGATCCGGCGCCAAGAAGAAGGGTGAAGTAGATGCTGCTCGAGGTCTTGCACGGAAGAAAAACAGCGCGACGGAACCAGAGGCGGAAGATGGCGCGTCGCGAGTCGGGTGGGGAAGGATTACGGGGCGTTGGCTCCTCACCCATAGTGTTAAACCCCCAGGGAGAGAACCGGGCCGAGGCGGAGGTACCTGAGCCGCACAGGAGGCCGAAGCCTGGATAAAAGACTCTCCTGGAGACCGCTGGACGGGCCCGAAAACTTTACTTAAACTCATCGGGAACGGACTGGCGGGCTCGAACATTCTTATCTTAATTTATTCTTATTTATGGGAATCTTCTTGCGGAAGTGAACGAAACCACATGTGTTAGGAGGTGTTGAGTGTAATCAGCGAGCTGGAGGGTCCATGACTGGAATGAACTTACCAAGCCTGCGGGGCGAATACGGGACGGAAGGAGGCGCTAGGAGGAAAAACAAGTTTGTAGCTGTTCCTCTTCTTCCCTGGAGCCCGCTGCGTTGGTTGGGACCGAGCAGGTGGAACGGGATCGTCCGGTCGCGGAAATGGATAGCGGGCCGGGCGGCCCGGGAGCGAGAGTGAAAGTTGGGAGGCGGAATCGAAGAAAGGAAATCAGAATGGACAGATAGTGTTGTCATTGTAGTCTTTGAGTCGACGGTCGTGCCGGGGTAAATAAGGTACCGGTGGGCCGGCGACTCGCCGCTGGAGGAAAGGCTGGCGCGGGCCAAAACTGAAAACCCTTCTCCCGCGCTGCCTTGAGCGATCTGGAGGCGAGGAAGAGACGACCTCTGTCCTCTAGCGGCACTTCTACTTCCTGCAACTTTGTCTTCTTGATTTTGGATGGATCGATCAGAATGTGGATGAACCCGGATTCATGTACCATCATCTTCTGAGTTTCCTTGTCTTCAGCCTCTTACCGCATACGAAGAGCGGCAAAATGGAATTTTTCGACCTGAATGCTGGTTTTATCGTGCCAGAGTTGATGCAGCGAGTCGTGAAGGGATTGCGGCGAGTCGTAGATGTCTCCCGGAGGACCAAGGCACGAGCAGGGACGATAACTTAGGGGCCCTGGCTCGTGACCGACCGTAATATATAGTAAAAGCAATACATGAACGAGAAACAAAAATTAATAGACTTACTAAAACTTATATTAATCTCTTACCTGCAGTAACGACAGAGACTCCTTCCATGTCGTATTTCCTGATGTCTTCTTTTCGAGGAACGAAACAAAATAGTCTTTGAAACATATAGGGAAGTAATCTTTGCAATATACAGGGAGGTGGTGCTTGGAACGTCGGCCGCGGATGCCTCGATAGACACATCAAGAGGTCTGCAGAGAGCGACGAGGAGCGACCCTTCTTGGAGTTCGACATCGGATGAGTTCTCTATATATGCTATTTTATTGAGAATGGGCCCGTTCCGGATCTCAGAGGTTGACGTTGGGTGCAGGTCCCAGTTGATGTCGTCCATCTTCACTTTCTACGGCTTCTTCTTCTCCTTCTCACTAATATCTTCAACTTACCAACTTCGAACCGTCGTACCTAGGAGCAGCCCGGAACGGCTCGGAGCTGTTGTCTCGGCGTTCGTCATAGGCATAGTGGCTCCATGCAATGTGACATGGCACCGTGGACGACTGTGGCCTTACTCCAAAATCAAACCAGACCGGATCTTAAATTTACTTCTATTAACGAACTATTTGTTGGTATTACAGTCTCACGAAAATCGTCTAAAAGCACGGTCCTCCGGGAGGACGAAGAGAAAAACTTAGTAAACAGAGCGAGGCCCGAGAGCCTAGGAAACGAACGAGGGCCCGAGTGCCCGAAACAGGAATCCTCTTCTTAGGAAAATCATCTCATCAGTAGAACGAAGGAGCCTCCCTCTCGCCCCAAAGAGGACTGTCTTCCTGCCGTTGCTTACGGAGGGGGGGAGGGATGAGAGGCACCGGCTCCTGTCATCAAAAAAGAAACTTCATCAAAATTATCTTCTTAATCAGGTCTCCGTTCCGGTTGTTGTCATGCCACTTGGGCCCGGAACGGTGACGGAAAAACTTTACTATGGTGGACTCTCTCCGACATCTCTTTCTGAAATCCTGAAATCTTCAAATGTGTCGACGTGGTCGAGGACGGAACATCTTGATGCTGGGTTAACCACGAGGACATGTGTCGTAAAAGTCAAACTTCAGTTCCTGTACGGAAAACGGACACTTCATCGATAATTAATGATTCTAATCTTCTCAGTCTCACCTTCACCCGGACTCCATCTCAAAGCTTCACTGTGACAAGTAGCACGAAACCCGCGACGTCGTCTGCTGAAGCTTCCACTCTAAGCTTTAATGCATGAAGTTAAGTTCCTTTCCACATACAACGCCATCTTCTTCTTTGGGTACCTTGGCCTTTGGCTCGAACATGTTGTCCTTGCCAAACGTGAAAAAGTCACTGGAGGGCTCTGAATGCCGAGGCGACCGAGGGTGCGAAGTCCAAAAAGAACATTCTATCCACAAAAACTTCAGTCTTTCTTCTTCAACTCATCCTTAAAATCATCATCATCACCTAAGAGAACGCAGAGAAGAGTAATAGTTACGGAAGAACGAGGGGTCACGACCGACCGGGTAGGAGAATCACGACCGATTCTCTACCCAAAAACAACGGAGAACGTCTGAACGACGGTAGAACGGATCGAGGGTCGAGAGGACTAAGGGTCACGACCGGCCCTGGCCTCTGGGTGGGAGAGTCGCGACCGATTCTCCACCCGAACTAGGGGAGAACGTCTGGACGACGGAAAACGAAGGGAACGGGGGCACTGCGGGTCACGACCGACCCATGGCCCCGGGCAGGAGGACCACGACCGGTCCCTCTGTCCTAATGAGGGTAAAAAGGCGAGGAAAAACGCACCGAGGGGCTAAGTAAATAGAGCCCAGAGGAGAGGAGCGGGGGCGACGGGGTCACGACCGATCCCCAGTCCCGGGTGGGAGAGCCACGACCGGCTCGCTCATCCTAAAGACGGAAAAAAAGAGGAGGTCCTAATAGATCCAGGATAGAGAACTCTGACGAAGATAAAAAGAGACTAAGATATATAAAAACGAATTATATGAACTTTCATTAAAAAGAGAGAAAAACGAAGAGAGAAAAACGAAGAAAGAAGAGAAATAATAATTAGCCGGATAGGCCCCGGGGGCCCTCCGAAGTAGACCGGGGAGGACAGAGGGTGACACCTCCTCCTCTACCGATAAGGAGCGTAGGATTGAAATGTTTCTGGTTCTAGAGTATGTTCTGTTGTCGTTGCTGTATGAACTGTGTTGAAATTTTGTATAACGTGTTTTCCCACCTTTCAAGAAGGTGCGGGAGGGTGTGATGAACGGCTATTCAGCCAAAATACATAGAGGTTAAAATAATAGAAATAAGGTAATAATAGAAATAGATGTAAAGAACGAATATGTAAAGAACGAAGAACGAAATAGATGTAAAGAACAAATATGTAAAGAACGAATAACGAATATGTAAAGAACGAATAACGAAAACGTAATGGAACGAAACCCGGAAATATGTAAACCGGAAGTGAAATGTAAACCGGAAACGGAATATATAAACCGGAAGTGACGTCAGTTGTAGGTCACGTGACCGAAGGCAGCCAATCAGGGCTGACCTCTCTAGTATATAAAGGGGCGGTGAGGCCCGAATAAACAGAGTTCTTTAACAGTTCTCCTGGTGTCCAGACGTGTCCTCTTTCCTGAAACAACCGCTAAAGATGAGCCGAACAGAGTAATTAAGCCGAAGTTAGGACAAAACAGTCGAAGTTCGAGATAGGTAGTAGAAACATAGGGTAAGGGGCCCGATGGCCCGAAGAACGAGGAACGAGGGAACGGAGTAGGGCACGAAGGCCCGAAGTAGTACCGGAAACCGAGGCGTAGTATGGTACGAAGACATGGGGAGCGGAACGAGGGAGCGAAGTCCGCGGGGACGAGGGCGCGGCATGCTCGGCCCCACGCTACCAAACAATAGGCGACCGTCGGCCCGTCGCCCCCGCGGACCGGAACTCAGGGGTGGACCGCCCCCCGGCCGACCCGTACCCCTACCATAATTTCCCTCCCCCGCAGTCCTCCGTCGACATCGAGTGCCGATTCCCGATCGATTCGCTCAGCCCCCCCTCGTGCGCGAGGCACGACTCTAGAAACACATCTCGGTTCTTGGCCCGGATTCCCCGTCCGCCCCGAGACCCGAACAACCCCCACGTTCCTCTGTTGTAAGAATCGGCAACCCCGACTTACCAGAGAACGTCACAATATCATCAATTGTTGTCAACCATAGAGACACATGCGTGAAGGGTTTCAGTTTTAAAGAATCAATGCATATGGACCTGGTATGGCGACCAAAAAACTTTCACGAATGTTCATGATAATGTTTTGGTCCCTCACGAACCTAGGGTGTGTCCAGAAAACATTTACAAACCTTAATGGGCACTCACGAATCTTCTTGAACATTGAAAATAAGGTTGAAAAAGTATATATATGTGAATATATTACTTTTTTATATATATAAGAAGAACATTATAATATAATGAAACAGTTTAGAAACGGAAAAAAAAATGGAAAAAATGAAAAAAAATTAAATCATGAGATTCGTGACCGTGAATCTTTCACGAACCCACAATTCGGATATCATACGTGACTATTATTGAACACCAGATTCGTGAATCTTTTTTGGTCGCCCCCCCCCCCCTGGAGTCTTCAAAAATAATTTTCTGATGAGATATTCATTTCTTCTTTTATCTTATGCTTATTTTATGTATAATGTGCAATATTAGGCATGATAGATTCACAATATTAGCCTGACATGCGCGATACAAGGCTTAAATTATTATGCTGCATTTTGTGTCACTGTTATTGAGGATTAAAGCTAGAGACAACTAAATCCTACACATACTAATATGTATGCCTCATGGAGGTGTATAATGCAAAAGAAAACCGGGTATTCCTAAAAAGTGTAATAAAAGTGAATGAATGTAAGAGGAAAGTATATGGGCAAATTAAATAAAATGCGCAATGGGCCTTTACCCCCTTTTTACTCTAGATATTCTGAAAAAGTGTTCCTGCTGAAATCTAATAATTTTTACAGAATTACCGGTATTCTATCATAATTCAGGGGCGGATCCACAGTCAGTCAATAAGTCATCTAGGAAAGGGCAAACCAACACCTAGGCCTAGATCTATAAGATTCACAGAGTGGATAACTAATTTGGCTAATCAGGAAAATTTTGATCAGCACCTCATGATCAGAAATTTTGTCTATCATGAATAAATTTTACACCTGATAATTCCTCTTTGACACTATTTTGCAATAACACTATACATTTTTGTAAAAGACAAAATCACTGATCATGGGATCCTAATAAAACTTTCCCTAATCAGCTAAGTTGATTAAGAAGATATGGGTGTAGGCTAATAGAGTACAGGCCCGTATCCAGGAATTTCTGTAGGGGGGTGACCATATCCAAAAAGTGGACCTTTTTCAAGAATGGAATTTGAAGTGTAAGAAAAGGATAAAGGGCAAAGAATTGTTGTGTTCAGGTTACATATGTCAAAAAAGAACTAGGGATTGTAGGTCAATCTTTTTTTACTTATACCAAATGGACCCAGGAAGTGTTGGAAACGAAGAAAATACTCTAAAGTCATCTTATACCATTTCTATCATCTAAAATACATGCTCTGAGCATCTATATGCTGTCCCATTCTGCTCCAAGCTTTTTTGTTCAATTCTTTTGGATTTTGAAAAGATCCAGAGTGGTGTAAAGGCCGTATTCCACATACCAAAAGGATGCGCCACCGTTATTGAGCCTCTCCATAGTTACATTCCATATGTATCAGGGACATCCACTTTCAGGCAATTTCTGCCACTGAAAGTGCGACATCAGCCGCCGAAAGTGCGCTATCGGCCACCGAAAGTGCATCATCAGCTACTAAAAGTTCCCTATCGGCAACCAATCCAAAATCAGCAGGATATAGGTACCAACATGTTGGTAGATCAAAAGTTTTATCGACAATGCCAGCAATTTCAAATCGCCACTATGAAATTGCATTGGCTGCAAATCGCCGACTCACTTTCGCTATGTGGAATACAGCCTTTAAGAATAGGTCTAAAGGTAAACAGATAATGAAAACCTTTTCTCAGAAAGTGGACCTAGGCTAGCCATGGGGGGGGGGGGGGTGCTGTTATCTTGTTGTGATGCAACGATGTACTCTGACGTGCTTGCAACGTTGCTGGAAGGTACCACAATTTTACCAGACGATGTTAGGCAACTCTACAACATTCAAGTACTGTGAAATCTGTTACATAAGCACCACCTGTCTTTAATGATTCGCTTGGGAACAGAAATTTAAAAACGCCAACAATACATCTTAAGTCATAGTGAAGTTAAATGCAAAGCTCGCAATCAAGAATATGATTGCACCTATGTCAGCAACACCAGGTAATATTATAACGTCAATGTGACCAAGGCAACAGGGCTAAAATGTCAGACGCTTTTGATTGTTTGTTGCTGACCTCCAGAGTCACAGTATTGCCTAAGAACAGACTGGCTGGGGCAGAAATTGTGATGTGACACTACATTTTGTTGCTGAGCAGCACATCTTTATCAATCGGCAACAAAGTCCGTTACCTGTTGCCAACTTTTCACTGAGGAGTTGTCGTGGTGTTGTCCCGGGGGTGTTGTCCACCTGTTCCAAGCTTTCTGTGGCCTAGTGGGACTCCCCTCCCCCCATTAGTGTTTGTAGGGGAGGAGTGAAGTGCGAGTATAATTGTGCCCGGGTCGGCTTGCCCGCGCCGGGCGGTCAGTAATGAGGTGGGGCAGTGTTACGCCCGGCGTGACCGGCGCCCCCGATACATCGCGTGAAGCGCTCCAATCTGCTTACCGCAGTCAGCGGCAACATTCCTGCACTGCCCCCTCCCCTCACACTCTACAAGCAGACAACAAGATGTCAGCCAAGCCCCATCTACGGAAAAGACTTGAAACAACGAGACGAATACATGTACAGATCACCATGCATAAGTACACTTGCATGCTCGTCGTCAATAAACCTATATCTGTACCTCTACAAGTACTTTTCATTCATTTGGACGTAAACTATCCAACTGATGATGGAATCTACCCCAAAATTACATTGAAAGGAAAACTGGTTTAACAAACTTGATCAAAAACATTTCTATTACCCAGTGAAATGAAGAAGTAACCGACAAACATGGATATCATATAGTATAAACCAAAGACTTGAATGTAATCATAGAAAACAATACTACCCATATCTAATATTGATATAAACTCCATCGAAGTTCAGTGTGGCTGCGGATTTAGATAAGTACACTGATAATCCCGATTGACAGCCAGAAATCTTAGTCATAAGGGATCAACTATTTTGGTCAACATTCAATATCCAAAGTTAGTCAGGTCAGTCAACAATTAATAGACTTCAAACTATTTTTTCTGAACTAGACTTACTAATCTTTGAAAAAAAAATTCTTATAATATGCCTACAATATTGAAAACTTCATCTGGAAGATCAGCGCAACCTGAAGATCTCTTTAATAAATAAATATATATAATGTCAATTCAAAGCTAACAATTTACGTGTTTTAGTGGCATAACACATGATTAACCTAGATGGAATGTTTTCCTTCTGTAGAACTCAATATCACCTTTAAATTTATAAAAAGTTGTTGAAAATGTTTTACATACAATGTCAAGGGTTCTAGAAATATTTCTTGACCATTCCAATTGCAAATAAAACCTACATTTTTGAAAAAGGACATTTCATAACGTTTATTTTGATATGTTATTTATCATTATAGTCAGGATCTTTTGTGCATTATTGAGAATATAAAAATATTTATGTTAATCAGGTACACCGGAATGACTTCTTTATCATGTAATGTTGAAATATAGATTCATATAATCTGAGGTCAATGATCAACACTATTATACAAGAATATTACATTTTGTAACGTGAACTATAGGGAGTGCATTATCTGTTATGTGTGGTGTACGTAATTAGTCGTGTTAAGTTATAGATAATAGCTAGCTCCAAACGCAGTCTCCTCCTCGTTTGACTGCCGTCGTCCAATACATAATTATAGTTCCAACATCATGTAAGATGTGAACACTCACGTGAAAGGATATTGTTTCTTTATTTATCCAGTGTATAGTCGTTCTGTGACAAGAACTCGATTGACCATGATCAGTCCCGAGGTAGGAATCCCCTCAAACACATTCAGTCAACGCTCCCGCGCTCTACACAATCTTTTTGCTTCTATCCAGAACCAAAGACACAGCTTAAAGGTCCAACCTTTCCAGGATGGTTACTCACACAGCGTTTCAGCGAACTCTGACTGACTGAGAGCAAAACACGGTCTTTTAGTATGGTACGTCACACCGTGACTCCTCCCCCATTCCACTATTGACAAAGTGAAACATGGCTAGCATGTGCGCTTCTAAAGCTCACACCGTAATGCCTAATACATGGACTGGCCACCTGTGTCAGTACAACTGTCTGAGGCTTCCAATACAGTACCAGGACTCCAGATAATGTTGATTTCTCAGGATTTTTCTTTCAAAATGCTTCTTGATTATAATTTATGGAAATTGACGGACAAAATTTTGCCTATAGAAAAAAAAATTCTGGGTATAAATTTGTGGATTATATTACAAATAGAATCTTCCAAAGAATATGTCAAAACAATTGTAGAACAGTGTGAATTTATGATGAATGAGGCTAGAAACACGCCTCTGAAATATAGTCTATCTTTGGGCCCGGAATACCTTTTTGTTAGTTTTTTTTCTAATTATTTCGAAGGAAATTGATATTTTACCACATCTTCTGAGTGAATTTGGAATGTTATAATGCCTATTTGTCAATATGATAAAGGATAGGAAACCACGTTATAGGTAACTACCCAAGTCCCCTATTTGCCCACCTGACCTATAGTGTACATGACGTCGCGTGTATTGATTCGGTCATACATGCGACATGTTAGTACTATACTGAAACGGGAATTTGAAGCTTGTCATGTAGAGGCAACGTTATGTTATTACATAACAGCAGGCTGACCCATTCTGGCCTGCACTGTGGATGGGACGCTTAATGTCTAGTAGGGATTATTAATGCCACCAAGCAACAGGCTACCTGGCCACCTCAGTCACCTCCATAGAGAGCAGGGAATATCAATTGGAACATTTTCTGAGGTCAGAATGCTAAACCAACATGAGTCGAGATTAAAGCACATACTGGAAATCACAGACTTCCTCAGGTACCTGTCGTAGTTCTTACTTCGTTCTACAAATAAGCTAATCGACAAGTTCGAATTAGTCTGAGTAGTATATGAAAAGATCAATTTGACTCCTGTCGCGTACGTGGTTCATCTTATTCAGGCAACATGAGCAGTACATAGAAATGGGAATTTGATGCTTGTCGTTACATTATTTCTCTTATACAGGCGATATCGTGTATGTATAAACTGTCTGTAGTAGTCCATATAAAACGACGTCGCGCACATGACGTCGCCTGTATCAATGGTTGGTAAATGCGGTCGCCTGTATTGATGCTGTTATACGCGTGACAAGCTAGTATTATGGGGGAATGGACATTTAGAGAGGTTTGGTTTTTGCTCGTCTAATACAGTCGAAGTCGTGTATACACTGCCTCTTTTTAAAGGACGTCACATGTGCGACGTAGAGGGCAAACCCGGTACCGTTTGGCCGGATGCGCGTTCGGCGGATATGTGCTTATGGGTAGTTGATGTCATATGTATTGATTTTTTGCTACACGCGACAATAAGTCAGTAGTATAATGGAAAAACGGAACAATTTACTTATTTTCAGTGGTAGATTCCATCATCATCTGGGTGGTTCAAGTCCAAACAAATGATCACTCCCTCACATGAAAAGGTACTTATGTGAGTTTATTGCAAACAACACACAAATATAGCAACTTGAGTATCCCATTTTCTTGATGGTGCATTCCTCTAGAGATATTCACTGATATCTTCCATGTCTCCTTACCTCATTATACCATACACTCAATATAAGGTCTTTCCTTGTCACAGACTCTCATTACTATGACTATGGCCAGCTAGTCGATGGTAAGTCCTGTCCTCTATTCGTAGCTTGATCCTCCTGTGCGACTCACTTTCCACAATATTTCTCTCATGGCAATGTTATTTCTCTTGAAAGATTTCTGCGATGCCTTCTCTGCGAATAATGTTTGACCACGGAGAGCAGGTCCTTCCTCTCTAGAATTGCATTGTCTATATGGTCTACAGACCAAAGCATATCACATCTTCAAAGATTATTTTGTTTCAGATTCAATACCCATGTTGTATACAGATTGGTCCACTAATGAGTCATCTTCTGCCTCGGCCTCAAGGATGCGAGCAATGCCTTGGTCCTCCACCTAACACCAACTCTTGGCTTGACTTATCACCAGTTACCCTCTTCATTCTCCTCTGTCAAACATTCTCCTTGATCCACTGCCTTTGCTGTCTTCTTCTTCACGGAATCCAACATCCATCCCATGGTTGATTCTAGGCAGGTCATTTCCTTCTTGGGTTCTTTCATCCCTATCCCGACAGCTTTTGAACTACCATATTTCATCATTTTTAATGCAAATTAAAACCATACTCATAACCAATGAGAGAATTTTCAATTTTGAGAATTTTCAATTTTGACACTAGCTAGGGACACATGTGTGTCTGATTTGCTAATCATTACTTTCTTATTAATCTTTTTCTTCAAAATTTCTGATTCTTTCAAATTTTCGTTCAAAATCAGCTATCATCAGTTTTTGATGGGAAACGTGATGGTTTTGAAATTTTCCCACCCGGCACAAGTGTGAACAGTACGTCATCCCTTTAATGGCCTTTAATACTTAGAAATCTACATTCTTAATAATTGACTTAAATGTTATGTCAGAATTGAGTGTTTGCCGATGGATTGGTAGTCTTTTTTTTCCAATAAAGCCAATCCTCTGTCATATAGGGACATCATCACTTTCTCAATAGGTCGATTTAACAATTATCACTCAATCATTATTTCTTAGAATTAATGCAGATCTATATTGGTCAATACACAGTCCCTTGCATTTTTAAATGAACGAACATCACTTGCAGTGAACGTCTTTTTCCCTCCTCTAAAGGGATTAATGCCAGTTCAGGAAACCGTTTATGTATACAAAAAACAACCATGGGCCAAACGAGGAGCCTTGTGGTACTCCATGCGTAACAAGTAAAATGTGGCAAATTAGTATACACGCCCCTGAAATGCAGTATGTTTTTCCTGACAGGGTCGATTGTTTCATGCCGTTTCAGTATTTTGCATTTGAATTTCGATCAAACTACACAGACATACATACTTACTTCTAAGTTCAGAAATCATGTACATATATGTATCAAGGTTGTTAAATCCCTCTACAACTTCTTGCTCGAAGGGTTACTTAAACTCGGCAATATCGGTCCAATGTCGGGTTAAATCGCGTGACGTTTCGGCGGCCACTCCCGGCCGGGAGAGGGCAATGCTGCGAACACGGGCACGCCTCGCCCTCGCCTACGCCCCGATGGAGGCCAGAAATTGGACCCGACGCTGGAGTTTAAAGCTCAGGCGGCAGTAATTAGAAGGTCGCCTCCTCTTACCGCCACCCTATAAGGGTCAGTTTCAGCTTCCGTTTGACCCACGTCTCCGGATGTATACAACTGGCCAAAAGGCCGCACCTCCAAAAGTATACACCACACCTACACAAGTGGTCAATATGTCTTATATTAATGATTTTTACACTGAAATGTATCCACTGACAAGTATGTAAATTGTTTGCGTTGTGTTTATTGTGATATTTACCTATAGCATCCTGAAATAAAATACTGAAAATCCATATCTAAATCCCAATAGCTTGACCTACGAAGGTTTGCAATCCACACAAAAAACGTTGCAGAGCTAGTCTATAAATCAACAAGCCTTCTCTTTATGAGTGTATTTCTAAGGGGATAGGGCAGGTCCCTGCTATCAGATCAGTTGCCAACCCAATATGGTGCCATACCAGTCAGTCCTAGAACAGGCGGACTAAAAAGATTGACGTATTTAACTCTATCGCAGTCAAAACTAGAAATCATTTTAATACTGAACGTTGGATATACTTAACTTGTGTATTCTATAATCATTCAGTTTGTAAGAAAAATATTACATAACCAGGATTTTGCTATTGAAGTCTTGTAACCCTGGTATGGGAGAGTAACGTAGTGGGGAACATGACACACAAGCCCTCTAAAGCCTGCATTCCATTAGACGATTTTACTACTGAAAATTTAGATAGTTCTAAGTTTTCAGTTGGAATATTACAGGAACCATACACATTACAGATTTGAAATTGAAAGAATTGAAAGTCATTTCTAATCGTATATAACGGTTCTATAATGTGCCGTTGTTTTCACTCGCGATTTCGGAAATCGTGACCTTCTCCCGTCGCACACTTGCTATTGAGATATACAGTGCCTGTTGTTGTTGTTGTTGTTGTTGTTGTTGTTGTTGTTGTTGTTGTCGTTGTTTGGAAGTAAAAGGTGTGTCTAGATTTTCCATGTTACCCTTTCCGACCAAGCTTTGTCGTCATTTACTTTTAGACAAAGAGGACCTACATGAATACTTTGGTCACTACTGTGTTATACGAGGAGGTCAATTTGACCAGGTGTAAGCTGTTCATCTCGGCTATTAATTTTTACACTGTGCAGTGCGTCCCAGATCTATTGCACTGCTGACCAGTGGTTCATGCATACACGTAACGCGTGGTGTAGCCCAGTCGGCGGTCGGAATGTCCCTGACGCCGCCCCCTGCCGTGCGCCACCCCGCAACGACGGCCCGCCCGCTCTGACGTCACTCCCAGTAGGCGTATGCAAATCACTGGGCCTTTAATTCAACCGTATGGGGCCGCCCCAAAGCACATGAATCCCAACCCCTTGGACAGTAGGAAGAACACCCTTTGGCAGGATCACATAATCGGGCAGAAGGAGACAACTCGCATCACAAGCAAACATCTTCGTCCGTTTTATAAGGTAAGGCCTACTTTTTTAAACATTGCACAAAACGCTTTTGCGGCACTTTAATCGTAAAGTAAGCACATGGTTTAAATTAATTGTTGAGTGATTTGTGAAACTCCCGTTTGAATGTGATAGCTTTCAACCAACAACGGTGGACCGATTATCTATGTAAGACCGATTGATAAAGCGCTAACAATGTCCGAGATTAATGGTGTGGTCCCCGCCCGGGGCGCATGGTTCTGTCGTCAGGGGGACTCTTTGTACTGGTCAGCTGCTTAATATTTTCAGGGAGTTCCTGGATCAAAAAATGTCTGTGAAACACTCATAAATAACTCTTTAAGTCTATTGTGCCTTGCTGGTAATCTGTTTTTCTGTCTTAAATGTACAGTGATTGTCATTGTAATTCTACATTTGTTCATTAAGCGACGTTATTTAATTGAACATACTTGTAATATTAACTTCACGGTTTTGTTTATTACAAATTTTACTTATTGTGTTTCTAAGCCAAAGTTAATGATATCAAACAGACTACTGAGAGCATCTGTAGTACATGCATACAGGCTGAAGGGGTTCGGCGTTGGTAGTTTAGTGTAGGACAGCTGAGTGGTCCCGAGTTGAAGGGTTGCTGGGGCCCAGGTGGAGGGGTGGGGTGTAAACGTGTTGCGGGGGCGGGGAGACTATCATTAGACATAATATTGGGACTAGTGAAGGCCGACACCGGTGCCTGAGCAGAACGTCACCGCGCCACCTGATGTGGCGTCCTTTGTGGCGGGCCAAGCTGGGCCACCAGCCTGCACGTACACATTAAAAACTACATAGCTCCAAGCAACATACAGTGCATAGTGGGCTTGGATAAACAGAGGGAGAAACCACAAAGCATCTTTACATCAACGAATCTTCAAGCTTTCCAAACGTTTATAAAGCCGTAGATCTATTTGATTACTCTGTTTGCAATAAACCGACATAAAAGTTTTAAAATTCTCGCCTTTGGCAAACCTGGACAGCAGAGATCAGCAGTGATGTGTTATTGTTTCAAAATGCTTAAAGTGTTGTGTGTTGGCCTAGGACCGCAGCCCTAGTGACTGTGTCCCTTCCGACAACTGACATCAGGACATTACAATACATTGGATTTCCCTACACTACTCACAACAAAGTTGGTTATTTATCTACACTACACACAATAAAAATGGAAATTCCCTACACTAGATACAATGATCACTGAGATTTCCTAATATTACTAAAAGTAAGGACTGACATTTCCCTATACTACTAGGACTAACATTTCCCTATACTACTAACAGTAAGGACTAACGGTAAGGACTAACATTTCTCTATACTACTCAGAATAAGGACTGACATTTCCCTAGACTACTCACAACAAGGATTGACATTTCCATACATTGCTCACACTGAGGCTGAAGACTAGCATTTCCCAACAACACGCGCTAAGATACCAACATTTCCCTTCAATACTGAAAAAGATTATACTTCTCGTACATTTTCCATACACTATTGATAACGAAACAGACTTGTCCTTATCTCACTAACGAAGACCGCTGGCTGACATTCCCTTCTGCTACTCAAAAGAAGATAGCCCTTCTTCATACTCTCACAATGACAACTTGAATTTTCAATTGTCATACCTACAATTTATCAAGGTTCTGATAGGCATAATAGGCGACCAACCTATTTTTGGTCATTATGTTCTGGTTATTCATTTCTAGATACTGTCAGCCTACTGTTTTGCATGTTTTCATGAAAGAGCGGCTATCAACAAAAAATTGCATTTACACTATAGCCTACGCATGTTGATGGAATTATACTTGTCTTCTGCTTTCAGGTTTTATAGAAGCAACCATGACTTCAATCAAGTTGATCTTTGTGACCTTCTTCATTTTGGCCATGACAGTATTGGCTGTAAAAGGTAAATCGGCCTCATTGACTCTTTTTTCTACAAAGCAAAAAAGAACCTACCTATTTCAACCCACACTCCACTAACAATTTCCCTCTTATTCATATATGAGATGTCTATCCCCCATCCTCCATCGATCCGCACTAAATTTGGTTGTCTTGATAGAGACTGCATAATAAACGAGGAATCAATATAAAATTATTATATAACCAAGCAGGAAATTTTGTAGGCGTAATGATACTATAAGAAGACCTGCGGGGGATGTCCGAGGGAGACGGGATGAACAAGGGACGGGACTGCCAAAGGAGGTTCGTCCCATCACCAGAGGACGTCCCCTTAGGCTCTTCTATCTTTTATAACACAAACAGTGCTCCTAATATATCTAAAACAGTGTAAATTAGGAGCGGTACGTACAGCTTGTTAATACGCACCGCCAGGTGTACCTTACCGCGTCTCGGCCGTGTGGGTGGTACAGCGGCCTAGGGTCGGGGCACGCGTGGCAAGCATGCGACGTAGGCGCCTGTGGGGGACACGCCTCGGGCGGGAGAGCCTTCACCTGCCTCCATTCTGCACATTACCAAGGACACAATAATCAAATCATATTCCTAATCAAGCAAATATTCCGTGTTTTGTCATTGGTAATAATCTACAAAAAAGCAATTCGTAATGATTTAAAAAAAAAAATTATTTCTTCAGTTTTACTTTGTTTTCTACCATCTATCTATAAAATCTAAAGCCATACATGCACAGTATACTAGGGTTTCTAAACCATTATGTGAGTTGGTGTTTCATGTCAAATATAGTTTTCAGCAAGGAAATATTTCACCTAGATAAACCTTCTCCTTCAGAAAATGTCAAAGACAATCTAGACATATTCATTGGGACCATCGTATTATTGCATAGTTTAGTGTGTATCCTACGTTCCTGCATGTAGACAGTGCCAAGCGGGCAGTGTGTTGTTGGTGACGTGGGGTTACCTTGTGCTTGCAGCTGTCCCTTTCCGCGTGTTGGAGTATTCGCCGGCCGACGACGACGTCATGTACGACGTGTTCAGGACGGCCAAGCGGCAGGCCTCCTCCGACGTGGCCTACCGCAAGATGATGTGCATGTTCTGCGTCAAGTACTCCCACGTGTGCGACCCTTTCCGTGTGTGCAACTCGCACTGAGGGGCGGCCGGGGGCGGCCCGACCACGTCGGACATGTGAAGCCCACACCGAAACGAACAATTCGAGGGTCAACATCGATATTTTGTTCTTGACCTCAAACAATCAAGCAGGATCATCCTATTCGGCGTATTGATGTACAAGTGATATCTCAGGTTAACTTAACAGTGATTTGAATTAGTGTGCGCCTATAACTTGTTACCAACATTTTTCACTGGTCAAGATAACATGGCTGCAGGTGTCCTCTGGTGAAATAAAGTAGAAACTAAGTAATCGGACACGACGGCTATATGGAAGGAAAATGATGTTTTCTGCAGTGTGAACCATTTAAAACAAACATATAAAATTAATTATTTTACTGATACTGTGGTTTGAATTATTTGAACTATTAACTTAGGCGGTTGTTAGCCTCTGTGCACCTATATATCCCTCAATTATTTCTCAAAAACAGTTTGTTCACAAGTAATATATTTTGTAACTTAAATTCGACGGTTGGAACTGGTCTTAGGTTGAGTGATAATTGACACAGAGAGTCCTTTGTTGTTCTCTAAAGTCAGATAGGCATTCCCAAGAGTGTAAAAGGTGCTTCATCGTTCTTCCTCCCGAGCTTGGATTCCTATAGGAATGTATGGAGAGGGCGAACTTTTCTCTGTGCGTGTCACAATTAGATGTTTTGTTTCAATATGGACAAGACGTATGAGAACAACATCTTTGGGTACAGTCAACTTGTTGCATCGCCTGTCTTTCATTTCCTCAGAATCCTAAAAAGTAGACAGGACTCTTTTTCTGAATCACCTCGGCAGTGCAAAGAGAACTGACGGTAACATCATTAGGTCGACACGTCTGGCTGCCAATAGGGGTGTGGCGCAGGGAGCTATGTCCTTGGTCGGAACACCCCGATGTTACCGGTCAACATGCATAGGGGGCGCTGTCTTTAAGATTAGAGTTGGCCGTCAGGTCTCGCTGAACAAGGGCTTGCCGCCTTCACTGTGGTATACTTGTATTTGTCATAGATAATAAATTACCCCTTCTTTTTTAAATGTATGAACAGTGTGTTACAATAGTGTCATTGATTCCAAATCGAAGGATACTATTTGATAATTCCAAGTGAACAAAGGGAGTGGGTATAGCCCGTTACCTTTACCTTTCTTGACACGGAGCGGGTATTGTGTCCTTTAGACATGATCTCGCTCTACAGTGCTGCCCTCTATACTATGTACTGGGGATGCAATTCACAAATACATTAGAGTGTCATAACGCTGAAATCAAATTTTACTCATCAGTGAATATACCAAAAGAAAATGGATTTTCCCTATATGATGGAGTATTAGTTAATCAAAATAAATTTTACATGAATAAACAAGTGTCACTTATATTTCTTCTATTGTTCTTTGAGTCATCTTTATTTACCCTGGGGTGAGTTGGATTGCTCCAGTCTTCCCTCATCTCCAGCTATAACTTAATCTAATACAATAATATTCTCTCTTCTATTGTAATTTTTTTTAAACAGTTTATTTCAACATCACATTTACATATAAGCATTTTTTATGTGACATTCTATGTACAGTTCGGTGATTTCATATGAGAAAAAAATGAGATGAGATGATGTTGACAATTACAGAGTCCATCGATTCAAATTACCATTATTATATACATAAACACAATCATAGCCCATAGCCTGGTACATAAATACAACATTATCCTGTACATACATATCCTGCCACAAACTTTAGTACATGTATCTCAGATTGCACATATTCATTAGTGATCAGTGCATT
Source organism: Lepidonotus clava (assembly GCA_936440205.1). NCBI lineage: Eukaryota > Metazoa > Annelida > Polychaeta > Phyllodocida > Polynoidae > Lepidonotus > Lepidonotus clava. Next base: position 15,237,760 of record OW387143.1, on the reverse strand, counting down.
TACAATAACTCCCTGGTTGGCTGTAGTTGGTCTAACAGGAACAGTGATATCTCCTTGGTTTCTATCAGTCTATACATAGTAACATAACTGAAAAAAAGGGAAGCCTTAATGCTAGTTACTAATGAAAGTTCTTGAATTCAACAAGAAATGTTTCCTTCTAAACTCAAGTGACACCAAATGCGCTCAACTATATAAGTCCAATAAATACTTATCTCTTGGATTGTAACTCCTATATATACAATACGCAAGGCTGTATTTAAAAGCACTTCCATTGAGTAAGTTTATGCTTGCGAACAACCAGTGAAATACATATTTCCCGTATCAAGATATAGGGAAGAAGCATTGTTTTTATAACAGTAAGGGTAGTGAATTCAGTCATTATGGTGCGCGATCTTCTAATCATCATAGGTTTATAAGACGCCAGTTTATAAGTGTCTTTGGACTGGCACTTAAATGTAAGATCTTGATTTAATTATATTCCTATTTCTTAAAGTTAATCTTTCGATGAATGTTTGCCACTGCGATATCGCTTAGACACTGTTTGGTGATGGGATCTCGGGTGGTGCATTGCATCCCAGTAGATACACATAATATGCACAACGAACATTTGATTCTGTAACCACATAAAAGGGTATAATAACAACCATGTAATAGCCAAATGACAACGTTAGATAAGAATGCAAAATGAACATTCACGCCTTACGTTATGCATGAAGTCTTGGACAACAATATTTTTGAAACGCTTTATGTGTAATTCATGTGGGAAACAACTACTGCAATATGTAAATATGCCTGACACACTTAGATACAACCAAATTCGTGGGTAAAGTCCACTGGTCTTTGAACATTTGAAGTGGCCAAGTCTGCGCAAATATGGTATGTTCAATTTCCACCCCATTTATCCGAAACACAATGCCATAACTTGGACCAGGTGACAGCATTTGTTAATTCTGTTACATTTTCCAAGGTAAAATATTTATCCATCGTCCTTTCAGGAAAGCAAAGAGACAGCCTATGCATTGTAAAAAAATTTGGAGGAGACTTCCAGGAAAAACGCCGACATGATTTACGAGATTTTTTTATAGTTCTTTTGTGTTTCTTGAGGTCAGAGTTGCATGTGTTTTATGAGACAAGGAACTTAAAGGGAATTAGCTCAGCCCTAAAACTTAATATGCGCTACATCATACTGTGACGGTTACACATTTCGCTTAATCCGCAGAAAATATATCGTGATTTTGTATACACCACGAATGATTTTACAATTATAACAATATTAAAGACGTATTTATATCGCGAAATTATCTACCCGCGACAATGCGTTCCTCGCTGTTCTCTCAAATAAAAAAGATATAGGTCTACACACGAAAGAATTTCCGCGTTTGGCTATGTGGGATTACATTTCTCTGGAAGCTCAAGTGAGATCCTGGTTCATTTGAAATGTTGTAGAAAGGTGTATTATACGATTGCTGGAATAAGATAAAAACTAGGAAGTAAAATCAAGGAACAATCTAGTCTACTTTCCCAAAATAAGAATGTCTGTGAAGTTTCATCTTGCCATTTTTGGGTATATTACTAACTGAACGTGTTGAAGTAAGGACTATTAGTCTCAAGCACATAGGTTGTATTTTATTTGGGATGATGTATGGTCGAAGGAATCACTTATATCACTTAAATCCGTTGATCGATGCTGATATGATAATACTGTTTGACATCCTGACATAATGGAATAGAACAAAAGATAAATACAAATAAACAACTAGATGAGTCGTCAGCCTTTATATAAACCAACTTTTGACATACATTGTATATTATGTTAATTGTTTTTATAACTATAAGTGAATCTGGGATTAATTCTTATATTCAAACACATATTTAGACACTCAGAAATAATGATGGTGATAATTTGTGAAGGGTGGAGGTATACTGCATACAAAGGGGGACATCTTTGTTCATCCGTTCATCTTGATAGACTTGAGAAAGGAGATGTATGGCTTCAAACCCTTGGGTTTTAGTGGTATTTTCAAAAATAAAAAAGAAATGTCTGCATCATCACCTTTAAAGCAACACAAAATCAACGTAGTCATCTTTGTATTAGATTTAGGCAATTTTAGATGACAAGGAAAATGAATTCGAACCTACGAACTCACTATCATTACAGATGAACGACAAATTCGCGTGTATTGATTACAATGTTTGCTTTCTTTTATCAATCACGGAGGAGTAATACAACTTTACATCTATTTACCTATAAAGCTATGGCATCATAAATACGGCATTCCTCTATCACATGGATAGATGTCAGTTATGATGTCATAAGTTGCACCATTCTAACCTGGTAAACGGAGCGACTAGCGGACTCGGACGTCACTACAGTCTGAGCTACGAGTCGACCTCGGGGCTGCTGGCGCCATGCACAGCTACGACGGTCTAGTGTATGTCAGTTGGCATTATTCCCGACCAATGCGTCGGGTCGGGAATCATGAAACGTTGAAGATGAACAACTGAACTGTCGGGTCTGTAGAACCACTCACTACAGATACTATTTTCATAAAATTAATATATAAACCAATCAGAAACTTTATTGATGTATATTTCATGGCATTATCCATTCATCCATTCTTTAAAAGCAGGGTTCTTGTTTCAACATAAAGGAAGCTTTTCCTTCTCGAATAGGGTATAATTCATATGAACTATTGAGTTGGTGTTTGTGTCCGGGCCATTATGTGTCTGGAAACCTTGTGAACCTACAAACAACACGATAAGGAAGTAGCCCCCCTCCCTCGTCCCGCAGACCGTGGAGGCGCCCCCTCCCCGCGCGGGCATCGATCGTTACCACCCGTCACTCAGGTGAGGCGGCCCCAGGTGAGGCCCCGACAGGTAGGAGGGAGGTCTGTGGACCCACCTGGACTAACACCAGACGGACCTGCCCACAGCTGACGGTATCAGCGCCGATTAAACAAGCAGCGCTATCTGTCCCTGACCCAGAGCCGGCCTTATGTCATGGTCGTTCTGACCGGTATTCTGGGTCCGTCTCAGGGTCACACACTCTCGTTAGTTGTCTGTCTCTGACGGTCGAGGTGGCACGCCTTCCAGCCTGCAGGTGGGTAAGTACTGAGACTTGTGGCGTTTAACCGGTGTGTTATACTGGACTTGGTGACCAGGGGGGTAACCTTCCTGGTCGACAGGGAAGCCGACATGAACTGGGCGATAAATGGAACTCTTTGGTTGGTCCTATACCTGATGATAGAAGCATCTCTCACAACCAAAATGTGCGTATAGACAAATATGATATGAATGTGGATTATGCATATATGCATAGAGACAATATGTTTTCACATTTTTACAATAATCGCTTTTTTGTATCGGGAAATATCTATTTCAAAACACACACGTACCCTTACCGCTTAAATATGACCATAGACCCTTAAATCCCCAAAAATCTTATGATATTGATTACAAACAAGTAATTGAAGAATAAAAGTTTGGTAACGTGTAGTACTAGTATAAGGTCTAACGTATAGTGAAGAGTTAAGGGATGACTCAACTACCACAATTCCGTTTCAAACACAGTATGTTATACATAAACAGGGGAGCGGGTTCATGCGTACACAATAATGTATACACAATGACATGGAGGGGACGAAGTGAAGGTTGTGTGTGTGGGGGGGGGGGGGGGGGGGGGCTATATGATTATGCATCAAAATATTTGGTACCTTTTTATTAGGAATTCTTAATAAATTGGGCTTACTTTACTACATAATATTGCCAATTATCTTACTCTTCATTTACATCATAATAAAACAGTAATTATCAAACCAATAAGCAAAGGGTTTATGGTTTACAGTCGGGTCGGTATGGACTCTCATTTATCAATGACAGTCAATGGAAGGCAGAGGACGATTCTTAGGACGTTCGTTACTTCCTTTCTAGAGTAAAGATAATTTATTGTCTCTAATCAATGGAACTAGTGTAAAATATCAGCGACAAATTCTGAGGTATTTTAAAATAGAATATTTGACTTTAGTCTTTTAACACAGATGATTCGCTTTTGATTTTGCTTGACTTCCAACAAAGTAATAAGCATGCCTCAAATTGATTAAGTCAGGGTCTGAAGCCTATGTTCCACGTTGCGACATTTTTAGAACCGACAGAAAAAAACAGTAAAGCTGGTGATCCACGTTGCGACAAAATAGAACCGATTTTCAACCGATTGACAAAATATTTTCTATGTCCAATATCGGTCCAAAATCGGTCCAATATCGGTCCAATATCGGTCCACTTTGTCAAAATATCGCAACGTGGATCATGTCAACCGATTTTTTCCAACCGATTTCCAACCGACATTTGTGATGGTGAATTATTCCAACCGATTTCAAACCGACGATGGTCTGACAAAGTTATTAAACCTGTTTAATATTTTTAGACCGATTCTGGACCGATTCTGGACCGATTTTGTTATGTCTATGTATTTTCAATGTTATTCCATTTATTTTGGGGTATTTTTGAATCAAAATGTCATCAAGATATATCTAAATGAATATCCATTCACATGATATAATTTCTAATGATTTTCGACATGTATTTTTCAATTTTTCTTTTTTTTGATCATATAGATAATATATATTACAAATTTCCAGACGTATTGAATATATTTAGACATGAAAGTAAAAATATTTGCAGAATTGTGATAAATAAACCAACCGATTTTTTAACATAGTATTTCTATTGATTTATTGTCTAGATTACAAGGGAACAATTGGTTTTCAACTTTCCCATGGATCATGGGTATGGGAGCGATTTTGGAGCGATTTCAGGAGCAAATGTTTTAATTACCAAACCGATTCTAAACCGACAAAAAACCGTCGGTCCTAAAATCGGTTTGCTCCTAGTTTTTTTGTCGGTTTGGAAAATGTCGCAACGTGGATCACCAGCTTTACCAACTGATTTAAGAACCTACGGTTTTATGTCGGTCCTGAATCGGTTTGGCAATTAAACCCGTTGGTCGTAAAATCGGTCCAGAATCGGTCCAGAATCGGTCCCCTACCTATGATCCACTGTAAAGTTGAAAACGGACCAATTCCTTGTCTTTTTGACTAAACAAATTCAGTGAATCTATGAAAAAAGATATCGTGTTGTTAAATAATTGAAATAGAGCAAATACATTTTCAATGAGCACATTAATAGCATGAATGCAACTAGAAATATCAAATATCTAGAGTGTACGAACAAAAAATATAAAATCGGCCCAGAATCAGTCAAAAAATATTAAACAAGTTTTATAATTTTGTCGGGCCATCGTCGGTTGGAAATCGGTTGGAATAATTTAGTCTCACATGTGTCGGTTGGAAATCGGTTGGAAGAAATCAGTTGACATGATCCACGTGACGATTATTTTCCAAAGTGGACTGATTTATGACTGATTTTGAACCGATTTTGAAGATAGAAAATATTTTGAAAATCGACCCACTATTGGTCCAATTTTGTCGCAACGTGGATCACCGCCTTTAGTTTTTACTTCCTTTATTGTTTTCTTTTTTCAACTTGAAATCAATTGCGTCATTTTGGAGAGACACAACAAATTATTGCTGAAAATTGGGTGAAATGTTCCTAAATGGTTGGGGAATAAAAAACTGTCATATGAAATCATGATAAGCCCCTAGTTTCTAAGGTATCGACGGTGGATAAGGCAAAAAAAAATCAATAGTTGTGTTCAGGTTTCATCCCTCCAAAAAGTAGGTCGGGATTTCTTTTCATCTTAAAATGTTTTGTAACTGTAATGATAGATTTATATAGAGCTAAAGATTAAGAACTTCCTTTATTCATCTTCTGGAATACTTTGTAAAGCCTATAAAACATATTTTGACAATGTATAGGAGTTTAAATGTAACTTTACTCATTTTCATCTAAAGTTAACGATTTTAATGGCAAATATTACATGCAAAATATTAACACTTTACCAAACCATCATCCCATGGCCACTGTGTTATTCTCATAAGAGTTAGACTGCAATAGCTTTAGAAATTGTCTTTCCATTTTCTTTGCATCTTGGGGAGGCTGGTATCTCTTTTCAAGTCCCCCATTCTAGATCTACGTGTTCAATGTTTACCTCACACCTCTCACCTGATAAGGCCTATGCAGACAGAGGGATGATAAGGGTTGCAGAACTTGAAATAAAGGTAGTGGGTTTTTGGTACCTTATCAGTGATAGAGGGGTCTAGCTTGTCCCCCGACAGGCCTGTACTGGGGGACAATGGCCGCCTCCACGGCAAAACTCATTGATTCACCCTCTGCAATGATTTATACCATTCTTAATACACTTTTTTTTTCAAATATATAATCCAATAAATGTTCGTTTGCTCAGTTTATTCTCATTTAATGATTAAGAAATATTCTTTGAAGCACATTCTGTCTCAGCCTAATTGAACCGAGTACAATAAAATGATTAACACTTTGGATTCCAGAATATTTTAACATATTGAATACAAACTCTGAAATGTAAACATTTTGCAGTGATCTCTCCAATTCTCCCTCGAACCCAAAATAAGAATATAACAATATTGTTTCCATGTTGCTTTACTATTGTACTCACCTATGCAAACCGGAGGGACACTCTAATCGGCTATGTAAGCGAGGAATTGATTATAGGGTGTGCAATGAACGCGACAAGTTGCAAATGGCAATTTTTCTATACTTCTCACATAACCATTGACCTATCGCCTAAACAACAAAACCAATTACCACACGATTCTGTCGCGTGGCTGGTAAAGCCTGATGACGCGACGTCGCGCGTATAGCAACCGCCATAGAGACAATGGGTGACTATAACAATTTCGTGACAATTTACACAGGCAAAACCTCGTCCATAAAAGGAATTTTAGGTCACGTTGGAAATTTCTTATTCTTTTTGGTACTGTGAATTATTTTCAAAATATATTTAACTTTTATGGTCGTCATTCCAGATATCGCCCTTGTAGTAGCATGCATATGACGATGTAAAATCAGGTTTTCGGCTGCGTTTCAAAACATACATTTGTAGAGTGGCGGAAGGCAGTTTCAGTACTCTCCCGCCAAAGTATAAGTTTCCAAACTGTGAAGCCATGACAAAGAGGTAACGTTTTTCCACAATTCTACATGTTATGTTATGATACTAACACCCATGAAGTAATAAGTTTAACTTTCCATGTGAAGCCCTTTACCCATGTTATGCTTCTGTCTTCTGCAGGTAGAATCATAAGGCTTCGGTATGGCTACTTCACTGGGCGCGTGGATGAGGAGACTGCTGGCTCCGAGGGCCGCCTGCAGGGAGGTGACGGTCCGTGTCATGTCCACCGTGAGACATTCACAGGTCAGCAAATGTCAGCAGCAAATCAAAGTATTTAATTGTTAGAAACAATATTTCAGGTTTTCATATGTACTCCCTTATCTTTTTGACGGGCAATATTAAAGCAGTCTAGGTTCTTTTTTATTTGTAGAATGGCCCAAAATGATCAACAGGAATTAGTATATGTATGGAAACCGGCAGGTATGTGAAAAATATGAAATCACCCAAAAGGTGTCCTAGTCTGAAATAATCTTAAAGGTTGGTTATGGTCCATTGGGTTTGAGGAGCGTGATGGGGACAGGCTGCAATAGGTTAACCTTCGGCTGGCCGTACAGTCAGAGGCCCTGTCGCTGCGGATACATGTACTTTAAGGCACGCTCTCGTCCTTGAGGTAGACTATATTCCATACGTTGTAACTGCCTTAGGAGGGCGCCAAATATGTGACGTAACCAATGACATTGTCGGATGACGTTCTGGAAATGCAAAACATGTCAACTGTTGTGCCGCTGTCACGTGAACGTTGGCGGCATATGGCATTAGTTAGTTTGCAATTGGCAGGTCGAAAAGGTAAATTTCAGGATTGTAAGATATTGCCATATCACAGTTTTTTCTTAAAGACAGAAAGGACCCTTCAATTATGGTTTGTATAAACTTAAGTGAGTCATTACAAAATATAATCGAGAACTAAATGTTTTTAAGATTGTTGCTTATGAATTATGCTCTTTATTATGAACGTGAAAGTGTACGTCTATAATAATCATTTATCAAACAACATTTAATGCCAACTTCTTTATGAATTCTGAATAAGGCTCAATAAGCCCATCCCAGTTAACACCAACAATAAGGTTAACTTTTAAATATTTTCAAAATTGCCTCAAAGGTTATTCCCTGAAGAGATTTTTATAAGACACAATTAGCAAAAGCATTTTGGTTGACAGATTGCTCCAAAATTTGTAGAATGTGGCTTTATATTTTTGCCTTTTTCCCATAGGAACCAATGGTAAAGCTTGTCAGGCCAGCCTATAATGTCCAACCCTATTTTGCCCCAAATTTCCGGAATTTTATTGGCTGGCAAACCAGCAAATCTGTCATTTGATAAAATTTAAGAAATTTTATTGCTCAAGCAGTACTTGAATATATAGAAAAACATAATTCTTGCTTATTTGAGTAACCCCAACCTTTGGAAACAAGGATGGTTTATACAGGTATTTTGTCCAACCCTTGTCCAACCCTAAGATATACCCTATGTAGGATGGGCTTATTGGTTATCATTCCTCACTGTATAATATACATATATATATTATGTCCTGAAAATGCAAGAACAATTGTGCTCTCATGAAGTTTGAATAAAATGAAAAATAGATATATGATAATCATCAACACAAGTCTAATTCCTTGGATGATTATGATTCTATTAAAAAAAAAAGACTGCCACATTGCCAGGACCTATTTTCAGTGAAGTAAATATTATGGGAAGATTCTTAGTCTGTATGTTTGTATCTCCATGCATATAATGGAAAGAGCAAGTCTATTGTAGATAACTATACATTAATGATTATTTATCTAAAGAACCTTTCTTGTGTAAAGTTCAATAGTGATTTACAATTATTTCTGCCTCCTGACATGCAAAGAAACCGTTATTCTCATTCATTGAAATGATTGACAATATCTCATACTTGGGACCTACCTAAGTGACCTAGATAGGTCATAGGTTAATTACGTATTATTTTGGGTCCCGAGACCTGAAAATTGTTATTTCCGGGAGCAGGGCGGTGACGTAACCATTCCATCTCCGTGGTTACGCGGATCCGTTGACATGTCACTATATAAACTGGGAGCGTAACCGTTGATTTCAGTTGCTCCCGCACCACCGACCTGCTCACATCGTTGAAGGTTAGACCGGCTGGGGAAGCGGTTACGAGTAGAAAGGCTTCTGCTTACCTTGTGAGAGGACAGTTACGAAGATTTAGTACGTAGTTCCGTGAAGCTGGGGGATGGCAGGCCATAATTTCTGTCGAAACTGCAAATCCAGGCACGCTGCCCCAACGGGTAAAAAGTGTAAGGTTACTCAGTCTACGGGTGCGAAATTGAAGGAGCAGCAGGGTACAGCCCATGACGTTTCCTCGATTCGTCAAAAGGGGGAACAAATGTTCGCTGAACAAGGAGCGAGGATCGGGAAACTGGAGAAGACGGTTACGAGGATGTCAGAAAACATCGAGATACTCGTCAAAGCCGCGACAACTGGTGGTGGCGTTAAGATGGCCGGCAAGCCTGCACAGCCGTCATCTGATGAAGGATCCTCTTCAGGGTGGGAGGACGTCAAACCAAGACGGCAGAATAGACGGCAGGTAAAGAAGAGGGCCCCGTTGCGCAGTTCAAGCTCCTCTTCATCGTTGAGGGCCAGGTCCTCTTCCGCCTCTTCGGTCAGCGACCACCTGGAAGGTAAAAAGCACACAAAGAAATTTGGGCAGAAAAAGTATTTTGCTAAGGGCGATGAACCTAAATGCGTAGAAGATATTCTGTTACTGGGAGTTAAAACAGTAGAGAAATTAATTGTTGAGAAAGCCGACCCATCGCCAGTGGTCAAACATCTCAAAGTTCTAACTGAAAAAGCCACGAAGAAAATGTACACTTTTGATACCTTTAACAAATACGATCGTGCTGTAAGGGAGAGGGCAAACAGGTTGGGTGTAACGCAGTTTGCCTCAGTTGATCAAGAGGAGATTTTCTCTCACTTTAGTTTTGAAAATACATTCAAGGCTAGCTCTGGTAAATCATCCTACAGGGAAAACAAAAGTCGCCATAACACCAGTACAGGTGGGGGCGAAAAGATTTGTTTTCGATTTAATTCGGAACAAGGATGTCAAGGGAAATGTAATATGTCACATATTTGCATTATCTGCAAGAAATCGGGTCACTCAAAGAAAGATTGTTATCGCAACGGCCCGAAAAAGGACCAGAAATAGGAGGGGGAAACAAAATCTGGTTTGCAAGTCATTGGTGAGGTTAATCTGCGTAACGGATTCAACTTATCTAAAACCGATGACGTCACGCCCCTGGGGCCTGCAAGCCAGTCGTGTCAATGCTGTCCAGACCGTATTTGTCCTCCTCCTACGGTGAAAGTACAGCACCGTAATGATTCTACGGTAATTCATAGTAATCCTGATAGTATTTGTAACCCGATGAATGGGTATATTGGTGTCGATGCGAATGAAAATGCATCGGGATGTGCCTCCGCAAACGCCTGCTGTTCTCCTCTTGACCCAGTTTACCCGGGTAATGCCGGTACAAAAACCAGTGACGTCACAGTTAACGGGGTGGAAAGTACACAGGCGGATGCGGAGATCGCGAGGGAAAAATCATTTTGCAGTAGTCCTTTTCGCGAAAAAGGTAAGGATTTCGCAAAAATCCATGGTTCTAACTGTGATATTCGTGTAGGCGAGATCACTCCGGACAAGCCGGTGTGCGATTTATTCGGAAACTCACTAGAAAAGTTGGTTTACGAGAATTATTCTGAAAAAATTATTTTCTCTGTCACTTCTTCTTCGGGTAGGTAAGTACAGGTTCGTGAGGAATGCGCTCAAGGCATCTGCCAGTGCGTATTCTTTATCGAAGATGCGCTAGCCCAACTTAAGCCATGTCGTTTCCACTATATATTATCTTTGGGATCCAAAGAATGCAAAGAAGAATACAAATCCATGGTTAACGCTGTAACCGATGGTTTCAAAATTGTAGATGATAACGCTATAAAAACAAAGTTAATCTACGATTGTAAAAATTATAAATCCGTGTACGAGGGGTCTAACTTTGAAAAAATGGATAAAATAATCAAAAAAGAATTATCAGAAGGATATCTAAAAATAGTAAAGGATAAACCAGACTGTATACATAGTCTGGGAGCAGTGCCTAAACCAGATGGTGGGGTTAGACCAATAACAGACTGCAGCATGCCAAAAAATATATCTATAAACAATTTTTGTGACGATATCATAGAAGAATTCCAATATAAAAGTGTAGAAAATGTAATAGCAATCCTTCAGCAAGGAGATTATATGGGCGTGGTAGATATAAAATCAGCCTACAGAGCCGTACCCATTTTTCCAGAACAAACTAAATATATGGGTTTGAGATGGGAGATAGACGGGGAGGAGGTCTATATCCAGGATAATAGACTAGCATTTGGTCTTCGCCTAGGACCCATGTATTTTAACCAAATTTCAGAATTTGTGTATAACATATTAACAGATATCTATAATTTACAAGTGGTAAATTATTTAGATGATTTTATTGTAGTAGCATCATCATATAAAGAGGCAGAAAAAGCCCAGAGATTAGTGATACAGACTCTAAGATATTTAGGGTTCTATATCTCTTGGGGTAAGGTAACCCCACCCAGCCAGATATGTAGATATTTAGGCTTAGATATCGACTCACTGGAAATGGAGCTTAGATTACCATCAGATAAGCTTGAAAGGCTTAAATATCTTTTAGAAAAATATTCAGAAAAAGCTACTATTGCAAAGAAGGAGTTGGAAAGCCTTGGAGGGCTTTTGTCACACTGCGCCCATGTAGTCTCAGGGGGAAATGTATATTGCAGGAGAATATTTAACTTATATAAAGTTTTGTTAAATAATAATTTAAATGCAATTAAAATTGGTCAGGCTGCAAGGGACGACCTAAAGTGGTGGAAAAAATTTTGCGAAAAATTCAATGGTCGGAGGAAAATAATCTATAATGAATATCCTCTTCCTCTAGTGTCCGACTCTTCATTAAAAGGATATGCTATATACAAGGGCCAGGACTGGATTGCAGGGGCGTGGGAGGAATCAATAGAGTTGGAAAAAGATGACTGTGGTCATATTATGGGGCCCCCAGTTAGTGATATTTATGATAATACAAACATAAATGAGCTAGAGTTATGGCCAGTTTTAATGGGGGTTAAATCATGGGTACAGGAGTTAAAAGGCTATAGTGTTAGCATCTTTACAGTTTTTTATATGATAAAGAAGGGGGTAAGCTCAAATCTAACATGCATGGCATGGTTAAGGGAGTTATTCTGGGTCTGTAAAATCTATAAAATTCGCCTGGTCCTACATTACATTAACACAAAAAACAATCTTGTGGCAGACACATTGTCTAGAATTTAATATATAAAATCCGAGGGGGAGGCCAAAAAGGGCCTAGAAGGTTCGAATTTATGCTGCCTTAACAAAATTGTTAAATTTTGCAGAGAAAAGGGCCTTAAAAATGAGGGCAAAGGTGCTGAGGAGAGCTGCTGTGTCGACAAACACACAAAAATTGAGGAGGAAACAGTGGGCTTGCTACAAGAAGGTCTGTAGAAAATTCAATTGGCTTATAAAATTAACACTAAACAAGCCTGTAGATATTTAACATTTTTATCTCAACATATGAAGTCCTCCTCAATTGTTAACTACTACCAAGCAGTTATCTTCTTCCATAATGTTAAGGGCCTGCCTGTACCGGACTGGTCTGATAAGCACCTGAAAATGACAATGAAAGGTATTAAAAATACTGAAAATGTAAAATTGGACACAAAGGATCCAATTGAAATTGCACATCTAGAGTCAATGTATAGGAAGGTGAATTTTTCATCCGAAAAGTGGATGTTGGTCTGGTTAATAATTGTATTTTTATTTAACACTTTGTTAAGAGTGGGACACGCTGTAAATTCACCTCACATGCTACTCCGTAAAAGTGTAAAATTTACAAAATGGGGTATGGTAGTCACGGTTACCTCTTCAAAGACTACTAAAGATACTGTTCATACTATTCCAGTAAATAGGAGTAGTAATAGGGCCTTATGCCCTGTTTACTGGTTGGAGTTCTTGTATAAGACACACCCAGGTAATAGTAGTTCATCTCTGTTTTCAACAAAAAATGTGGAGTATCTAACTTATTCAGATTTTAATAAGTTATTCAAAAAACTTTTAAGTAAAGCAAAAGTTACGGGGAATTTCTCAACACACTCCCTTAGGAGGGGTGGTACTACAGAATTGTATAATTCAGGGGCTCCTATAACTTTCATTAAGGAGCGAGGCCAATGGGCTTCAGATTGTATTTATAAGTATATTAAGCCTTCAATTTATGAAAAGGCAAATCAACAAAAAATGTATTCACTACGTTAGGTGATTAGTTTGGAGGTTTGGGATTTAATAAATATTTCCCATATTTATCTATGTCCAAACTTAATCACTTTGTTACTTGTTATTTCCTATTCTTAGCTGATTTTATAATCACCCAATCGAACCGGTAAATGTATTATTTTGGGTCCCGAGACCTGAAAATTGTTATTTCCGGGAGCAGGGCGGTGACGTAGCCATTCCATCTCCGTGGTTACGCGGATCCGTTGACATGTCACTATATAAACTGGGAGCGTAACCGTTGATTTCAGTTGCTCCCGCACCACCGACCTGCTCACATCGTTGAATTTTAAATTTTAGCTTATTGTAATAGGAGGATTTAATAAATCTTTCCCATATTTATCTATATCCAAACTTAATCACTTTGTTACTTGTTATTTCCTATTCTTAGCTGATTTTATAATCACCCAATCGAACCGGTAAATATATAACAAATTGATTAGATGACGTGTTTTCTATTACGTTTTATAGACTGACATACTCACAACACTGTAACAACAACGTACGTCACTATATATATTCTTTGAATACATAATACCTACATGGAAGAATATTGTACAATGAATATGGTTTAATAAATAACAGAAATTATAGTATGACAGACTCTGCAAACGGGGCCTAACCTTAACAAAAGAGGAGTAGGCATGCTACTCTGAAAGACTATAAAAGTGAACAATAATAATGAAAAAAAAATAATGTAGTCATAACGGTAATAATACTATAGTGCATAGTGTAGTGGATTCAAACTATTCATGTCGGTTTTTCTCTGTAATATGATGATGTAACAGAACTCTAATCCCATCATTTGAGCACTTTGTTTCATTCTTTAAATGGATTGTCCACTTGCAATATTTCTACAGTATTACACAAAAATGTGTTATATGATTCCGAAACTTTGTAAAGCGAATTCCTGCTCTAATATCATGAGCAGGTATAGAACTGAACAGAAACTTACACAGCAGTTCGACTAGTTTTTAATGTATGGCATCCCCTGGGATATCCCAATGTGGGGGATATATGCAAGTTGTGAATTGTTGTGGTGGTACCTCGATCGCTGCGGTGGTACCTCGATCGCTGTGTGTGGTACCTCTGTCGATGTGTGCGGTACCTCATTTGTTTTGCGTGCTACAGTTTATTACTGTACATAACACCTCAATTAGAGTGCACGCGGGGACTGCATTAGTTCACATAACTATGTTTTTGTTACAGGATCTGATTAGGAGTTCAGCTAGCATGGTTGTGCGTCCATTCCTCTGGCCGGTGCACCTGTCTGCCGACCTGACACGGCGCGTGGTTCTACAGGTTTGTAAGATATAAAAGTACATGTATAAGGCACGATGAATATATTGATTTATTTAATGCATATATATATATCATTTGGTAGAGTCTTTAAAAACAACAACAGGGTACTCATACGGATAGATTCCAAATCATAACGTTCAGAATGCAGTTTTCGTTTCTATGACATCGCCATAATTACCAGCTTTTTCAGACAATGTGATTTGTACATTCTGAAGAGGTACAAAATACATCAATTTAACACGACCTGTTGCCTCCGCAGGTTTTGGTCACATTAAAGGAAGTTCTGGAAGTTCTCGATGAACTTATTTTCGCCCTGCAACATAGGCTGTCTGCCCCTGAACGGGAAGAGCTCGCACAACTTGACCTTAAGGACGTAAGCATACTGGTGTACAGGCATTATAATTATAATGACTTTAATGAAAGGAATGACAATATGCAAAGTTCTTGTTGACAGTAATGAATATGTATATGTTTGATATATGGTTCAAAATGTCATTTAATAACGTTTCATACTCAGAATTTCTGTAACCTAGCTGATCGTATTTTTTAAAATTGAGTCACAGCTTTACATACAACGAGGTCTGTTTTCTTCTGGTTATTATTATTGGATCACCTGAGAATGAGTCACAATTCTCATGTTGCCCAACACAAAATTAAGTTGCTCAGAAAGAAGACACTCAAAAAGGAATGTATGGAAAACTCCGCTTGTGCGGGTTACAAATGGCTCCAGCAATAAGACTCTATATATAAGCCCCTATAGTTAGAAAATAAGTTCTTAGCAACCTTTAAGGCCGCATTGGAGGCACTTACGTTTATTTGTTGATGTTCACACTTAGAAAGTAGAGAACCTGAGGTGGTATAGGTAATATAACTTCTTTACTGGACAGTATTAAGAAAAAGACTGGCCTAGAAAATAAATTACCAGCGCAAGGGTTCAAAATAAGTAGAATTGGAAGAACAGCACTACTGAGGCTATAAGTGATTGTAAACCACCGTGGAGGTGTACACTGTAAAAAGTTGGTGTTAATTTACAGCAGTTCTTGCAGTAAATTTACAGCACTTTTTACTGTTGGAAATTCTACAGCAATATCCACTGTAAAATTACAGTATTAGTACTGTAAATTTACTCAAATACAGCAGCTTTGTAATTTTACAGTACTTTTTCATGTAAATTTATTCTCCATCAGGTGGGGCAAATGCTTATCATCAGTAAAACGTTGGCAGTTTTTATCTTAAAACTATATTTCAAGATGAATTATTTATATTCAATTAAAATTAAATGTGATAAAGAGATCCAAATACTAATCAAGTACATCACATAATATATATCCCTACTCTGTCTTAATAATTTCAAGATACAGAGATAATTGTCTGATTGAGACACCTTTTTGGTAGCAAATTGCCTTCATAGGTCTGTGTTGGATTGGCAGTTTCTTATTGTAACACCATTCCATGCATAGATTTGCTAATACTCTTAGCATAAATGCATCCCTCATCCGAAACACATTGGTTTGAGGTTGGAATTAAGCCTTTCTCCAACATTTAGTTGGATTTTGGAAAGGAAATTAATAAAGATAAAGTGGTAAAATGTTTGTTTTAGCATACTGTAAAATTACAGCAAGTACTGTAAATTTACAGCAAAAATTGCTGGAACCTTTGCTGCCAGCAACTTTTGCTGTAAATGTACAGCACTCTGTCTGCTGTAAATTTACAGCATTTTTTGCTGTAGGAAATCAACAGTACATTATACTGTAAATTTACAGTACAAAGAGTACTGTAAATTTACAGCAAAAGTTTCTGGAACCTTTGCTGCCAGCAACTTTTGCTGTAAATTTACAGTAGTTACTTCTTACAGTGTAGGTTATGCTATTTAACCTCATCGGCTGATGCCTCAGAGGTTATATAGCATAACCTACACATCCGCGGCGGTTTACAAGCTTATACTACGTCCCATAACCCAAAGATACATAATTTGAGGTGAAGCAGACCTATGTGGGCTGACAGATAATATATAGATATTATATGTATTATATATATATATTATAATATGTATGAGGTCTACACACAAGCTTTCTAAGTCATTTTTTTCACCAATGTTTTTTTTCAACAATCTACTCTAAACATAGGCCCTATATTATTAGTTTGATTCATCTTAAAGGTCTATGCCCTTTGTGTATTTTGTGTGACTAAATAGCAACATTTGTTTTACACCATTCCTATCCATGGAATATAGGCATATAAGAAGAGCCTTTGCCATGACTGAACAGCTGCCTGAGTTGGGTAGTGGTTAGCCTGTGGAACTCTAAATTCTAAGATCCCAAGTTAGATCCCAGGCTGTTCTAAACTTCTTTTCAAAATATTGAAATGGGTAGCACAAAATCAAAGACTTGTGACTATTTGTCAAATCAAACTCCATAGGAGGTTATCTGGATAACCTCCTCAGGAAGTTATCCACATAACCTCCTCTGGAGTAGTAAAAAGTGTAGGTTACGGTCAGAAACTTCCCAGTCACAATAGGGTCGTGGGCCGGGAGTAGTATAAATGACAAATAGGAATAAGTTTTTTGAAATGTCAACTGTTCTCTTCCCTTTCCCAGACAACCAGTATAAGGTCTGTGTCCCTCCAACAGCCGAGTCTGCCCCTGTCTGCTGACCAGGCTGTGCGGGCCTGGAGGCAGCACCTGACGGCCCTCCGCAGACTGCGGCAGTCTAACCTGACCCTGAGGAGACGCCTCAGGACCACAGAAACCAAGTATCAGCACCTGGAGGCCGAGGTGGGCAGCCTGAAGGAAATGTACAGGTAAGTGCACTGATATCGCGGTAGTCTGGAGGCCGAGGTGGGCAGTTAGAAATATAGAGTACAGATTGATGCAGCAACTTCACAGTAATCTGCAGACTGTGAGGGACAACTTGGAGGAGGCCTATTCTATAATTATAGACTGGAAGTTCTGGGTATACAAGAGTGTAACATTCAAAGCATTCTCAGTGTATATGCTACCTTTATAAAACTAACCTCATTTCTATCCCTAAGGTTAGTTGAGACATGATATTTCCTAATTATCATTAGCTGACTTATTCAAATACAATTAAAAGTATTACTTTTACATCTTACCATTGTCTTTCCATGCAACTCTTGTAGCGATAAGGGGGACTCGGTGCAGCCACCAGGAGATTTCATACTCACTCCCAAACAAATCCTCCTATCACTATTATACAATAACCTATGAATAGCCCCCACATCCACCCTCTTTTCTTCCGCCTCAATTGCATGCCTGATGCCATTGAGACCACAATTCAATGATTTTATCATCAATACACCTAATGTTAACATTTTGCCCCAATGCTCCCTCTTTGTTTATCAACGGATCGTGCAGTGATGGTGATATAATCATCATTATTTTCTGACATTCTAAATTTCATGAAGCCCTTCTATATACCAGAAGGGTTTCAAATCCAACTACACGTGGGGTTTTATTCTCAGTTAGTAAATGATCACAAAAGTTTGAAATGTGTTACAACTTCTTTCTACATAGTAAATATTAATAGTAGGATAGCTGCCTGGCAGACTTCTTGAAGTCGGGTTGTACATTCAGACACTACAACAACAAATCCATCCCTGTTTACAACAAAGTGACAGTTTACCAAGAAACATTGTTAACATTAATTCCTGATTAATTCCACAGAGACGGTAGCATGACCCAAACAAACCATTAAAATTTGGTTGACAAATTGCTCCTAAAGTTCTTGAAATGAAGCAAAATGTAGCAACCTTTTTCCGATAGGAACCAATGCTATACTCGCTCGGCCCTACCCATAACGTCCGACGCTTTATTGCCTTGACATACTGCATTATGATTGGCTGGCAAACTTAATTGCGTATCCGTCAAATGTTCAAATCTGATCAATCATACTTCTTTAGAAGTGCTGTAAGAAACAGAAAACCAGTAGGTTGGAATTTGCTCTATACCCTACTCTTGGGTCCCATTTATTTAGGGTTCCATTCCTACTGAAAGTGTAAAGGCGGGTCCCCACGTGGCGACTAAACCCAGGCGATTAGTGTATTTCACCGGTGACCAAGGAAGAAATATTGGTCGCTGGGTGACTTACTAATCGCCGGGGGGGCCAAAATATTAATCTCCACGTTGGGACGCTCTTGCCATCAAACCTACGGCGACTAGGGGACACATATTTGCTGGTTTAGTCGTCCGACGACTTAGCATACAAGGGCGCCGTCATGTCTGGCGACCAAATCACTAATCGCCATGGTTTCTGGGCGAAATATTTGACATGTTTAATATTTTCCCTTAGTCGGGGGCGATTAGTGCACTTAATCGCCAAGCAGGGCGACTTATGTGTCCCCTAGTCGCCGTAGGTTTGATGGCAAGAGCGTCCCAACGTGGAGATTAATATTTTGGTCGCCCAGCGACCAATATTTCTTCCTTGGTCGCCGGTGAAATACACTAATCGCCTGGGTTTAGTCGCCACGTGGGGACCCGCCTTTAGTCGGCCAGCAACTTATCATACACTGGCGCCTTGATGTCTGGCAACCAAACCACTAGTCGCCATGGTTTCTGGGCTAAATATTTGACATGTTTAATATTTTCCACTTGTCGCCGGCGATTAGTGCAGTTATTCGCCAAGCTAGGCGACCAAAGTGAGCCCTAATCGCCGGCAGTTTGATAGCAACAGCATCCCAACATGGCGACTAACTTTTTTTCACGGCGTCTAGTTGGTCCCCGGCGACCTATCGAATGCATGTACTTGATACTTTGGGCCACCATACACAACTATTCGCCGAGGTTTAGTCGCCACGTGGGGACCCGGCTTTAGACTGTGTGTTTTTGTTATCAATTTTGTTCATTTTCCATTATTTTCAGCGAAACGCTTACAACAATGGATTGCGATCTTAATGACTTGAAGGACCAAAGGCAACATGTGCTTAATATCATACGCTGTGCAGAAGCGCTCACAGATGATTGTCGGGGAGACGCTAAGAGGCTGATGGATGAACTTCAGGTGGGTTGTCCTTTCCCTTCCTCAAGCCCCACTCGCCGTGGTGAAGGCGGGGTTTCGTAGAGCTCTGCAATCTGTGAACGTTGGCAACGTTGGATTATCGTAGCCCTCTGCGACCTGACCCCTTGCAAAATTATTCAACATGTTTAATATTTTCGCAGAGATCCTGTGCGATTCAAGACGAAATTGCTTGCGAAAATGATCGCAAGAGACCCTCCGTGTGAATGCTATACGATCAAGTTCTCTAGCCTACGATAATTTTATCGCACCTGACGCTACTTGCGAATTCTTGAGACAAAATTTTCGCTGATCTCGAGTGATCGAGCTGATCGGCGAGTGGGGCTTCAGATGGACAGGCTTTGCGAGTCCCACTTTGTAGGAAAGCTATCCTAAAATAAAAAGCCTGAAGCTCTTGATAAGCTATGATAATGAAGACCAAATAAGTGACTGTAAACCTCTTTTGTTCAAAGGATTTTTTCATTCATTATGCAAACGTTAAACCTTTCCAATGCCAACCAGTCATTTAGATTAACACAAGTATGAACCTCAGCAAGCGGTAAGCCCGTTGGTATTCAGTCCAACAGCCTTAAAAGACATCCCTTAAGTCAGACCTTCAGCAACTTTTTTTCGACGAAGAGAGCTCTTTTTCATGTGCCAAACTCTGTGTACATTCATTTTACATTCGCAGATTACATAATTATTGCAACAGGGGGCACCCTCTCGTATACAGGCAACCACAATTTCCCTTGGGTTTAGCTAGTTTACCATGAATGTGAAATAGAAATAGAAAAAACGCGTAGTTCTAAGCTAAATATCACAACTCTGGTATGCAAATGTATTATAATTGTATATTTGCGTACCGGTCTGAGATGATGTTATTACGTTTAGAAGTATGATGCTTTAGTACATTAAAATGTTTATGTTTAAAATCGATTATGTGGCGTTTTGACAGATATAACTTTAATTTGTGCTATGGAAGGGCTCCTAATGTTTGTGACACTACTCAGTGACAGTAGCAAAGAGAACTCTCATCAACTCACCAATTATGAATGTTATGACATATCACTTTCGCTGTTCAGATCCCTATCAAAAAGGTTCCCCTGTTGGCAGATGGCGGTTGTAGTTGCTGTAGCCCTCCTCTCTGGTTAAAAGGTCAGCATGAGGCAACACAGTGGTCCCACCTGACCCTACATAACATCATGTCTGAATTACTCGGAGCTGACCTTATATTCCTCATGTCAAGATTGTGGGGCGGGGGGAGGTGTTTCTTAGAACCACATCATTGTACATGTGTAACAAAAGCGAATTCAGAAAATAAGGCAGAAGTACTGCACAATGAATTGAGAAGACACAAATTCTCAGAATGTATTCTTCAGTTAACCTATTTCTAGGGTAAAATTTTCATATTTGGAAAACTGAACAAAGAACAAATGCAGTATGCTATTACATTTGAAAGGATATAAGTCAAGAAATTATATTAATGACGTTACTAATAAAGAATCTTGTATTGTCTGCAGACATTGGGACCAGCAGATGACCTGAGTTCTGTTGACTCACTTAGCCTGGATCTAAGTCTAGAAGGTAAGCACAACGTACCTTTCACATACGAGGTCATTTATATCAATTGTGATTTTTGTGTAAGAGGTTTCCCTACAGATAGAGGACTGTAGTTGATACTGAAGGCATTATTTGTGATGCAATCATACACCAGAATGTGTTGGAAAGTTGTCACCACAAAGCCGTCGATCAGCTTTTATTGGGTTAGTTGTCGCTTTATGTGGTTACCAACGCTCGACATGTTTAATACAAGATGTGTGTTTCAGGCCTGACGTTGACGTCGCAGCAGCTGGGGTGGACGGTCAGCGACAGTGATGACACCGGGTACCGGGACGACGCCGGGAGTTGGGACCCCCCGGGGTGCTGCGACCACGCCGGGGGGCAGGATCATGCCTGGTGCGGCGACCATCATGGGTGTGGGGACCACGCCGGGTGCGGAGACCATCTTGAGTGCGGGGCCCGTGCCGGGGATTGGGCAGGAGGCACCACAGACTCTCTTCCGCTAAAACGTGTCTCCTACGACCGTGATGTCATGTCTACGTCGTCATCTATGACGTCAGTAGATCAGAAAATAGGCCTTTGCCATAATGAACAATGTACGTGAAACTATAATCACAGTTGCAGGTATCTATATATATATGGTCATAGTCAGGCGCTGAACATTTTAGTGGTTCGACTACACCAAAGCTGATTTAACAGAAATAGCCACATGTGAATGCGGCGACCATTCCGAATGGTCGCCGCATTCACATGTGCCTATTGTCGAGGTCATGTGACAAACGAATTTCGTTTGTCACCTGACCTCGACAATTGATAAATGCGGTGGTAATCGGGGCCCCTGTCGCGGCATTAATATTTTTACAATTCATTAGACCACAGCAAACACCATTCAAAGTGGGATTTCGTGCAAACAGCAATTTGTATGTTGGTACCAACAGGTAACTTACCACTGAATTAATTGTTTCACATGGCGCCACGAACAGGGCGCAAAGATAACAGTGAGCTCCTTTCGCTTCTAGCCAAGTTTCGTTAACGTACATACGGATAAGGAGGGTCCTCTAGACCCACCCATTTCGTGGCTAGATGTTGGCAGTGGCGCTGGCGATAATTATCTATTTTCTTAGATCAACTGTAAAAGCCTGTGATATATCACCAGTGGGGAGTTCGCTGGTATAGGACACTATATATACGTCAACCAAAGAGCGGTTACCTTGCCACACTGTCGTCATTGTCCCCCATGTCCCATCACAATAAGAGCAACATTAAGGCCATATTCCACTATATGTTATTTTCTTGCAGCACCATGAAAAGACGCAAGCAAACTACCGCAAACTTGCTTGCACTATGATACTGCAAGGTGGAATATATGTACTTGCAGCATTTGCTTGCGGTACTTGCTTATTTATATAATATGCTTTCTATGGAATCCTTTTACAGTTTCAGATACCAACATGTTGGTATAAAACCCGCAAATTGGTTGCGACACCTAAATAGCAACAGCAAATGCCAACTACCGAAAAATGGAACATGGCCTTAATGCTCCTAGAATAAAGTGTTAATCATCTAATAGCTACTGGGCCCACGATTATCTGCCTGTACGTGTCTTCTTTCATGTTTCGTCAACGTATAACAGGAAAAGGTCTATATATACATGTCTTAAGTTATATAAATATATATATATATATATATATATATATATCATGAACTACGTCCTCTTATGCATCGAGTATTTCTGTAAAATTAAACTGAGGATCATTGTTGATAAATAATTAAAAACATGTACTTCTCAATGAAAGAGCATAGTTCCAACATTATTGCTATTATTTGAAAATTGTAAAACCAATTTTAAGAGGTTCAATGGCAAAACTTGAAGTGACCATTTTTTCTAATCAAATATCACTTGAGTGAAAATTCGTATTTAAAGTGCCCTAAGTATAAGTTATCCACCAACTAGACATTACGGTATAACTCTTTTCATCGTGATAGATAGGAGTATTCTCAGTCAAACAAAGGATAAGGTCGGCGTTATAACATGGGAACCTTATTATTCCTCTCAGAATGAGTTAAATGTTTTCAAAACATAAACGTTTACAAAAAAAAAAGTCCACCTCGTTATCGTTATTTTTAGGGCCTGTTGTGCCACTAAAGCCCCATTCGCCGTTGCCGAAGATTCTGTCACAGAAATCTGTGAAAATATTACCTTAAAGGTTCGCAAATCATCTCAGGTGCGACAAAATGATCGCAAGCTAAGGAAATTGATCGTATAGCATTTACATTGAGAAGGAAGGCCCCTTGCGATAATTTTCACAAGCAGTCTCCTCCAGAATCGCACAGGTTCTGTACGAAAATATTTAACATGTTGAATAATTTCGCAAGGATCCACGTTGCGGAGAGTTGCGATAATCCAACGTTCCCAAAGAAACGCCCTGGTCGATGTTTCTGTCGCAGGGATCCACGAAAAATCCAACGAAATTGATCGCATAGCATTCACACTGAGAATTTAAGCCCATTGCGATTATTTTCGAAAGGAATTTCGTATTGAATCGCACAGGATCTCTGCAAAAATATTCAACATGTTGAATAATTTCGCAGAGCACCATGTCGTAAAGGGCTACGATCATCGAACGTTTCCAACGTTCGCAGATCGTAGAGATCTGCGAGAAACCACGTTTACCATGGGGCTTCAGATATAGACACGGCAGTTTCTTAAATTCACACTGTGACACAGTATATTGGAGACATGCGACATCGCTATTTTCCTCCTAGTGACATGCAACAGGGCTATTTCTTAAAGTCAACATGTGACATTGGAATAAATAAGCAACAATGACATCAACAGGGCAGAATTTTAAAATCGACATGCGACATCGGGACTCCCGCTCCAACCATCCAGGGTCCCAACTTTTCAGCAATATACACCTTTCTTATGACCCTGCGCAGAGGTGTCCAGACAGAGGCGGCGGGATAGGTTTTATATGAATATACAGGGAATATCCAAAGAGTTAAAAATTTACCTTCCTTTTAAAGATTCTTTGGCGCTTACTGCCAGCCTAGGCTTTGGTTATTTGCTGTGTTATCATAAATACCCACGTAGAATTTTATTTTTAGTATTGGATATTTTGATATTTTAGTGTGAAATCTTCAAACAAAGTGAATTATTTAGCCTTTACACAGTCTGAGAATCCCTTCAGTGCCCCATTGTTTACCCAGAGTCAGTGGTTGCCAATTAGCCTGTATATAGGGGCTCAATATGGGGTGGCTGTAGGTCATTCCTGCCACCTAACCCACGTATAGGTGGCAGCAGTCTTAAAAAGAAAGGTGTATATCAATGGGATGCTTCAACCTCTTTCTAACGAAAACCTTGCATCTATTTCTGTTCGACGAAATGCCAAACAGCTTCAAGTTGTTTGGACCTGGTGTGATATAAATAGAATTGTATTGAACAAATCTAAGACAAAGCATTTGCTATCTGGTCCTAGATCACTGATACGTGAACATAATTGTTGTATAGTGATGGATAATGCGATTGTGAATAATGTAGAATCCTATAATTATTTAGGAATGTTGATTGACAAATTTCTGGTGTTTGAAAAGTTGATTAATGGGGTGATCTCTAGAGTAAATAACAGATTAGTCACTTTGGCAAAGATACGAAAATTTATTGACGAAGGAACTACATTGCTTTTATACAAACAGATGATATTGCCTTTACTGGATTATGCTGGCTTTATTTTTGAAAGCAGTACACAAAGGAAATTGATGCGTATTCAACCTTTACAGAATAGGGCTATTAAAACTGTTTTACAAAGAAATGAGTATATTTCAAGCGAAGATATGAGAGATCTTCATGTGGAATTACGTTTACAGGAATTAGAGGATAGAAGGAAAATTATTCTGTTAAAAATGATGTATACATTAGGATAAAGCAGTTCAGACACACAAGTACCTATACATACTTTATTTAGACATTCCTGTAAACACACATACGCTAAGAAATATGATATTATGATCAAAGAGAATACATAATATGTTTTGACGACATTAGTGGTAATATAGGGTAATACGATCTATAAGTATACCTGGTTATATAACGATTACATAATTACTTCTCTACGAATAAGTGATCTAGTTTTCGTGTTTGAGTCTGTGATAGTGAGTGGCCAACGAGATAGCACAAATCACTCCTTTTGTTAGTGGAGTGGGTTGGGTGGGCAACGTACGTCCTTAGCGTACAGGATACAGTTCAAACTGAATAGCCCCAACGGTTGGTGGTGATGGAGGGGGCACATGTATGTGTCACTCAGCCCCTGGAGGGAGGGGGTGTTGACCCCAAGTGACCTCCAGGGTCAAGGAGTGCATGGGTATGTGTCTTACCCTATCCTAATGAACCTACATTCCACAGGAGTGGGATGCTGTACACATTAGGATAAAGCAGTTCAGACACACAAGTACCTATACATACTTTATTTAGACATTCCTGTAAACACACATACGCTAAGAAATATGATATTATGATCAAAGAGAATACATAATATGTTTTGACGACATTAGTGGTAATATAGGGTAATACGATCTATAAGTATACCTGGTTATATAACGATTACATAATTACTTCTCTACGAATAAGTGATCTAGTTTTCGTGTTTGAGTCTGTGATAGTGAGGGCAAGCCAAGCCAGTTTAGTTTATAACGTTTGTAAAGCGTGATGCACCGTATTCCTGTGACCTTGGGGGGGTTTTAAGTATGCCCGTATACTTTCCGACCTCCACCCCCCATGTCTTGCCACATCATTAATTGATGCACCTTGATAATAAGCAAAACTTGCACCACCTCTCCTAAGGCTGTGGAGTGAATAATTGTCTGGGGAGAGGGACAGAGACGTCAGGGATAGGTTCCATTCTTTTCTGAGGAAACCAACGGTCATGGGGTTTCCGTCTGTAAAGACGATTAGTGGGTCCGCTGGTTCAGCGGAGCGCCTGACCTCAAGTGCCCTCTTGTAGGCGTCGACAGGGCACAGGGGGGAGCCTGGTATCGCATGTAGGGTGAGACTTTGATGTTCACCAAGAGTCTGCTGCGTCTTTGACCATTTTATAGCCAGCGTGATTGATGATGGTCCCTCTGTAATGTCAGCTACGGTCATCTGACGTGTCGGGTCAAAGTTAGACACCCTAGATGATAGGAGGTTACTTTGACGCAAAAAGGCCTGAAACATTAGTAGAACTGCCAGTACGAGCATCTCCCCATTAGGACGAGTTTGGAGTTCATGCACCACTAATGTTAATTGTTCTGGCATGATCGGAAGTCGCTGACGTGGTACATGCCTCACTTCAAGCTCCACTGCCTTAAGAGCATTCTTAACAGTTTTGTGAGAGAATGGTTCTGAGCCCCAACCATGTATAGACATGTACGTTCTGATCAGGGAGACATTATTCCTGATGCTAGAGGGGGACTTAAACTTGTCAACCAACCTTTCAATGTACGCACAAACGTTGATTGGTGAAGGGTGTCTGTAGTCAAATTCCATGTATTCTGCAAACTCCCTGTACACTTTTACTGCGGCACGCAGATTCGATTTGGTGCCCGGTCTAAATGCTTGTCCCTGTCGTTTTGCTGCTCTCTTTGCATAGGACTCTGGGGGGCCTATAAGAAAGCAGAGTAATCGAGGTGAGAACAACTTGCATTAACTCTTTGTAGCCCCATGCTTTCTATAAACCGCTCAGCTTTTTTGTGGGCATTTGCATCATGAAACACACGACTTAATGCATCTGCTACTTGCATATCTACACCAGGGACGTCCTCAACTATTATATTAACATTAAGTGTAGCACTCAGCATCCACATGCCCCGAGCACATGCGAGCAACACATCATCCCTTGCCCGGCCGTACATGTATGTATGAATCGATGCTTCATTATCACACCTAATCAATATTGTACATCCTCTGTCGTTTTCGTTTATAAGAGTTCTTGCCGCCACTAGGCAGTTAAGGCATTCTAGCCTAGCAATTGAGTGTGTCTGAGCCATACTAGGAGATACAGGGAGGGAATAGCATCGAGAGCCATCGTGAGCTCCCATTCCCTTCATACATGCATCTGCCTCAATGATTTTCGTTGGTTTACTGTCCGGGATTATGGCCTTACCATTAAAGTCTTTTAGGTACGTTTTGAACCACATTATGTCCGCCAGCATGCTCCTATCAACTTGGACAGGTCGGCCTTTGGCTCCTCTCAGTGCTTGGAGGAGCCGTGCCATGAAGAGACGGGCAGGGGGTACTGCCTTCCCAATGTGATTAATCACTCCTATCAGAGCCTGAAGCTGCTTAACTGTTATCTCCTTCAGCAGCTCCGTTCTGACTATGATATCACGCATTTCTGACAGTTTTTTCTCTGGGATGGTCAAGCTGTTATTGTCCAGTTCGAATGTGATTCCAAGCCATACTAACTCCCTCGTTGGTGGGCACAATTTGTGGGCCGCCACAGGCAGACCCAGCTCTGAGAGTAGCAGTAACGTCTCCTCGTATGCATACTGAGCATCTTTATAGTTCCTTCCGATCACCAGTATATCGTCCAGATATATAAGACTTTGTATCCCCTCTTGTTCAAGTGCACGGGTGATGAAGAGAGCAATCTGCTGCATGTACAAACTGCTATTTTTTGACCCAAATGGGAGGGCTGTGTCCACAAAATATTTCCCGTCATGTTGCACAACTAAGAGAGGCCAGTCTGTCGGGCAGGTCCTAAAGTTTCTGTATGCTCTCCGTATATCAATCGATGCTAACACAGCACTTTGGACCCCTATTGTCTTTATCACGTCTAATGCATGATGTACTGTTGGGAGTCGGTGTTCAATGGTCTGTCCATCAATGACGTTTTTAGTAATGTACTTATTTATTCCCCCGTCAGGGAATGACAGATCCACAATTATACGACGTTCTGATGAGTCTGTCTTGGGTCGTGTCATGATGGGGCTCACCTTACACCATGGCTTAAACGGAGGTCCTGTAAATGGACCAATTAAGGCACCTAGTTCAGACTCCTTCTGAATATAGGCTTGCACTGCGGCTGGGTATGCACGTGCTGAGTGGTGGTTACGTTGGTCGTCCATGCCAGTGTACATAGGGCCTCCTACGTACTGAAGAGGGAAACCAAAACGTACTCCATTGATCACCAGGTCGTCATGCTCATGTCCCGTCCTGTGTGCTTCCCAAGCAGCAATATTCAGTCCAGTGGTTAGGGGGCATCTTGCCCCATCTTTATTTATACATCCCCTCGAGTTCACACTTTCGTATATGCGAACCATTTCTTCTGAGGCCTCATGGTGAATGAATGGCCTCGTATACCATTTACCATCTGTCACCTGGGTGATTTCTTCCTGTGCCTCATCTGTTATGTCATATGCACTACACAAGTCGAGAGTAATAGTGACATCATCAATTGTAACGTCACTACAAAGGTTGTTGCATTTGTCACCTTGTGGTGGCAATTCTGCTTTTTTCAGAGATGTCGTAACCTCGTCATTAGGAAGAGTAGGGCCAGGAGATTCATTTGGTCGAGTGGTGCTCGTCACCCTGGGACTATCGTAAATCCCAGGATCCAAAACCGGTGATGCCATCTCCTGGTCACCTTTGTCGTCTAGTTTTTTGCCTGACCTTTCTCAGAAGAAGTAGCATCTGCGCCTGTCGACTGGTTGCCTTTATTCTTCTGATACTGCTGGTGTTTGAATGCCGTGTGCCCTTGGTAAGC
This sequence comes from Lepidonotus clava, assembly GCA_936440205.1. Lineage (NCBI taxonomy): Eukaryota > Metazoa > Annelida > Polychaeta > Phyllodocida > Polynoidae > Lepidonotus > Lepidonotus clava. The sequence continues at coordinate 15,208,665 of OW387143.1, read as the reverse complement.
ATTGTTGTATGGTTTCTGCTTTTGCCCCAGGGTCTCCTTTCTGTTGCAAAGTCGCGCACAGTGGGTACACTCTTTCAGACCAGCCGCATACCAACATATTGCACACCTGTGGCGCAGTGTGATACCACCCACCTTATGGCCATCTACCTTATCACATTTGTCAGAGTTGAATTCCTGACAAGGCATTGGGCCTGGTGTACGTCTGGGGCCAGAGATCCACGAGTGCTTGATCCTCTGCTCACGTATCTTAGTATCCGACCTCCACGTGATTTCTTTTCTGTCAGCCTTGTCAAAGCATGCGTTGCTAAAGGCTAGGACTGACTCCCAATTAAACTGCACTGCATCCTCGGCTACCATCTCAAGGTGTTCAAGAAGTAGGGAGGTTATGTCGTCAGCTTTGTGGGTCGTTTTGATCAGCCTCACGATCCCCCAGGTGTATTCTTGGAAGGAGAGCTTATCATAACTATCCCTCTCCTTTACTTCCTCAAGTACTTCACGAGGCAGATACATGTACGGCCGGGGGTACTTGAGTTTACCCTTCCCTTTACGTTTCGAATTCTTTTGGTGCTTACCCGTCATGGCATCCATGTCAAAACGTATTCTTGGGATTTCATCACGTTTTGGCTTAGGAGGAGTCTCCTCCTCCTCCCCATCACTCTCCTCGTCACTCTCCGTGTCCGAGTCTTCAGAGAACTCCTCGGCTAGCCGTCGCCGCTTAGTCCTCCCGGCCTTGACCACTGTCGCCGCCCTCTTCTTCGCGCTGCTCCTCTCTACCCGTTTTTTCTGAGAGACCTTGTCATCCCCTTTAGTGAGGATATGTAGTATCTTCCCCACATCAGATTGGAGAGCTTTAAACTGTGCGTGGTCGTATTTCGCATCGTCATCACTGCTTTTCTTCTTGTGAGATGACTTGTGAGTTTTCTTTCCTTTTGAGGTACGTTGTTCTACCGCATCAGATGTAGTGGCCTTTGGTGTTGTTTCAGTGTCTGTGAACGCCTCAAAGTCGTCCTCCTCATCCACCACGTAATTTGGTTTATGATTCTTCTTCCCATCCGTACTCCTAGTACTTCTCGCCATCGTAAACGAGAATTTGTCCCCTATGGGTACTTCCAGCGTATTCTGGAAGGCTTAGTTGCAGAGCAGGAGCAACGTACGTCCTTAGCGTACAGGATACAGTTCAAACTGAATAGCCCCAACGGTTGGTGGTGATGGAGGGGGCACATGTATGTGTCACTCAGCCCCTGGAGGGAGGGGGTGTTGACCCCAAGTGACCTCCAGGGTCAAGGAGTGCATGGGTATGTGTCTTACCCTATCCTAATGAACCTACATTCCACAGGAGTGGGATGCTGTACAAATTATCAAATTATAGTCATAAAATTGAATATAAAGATGAGAGTAGATCCTTGCAGAGTAGTGGTAAAGTAAAATTCAAGGTGGATTTCAGTAATAAAGAAAGAGTCTTACGTAGTCCCTACTATAGAGGGGTTAAGCTATGGAATGATTTGGATGAAAATGTACAAAAATCGAAAAATATTTGTGTATTTAAAAATAGGATAAAGTGATAAGATAACTGTATATATTGACAGTATGTATTGTAAAAAGAAGTGACATCTTGATGAACTTGTATTCATAAATTATGCATCCATATGTATTTATTCGATCATCTATTATCACTACATCGGAAGAACTTCGTGTATACTATGAAGAGATGTTTCAATAAAAAAAAAAAAAAAAATTATTTACGATGTACTTCTGAACGATGGGGGTTTACTTCATTGTTAATGATAGGGGAGTGATTGAGCTTCTTTTTTTTTAAACATTTTTATTTATACTGCATCAAGGTCAAACTATAACAATCTGGTCTCCCTCTCGAATACAGTTTCTATTATATTATACAATATTCACCTAGAGACAACTTATACTTCAGATAGCATAGAATTATGGGGTGACTGATTAACTATTTAGGTGATAATGATAATTATGACAATGATAATGAGATGAACTATTATCAACACACCTATAAGCATTCAAGATTAGATTGTACATCTATGGTTTAATAAAGTTAGTTATTTACGCTCAACACAATAGTGTTCAGGGTGTATGATTGTCTATTCGATAACGCTCAGTTAAAGACTGTTTCACAATGTTTTTGAAATTGTCTGTTGTTGGAGACAATCTAGTTTCATACGGTAGGTTATTCCATAGTCCTGTAGCAACATAAAAAGGCGATTTCAAGCATTTTGAGGAGCTTGTGGTTGGAATATAAACAATTGGTGCTTGATTTTGACGCGTCTTTCTAATTGCTGGTTTAAGCACGATATTTCCAGTTTGAATTAGTCTATATATTATTGAAAGTTAAAACAGTTCTCTTCGGTATTCCAAAGGTAAAGTATGTGAATTGATAGGTAGATTATATCTTGAAATGTCCTTAGGTTTAACAATTTTATGGGCTATCCGTAGACTAGTATTAAACAATACTTCAAGTCTATCGGTATCTTTTTGTCTTGTCCATATATGAAAACAATTTCCAAGATCCAATTAAGGTAAAATCATTGTCTTTACAATAGTCAATGGTGCTTTGTCTGTCATATATTTTCTTGCAAATCTCAACTTTTGGATCTTATCAGATACAATTTTACATATATATTGAACATGATAATACATTGATTTATTATACGTCGGTGCACGCTGTACTAATAGCTTAGTACTTTTAATATATTATCATCTTGTATAATATAGCTAGGATCAGACCTAGCAAGTCTACCTCTAGACAGAGATATTTTACGCTCCCAGCGCCACCTGTTAACCAGTATAAAAGGTGTTGCAAAGGTAGGGAGCGAGTTAGTTAGGAGTTAGAGTTTAACCATAGAAATAGAAGAACCGCTTGGAGTAACGCCTGCAGCTCCTGCGCAGTATACTGGAGTTTACCACTACCAACAGCTTCGGACAAAGGATTGTGATAGAGCTAAGCACTAGGGCGGTCTAGGATGTGTTGGAACAACTTGTATTCTAAATGTGGTTGATTGCTGATAGGAGATGGGAAGGTGGACTGATAGAGACTTATTCACTGTGGCTTTGACTCGGGATGAGATGTTAATTGAATAAAAGACCTTTCACTTTACCAGCTCCCTCATCGTCCATTTCTTTTGAACTATTGGGGAATGGATGTATTAACTTTTAACGCAGGCTGATCGGATCGATAACCTGGATGAACAACTCACGGATTAATTAGTTATACACATCACGCAGTATTAAATCAAACACTAACAATAGTTCATTTGGTGGAGAACCCGGGTAAAATTAGTAATAACAAAATTAATAAAAGAGACGTGCGGCTTCAGAGTTGACCGCCGTCGAGAGAAAAAAAAAAAAGAAGAAAAGAAACATTAGTCTCGACCGCCGTCGTGGCGCATAAAGTAACCGGGTCCCCGCTCAACAGTTGAGCTGAGGAGGGGGGACACGGATTACTAAATTCCCTGACGAATGGCTGCAAAAACTTGGTTAAACCCTTAGCAGATAGTCTACCCGTCCTATTAGTAAAGTCAAAATTCTAAAACTGTCTTTAGCAAAAAAAAAAAAAATTCCTGCCCCTCGTGCGCATAGTTAAAAATAGGCTGGGGGCAGAGTCCTTTCTGGAGTAGTCTTGGCTCTCCATAAGAAAAACGGGCAATGACCTGAACAGAATACGGGTTTAACCTGGATCTACACATTGGGAAAAGAGGCCCGACTAATTAGGTGCTGTCTTTCTGGAGAAGTGCATTCACACCTCTCTTAAGTTGTAAAAAGGGGTAGTATGTATATTAAAGGTAATATACATGCTGCTCCTGATTGTAACAAATGTGGGACTCGGCACTCGATCCCTTTAGTTTTACAAAACAGGGAAGGGTGCCGACGACCACGTGTAGCTGATTAGGTTGGTGTTCGGACCGGTAATAGACCCGGGTCCGAGCCCCGATCCTCTCAGGTGATAATTAAGTAACTTGTAACCAACCTACTTCCATGTACAGTTAATACTCGACGCCAGTGTAAAGGGCATGTAGACTTGCGGAATGAAGACTTACCCCAACCCCCATACTGTGTGTTGTACAAATTAAAATGTTAAGTTATTACTGTGCATGTAGACAAAATATTTGTATGAAAATATCAGGAATACACCCATTACCTAGAAGCGGGGTGTTAACTGACTAATGTAGACAGTGGTGCTGACGTTCAGTCCCAGTACAAAATTATGAGGACGAAAGCCAAGCTACCACTCTGTAATTCAAAATATATACCGAGCATATTTATAAAAAAAAAAAAATATATATATATATGTATAAAATAGCAATAATAGGACATACCGGTCAAGCATTGGCTCTTCATGAACTCAAGAGTAGTTTCTCTACAAATAATAATAAACCAGTCCGAACAACCATTATTTCTCCCCCTCCCATCTCGACGACACTGCACAAAATATTATCTACAACACCTATTCTAACACAATGACACTGACGCAGTCTTGCTGTTAGACTAAAACGGGATGGTATTTGTAGCCTTTTGCTACGCCCTCTCAACTTACCTTGGAGTCGCCGACAGCCAGTCGGACGACTCCACCTGTGGTGTCTCCTCATGTGGTCACCACGTGAATATTTCCATTACCCTGTAAGGGGGACAACTAATCAAAGAATTCTGCCACAGCCAATCTAATGCTGCGCAGTCTGGACCAAAGTACCTGGTCACCTGCAGTTCCTCAAACTTACCATGGTTAACCCCATGAAGCGCTTACACCTTATGGCGCCGCCAAGTGGATTGTTTCCATTATCTTGTACGGGGAACGTCAAAACAAAGAATTCTGTCACAGCAAATCCAGTGCTGTGCAGTCCGGACCAGAATGTTTGGTCACACATACCCTTCCATTGGTGCAGTGTCAGTCAACTAGTAGGCAATAATCAGAAAATAATACTATAAGGCCAATACGGCATACCTTACCCACCCACTGAGAGCCTGCTTGAACTGGTAATGTCAACAAACTAAGAAAACCCTCTATTATCGCCCAACCACGTGCGAGATAAATAACGCTTGATCATGTTCGCCTAGCAAACCTCCCACTAAAATGTACAGCCTGACGTCCCTCAGTGCCCGATACTACCATCTTATACCATTCATGTTATTATAAACCAACCACAGGACCTGAAAAAGACAATAAGTTAGTACAGAAAGCTCTAGTTTCCGGCCCGCGTCCACCATCTTGAAACCAAAAGTAAACACCAGGTGGCCGCCCGCGCTACCCGTTACAAAAAATCACCAGCGAAATACAATCTCTGGTTCCGGGAGTGACGTCAGCTTCCGGAATTTAACCACGTGAAGGCGAGCCGAAGACTGCTGACAAAATTCTGGACCAACAATCTCCTTAAACTTAACGGGTTAGTAGCCTACCTAGCGTGCAGATGACAGTTAAGAAAGAAGGCTGGACTTACCCGGTCTCGGAGCGGTCGGGGTGTGGACCTGGCTCAACGGAAGGAGGGCGACTCCCGGCAACAGACAAGGAAAAACAACCTCTAAAGTCCCGTAGAAACAGTCTTGTGATCTTCTCGTCCCATGAAAACAGACTGGCTGATGCCTCCTGGATATATATATATATTAGTGAACTGGGTGCTAATCGGGAATTGAATCACCAGAATCAGTTGATGGGAATCACTTAAAAAAATTATTATTTACAAAAGAAGACCGAGTGCCGACGGCCTAGCGTGTCACCACGGGCAGGCGGGCAATCAGTCGCCCTAGTACCTGCGCCCAGCGTCTGACCACTCTGTCGGAGGGCCGGTATCCATCTTCCAGTTCCCTGAAGTCGTTGACGGTGATGTTTCCGTCAGCGACCGTCCGGACGGCGTGGAGTACTCGCCCCGTATCCGCGGTGGGCACCCCGAACCACTCGTTGGCCCGGCGCACCTCCCGACTCACCCATTTCTGCAGGGAACCGTCGCTGTCCGTGAGGGCCCATCGTCGCACGTCGAAGCCGGAGGGGGTGGTCATCACTAAAGTAGACGGAGCCGGGTGGGATTTCACGTTCAGGAAGGCCCGGTTTAAGGTCTCTGCATAAAATTTGGCCGCGGCGTCCGAACTGGTGTAGAGCGGGATGTAGAGTTCCAACTCCTGGTCCCACGTAAGCACGTCTAATAAATTACAAATCACTACTAAGACGTCGTCCGGCCACATAACGTGGTGCGCGAACGCGTATCCTGAAAGTTCTGCCGTCGTTGCATCCTGACAGGAGAAAATGACACAGGTGTGCTCCGTGCCCGCCAGGAGAAGATCAGGGTATTCCTCAATTCCGCCTTCTCGGTCTGAACAGAACACTGCCACACGGACCATGGTAGATGATGAAAGGGTGGTTGATAAAAAACGGGCTAACTAGAAAAAACACGTCTATACACGCTAAAATAACCGCCGGCACTGATTAAAATGACGTCATATCAAGGCTAATTTGGGAAAACCCCTTTTTGATCCGAGGGATCCAAATTTTGAAATCGGCTAGCATGATCAAACCATCGTATAATTTCTTACAAAATCTGCGCTAAACTAAAGTTTAGGTCCCCAACCAACATAATCAGGCGATAAATTTTAATTATCATAGCATAATAATTCATATCGGGCGCGCAAACTCGCTAAATTCATTCGAAGCAGAAATTGCCATCCGGGCACTTATCACCTGGAGGAACCCAGACCGAGGTCGGGCCCTGGATGGGAACTCCAGTCAAGCGTCCCACTAAGTACACATGTACTAAGGGTGACTGATGGGCGCGCACTTGGTATGATAGTTTATAGATGCCAAACTGTTTAATGCTGATCGGTCTACTACAAGGACCATGTATCTATTGTAAATAATGTCGTTTTAGTTGAAAATTGGGTGAAATTTGACATACATTGTATAATGAAACTCGATCATTCAAGATGTCCGACTTCTTCGAAGTCACTCATTATTGTGTTAACCCGTTCCAGAATTGAATTTGCTGTGTATATGTTACTCTTAGAAGGTTAAGACAATTTCACGTTGTATATATGTTGAATTTTGTTGACTTTTGTCCCAAACCGCATAGGTCAAACATCTGTACATGTATGTACTAAGTTAAAACTTACCTGTTTCTTCTGTGTTTTCCTGAACCGTCAAGTAACAGACCTGACACTCAGAACAATGAGTATTGCCACAGTAGGCAGAATTATCTCCTTTACCTTGAGGATCATTTCACAATCCTCTGAACTTTCTTTGTCAAGAGTTTGCATGACAGCTCCCATCACCTTGAGGATCATTTCACAATCCTCTGGACTTACCTTGTCACTGGATGCATGACAATTACCTTCACGTTAAGGGTTATTTCACGATCCTTTGAACTTGCTTTGTCATCTTATGCACGGGTCCTGCAGTCCTTAATTATAAGCCTTAACACGGGACTGATAATACTATGAACTTACCTTGTTACTTTATGAACGTGTTCCGCAATCCTTGAGCTCGGTACGGGGCTTATACCATAATGTATTTATGTGGTAAATAATTCCGTTCATGAAATTGTACCTTGAGTCACATTTCTGAATGACCAGAAATGGAATCTATAATTATATCAACACTGTGCTGAATGTACCACGGGAGTCAAAGCCACCCAACATCAGTTTGTTCTAATAATAATAAAAAAATGTCCAATAATCCAAATTGGAACGTATCACATTTGACTGAATAATTTATTAGGTTTGAGCTATGTCGTCCACCTCCTCAAACTCAAACATCTGACCGCCGTCGTATGTACTAATAGCTTAGTACTTTTAATATATTATCATCTTGTATAATATAGCTAGGATCAGACCTAGCAAGTCTACCTCTAGACAGAGATATTTTACGCTCCCAGCGCCACCTGTTAACCAGTATAAAAGGTGTTGCAAAGGTAGGGAGCGAGTTAGTTAGGAGTTAGAGTTTAACCATAGAAATAGAAGAACCGCTTGGAGTAACGCCTGCAGCTCCTGCGCAGTATACTGGAGTTTACCACTACCAACAGCTTCGGACAAAGGATTGTGATAGAGCTAAGCACTAGGGCGGTCTAGGATGTGTTGGAACAACTTGTATTCTAAATGTGGTTGATTGCTGATAGGAGATGGGAAGGTGGACTGATAGAGACTTATTCACTGTGGCTTTGACTCGGGATGAGATGTTAATTGAATAAAAGACCTTTCACTTTACCAGCTCCCTCATCGTCCATTTCTTTTGAACTATTGGGGAATGGATGTATTAACTTTTAACGCAGGCTGATCGGATCGATAACCTGGATGAACAACTCACGGATTAATTAGTTATACACATCACGCAGTATTAAATCAAACACTAACAATAGTTCAACGCATCCTAAGCGACCATGCTTTGTTACCAGTAATTTGGGATGAGAGTGTGTCCCACACGGCGTGGCTGAATACTAACCGGGCTGCTTGGGCTGCTGCAGTGCATTCTCCCTGAGGCCTCCCGTTTTGCGCAGCCCGGCCAGTGAGCTGGGACAGAATGCCTAGCAACTCCCGTCACTAAGGGAGCAAGGTGAAGGTCGTGTGGCGAACGGCGAACATCGGAGTTTGTTTATTTGCTAACTTTGGCACTATCCAACGGATTTTCAAGATTTTTTTTTCAATTTACAACAAAAATGGTATCCCAGTACGTTTGGTACACAATAGATTTACAAAAATTCACATGAATGCATCATTTTGCACATTTTACTGCGACTTGAAGCAGCACAAGCAGCCCGGTTAGTATTCAGTGATACTGCACACTTTGGAGTTCTGACTAATTTGGTTATATTTGATGTTTTACAAATAAATTCGACATATAATAAAAGCAAAACTGCATTCGGATGATGGGATAAGACAGGATACTCACTGGTGATAAAAATTTATCCTGCACTCACCCTTCGGGCTCGTGCAGGATAAATTTTTATCCCCAGCTCGTATCCTGCCTTATCCCACATCCTCATGCAGTTTTCCTATAAAGTTGTGATCTAACACAATGCCCAAATACTCATTTTCACTCTCTTTGTTAACTTCAATACCTTCAAGGGTAACAGGTATTGTGTTTACATCATATATTTTACTATCAAAAAGTACAATTTTAGTTTTTTAACATTTATCGTTAACTTATTGTAATCACACCATTGTTTGACTTTTACTAAATCATTGTTCTTCAACTCATTATTCCATTGTGTGAGCTAGTCCATGTTACAGTCTTCTCATTATCAAACAGCAAATCATCTCGAGACATAGTTCATCATCTAGAGCTGGTACAAACACTGTTAAACACATAAAAGATGCTGTTTATTAATGTCCGATGCATATGACATAAGTCACTAACTTCCCGTTGACATTCATCAGTCACTGGTCCTTAGGCTAGCCAACTCAGCCCTCTCAACTCTTATTAATCCAAGTATCCTAGCCTACTCCTGCATGAGATGTCACTGACCAACAACCTTAAACACTCTACCCGCTGTCGGCTATGTGCCCTGCCTATCTACCACTTACCCTGGCCCCTGACTTAGCCTCCGCTCTCCAAGCACAACAGGGAGAGATTCTATCTCAGTCCTAACACTGCTTGATGCATGCTGCTTCTTTAACTAGGACTGACGCCATGTCAGTACACTTCCATGACACAATTTACATTTTTGCAATTTAGGGCAGGATGAATGTTTAGATTTTACGTCGGTTTGAATTACGTTTAAGGTTAGATTTACGTTTTACATCAATTTCATTTACATTTTTGCATCTAGTTACATTTTAAGGCAGCTTTACATTTTACGTTTTTATGTAAGAAGTGTAGGAAGGACCAGTAGAACGGACCATGGAGTGCGTTTCACACTTTCAAAATTGTAAGTGCGTTTCTCATAGATTATCTTAGAAATTGATATAACATGGTTTTTTAGTAAATACAATTAACTGTACTTACTGTATAACTAACTACAGAAAAATAGGAACGTAAGTCTGAAACATAACCATCTCGAAGTCAACATATTTTGTTTGAGAAATCAGATCTCAGAGTTATTACAAGTGTGAAACACCCTCCTTGTCAGTATATTGTCACCATCCGCCAGTCGCCAAATGGGCGTAACCAGATTGGTGTACTAGATGGACTTAAACGACCTCTCTTTTTAACCCGATTTTGTAAACGCCCACCCCCACCTCGTAGGAACGGCGTCCTCGGCCCGTTCTCCGGAGGCTCTCACTTAACCCTGAGCAGCCATCTCGGAGAAGCTGGTGAACATGCGCTCGACAGCGAGGGTCCCCGGTGTCCGACGCTCTCTTTGATTTTCGGAAAAATACAATTTAAAAAATAAAACTTGTGAAAACTTGTTTCACTTGGAACATCCCCCCCGGGGGGGGGGGGGGGGAGCACTCGGTCTCGAAATGGGTAAAAGAAGGGCTGTCAACTAATCAAAACACCTTTTAGGTAAGCTGTCAATAGGGCCACTAGGTTAAGGGTTGTGTGTATGCAACTAAATTCCTTCATAATGCCTCAGAAGCAAACCATTGAGTTCAGAAATCAAATTATGACCACAAAATTTGCCAATAAATGCTCGCTGGGGCTGTCCATAAGCTATCCTGAAAACGGGGAACTGTCAGAGTGTGCTCTTTTTATTACATCTTGTCTAGGAACGGCAATACATAGGAGAATATTAATAAAGAACAACCTTTCATGCGAGTGTTACGTCTTACATGATGTTGGAACTATAATTATGTATTGGATGACAGCAGTCGAACGAGGAGGAGACTGCGATTGGAGCTAGCTATTATCTACAATTAATTAGGACTAATTACATACATCATATACAACAGATAATTAACTCTCTATAGTTCACCACATTGTATTGATCACCAAGTATTGATCATGTAAAGAGTGACCCCCCTTCCTGACGGAGGACGGAAACCCCACAGCATGTCGACCTTCTGTGCATTGGTGACAACATGTGAGATCTTTCCACTGTCTTATTTATTTAAACATGATCTAACAGTATATCGAGGACAGGATTAAAATGCAGCCCTCTGCCGAAAGAATTCTAACTAATTTATTGGAATTAATGCATTGTCATTGTGCTGCAGCAAACCAATTTCTAAGACCCTGAGGTACGCAAAAGCCCAACCACTAGATACTAAGATATCATAACTGTATTTACTGCCGATTTTCATGTCTTCTTATGAAAATAATCAGGTTTAATCCAAGCTCTGTTAACATGGAAACCTAGACCCAATTTGATCATATATTAATATATCTGTTCATAATAGCTCCGACAATGATATATAACAATAGGTATCAATAGTAAGCCAATGAACCACACACTCTTTTAGTGAGATCAAATCATTGACAACAGTTAGGTCCTTATTTTCTGTCTATTTTTGACATTTGACTTTGAGATTGATGATCCCTTCCTCGGTCAAAGTCACCCATATTTTTATTATTATTCATTTAACCACATTCATTTAAATCATAATGTTCTTCCATGTAGGTAATTGATATATACGATACGATATGGCTGTCCAAGTTAAGATTCAGCCAATCAAATATTATTTACAAATTAGTTTGGTAAGCATAATGATAAAGAAAATGAAAATGAAAATGGCTGTCTAAGTTAAGAATCAGCCATGGGGTATATTACCATAATTTGATTGATTTATTGTAATAAATCAAGTCGCTGCAGAATATCTATCAGCTGTACTTAATTAGATTACAACTTTTTACATATGAATGTCACTGTTACGACGTTTGAGTATCTATTTGTGTACCAGTTATCTATGAGCTCCAGCTATTATGCATGCTCAGTTATTAGATAGAAACTATGTTTCCCTTTGGCCTTTCCATTTGTGATAGTTTCCCAGAGTGTCATTAAGCATTTTTGAATATCTCAGGGTCTTTTTGATATAATATTATTCGTAACTTTGTTACTTATTTTTCCATGGGTGTTCATAATTTTAGACTCTAGATTTTAGATTTTAGAATGTTTTTGCTGCAGCACTTATATGGGTGTAAATCACTAGCTGATGCCCTGATGAATAATAAAGTTTATAATAATATAAGCTCATGAGCATTAAACTCGGACACTAGTGCTGATGAGGGTTAAGGTTGGCCATGGTCCTGATGAGTGTTTTGTAATGTGTCATCACTTTAAGATTACAATGGTATATAATGTTAGTGGCCTATAATGTTCTATGACCACCTAAAAGAAACACCATGATCTCTTCGACATCCTCAGTCATCCATTAAATGCATTTAGAGTTCCTTTGATGTGTTTCAGATGCTTCATAAATGGCTGTAAAAGGATGAAAAAGTCAACCTTTCTTAGCACATGGATCTATAGCCGGTTTGATAGGAGTATCTGTCACTTATAATCCAGTGCAATCTGTTTCTGCACTGAATTGTGACTTGTATGATGGAAGTAACCGGGAAGTTAGTCTTCAAAGGTCTGAAGTGTCATTCATGATAACTACAGCCACTTTGATCAGGCTTTGATTGCAACTATAAACATTTTGCCCATGAACGATCCTGCAAAATCTCCCAATAGTGTACAGACCCAACAGGCAGTTGAGGCTGCACACTTTGGCAAGCAGGTCGAGAGCATGGCTTCTCAGCTTCTCTCATAATCCCCAGTCACCATTCACTTGCAGTTCAGTCCTCCATACAAAATAAGGCACTATCCCAAGGAACATACTCTCTTCTCTTTCGCATTCATTTTTGTATACCTCTATTACTTGAATCAGGATGGTATCCTTGACTGTTTCACTTTCGAGTACACTAGATACGAAAAGGTTCCTCGGTGATCTTGTTTATAATGTACACTGTTGCTTTTTCATCATCAGTCTCAACTGACTCAAAAAGGAAGAGGCACCCTGTTAGGGCCTTTTTGTGACCTAGTGCCTTAGCATACCCTCGAGACCCAATCACTTTGGAATTCAAGTTCATATTTTTGTATTCAATTTCATATGAGAACCTACTAAAAAATACAGCCCGCAACGGGGCACATGCAGCAGCTGTAACTGGTACTGCTGGGACTTAAGGATAGACAACAGTTGGCATGGCGTTATTCACACTATCTCTCCTCATTTTCTTAATTGTTGAGATACAGTATCGTGACATATACCAAAAGAAAGGTAATAATTTTATCTTTCTAAATATATAAATAAAGTTAAAGTGAAATCTATATCTCTGACAAGATGAATTAAAAACAAATTTCTTGACTTTTATTTTTTGAACATGGATATTTCCTTTAGTATTAGGGCTACAGAAACCAAACTTTGCATGCCTCCTGATAAGTTTGTTATGCAGGGAAGCGTGTCTCAGAATATTTATTTAGGTCCTAGTTGTGATTTTATTGCAAAAAACGGGAAACTTTTTGTCATTTTTTTATACTTAATTTTCTAGATTTCATAAAACAAAAACGAAGAGCTAAATTAAAAATCTGAGACACGCTTCCCTCTTAATGGATATGATGTACATGTGGCTAAAATTTCAAGGCTTTATGTGAAAAATTGACTGAGATATCAATGTTCAAAAAATTGCTGTAAAAATAGGATTTTTCAACTTTCCAGTTCTGTTGCATAGGTGTCAGTAGGAATATATTTTTATGATTTATATCAACAGATAGGGTATCTAATTTGCTTTTTGTTGCTTTATCATGTAAACATAACTGATCAGAAATACAGAAAAATCATTAAGATTACTGCGACCATAGCAAAACACCCCTTATCACCTGTTGTCTATCCTTAAGAGGCTGGAGGTCGGTAATTGAAGTGGACCGCCTCCCGAGAGGGTATTGGTAAAATATTGCTACTTCCCAAACAATGGCTAGGCCTTCTTTTCCAGTTGACAATAATTCCTCACTGCTTGAGACAATGACTGTTAGGCCAAAGTAATAGCTCTCTCCCCTCCATGAGTCATGACGTTGGATATAACGTCCATGATCCCATCGACTTCACCAAAGACTATATGGAGCACCTCAAAACCTATATATATAAGGGCGCCCCCCTCCCCCCGCCTTTTTTTTTAAATTCTGGATCCGTCCCTGAAAGACATGGTGGTATCATCAGATCAGACGAGACAAAATAAATGTCAGACAAATCCATCAGGCAAATTGGTACATTTTGACAGCTAAGCTCGCACTGTGTGGTCGATAACATGTATCAATCAGCCTACCTCTACCAACCTCGTACGGCACCATACGACGACTGATGATCTGGAACCCTCTCATTGAAAAGAACAGAAGATAGACTAAAATAACCTCTTTTGTATTCATCAACATCATCAATTAAAATGTATTTTGGCATTTGTCTTCTTTGAAGTACATTAAGTAAGCCATAACGTTGTAGTCTAACACCAAACTCGACGAGGTCAATTCATTTGCAAGGAACTATCTTACTTCCACAAGGGATTATCAATATTCAAGCTATGAAAATCTACAGTTATTGATATTAGATATATACAGTTTTAACAACTTGATTCTTTTCTTTGGCCCTAGACCCTTAAATTCGACATGGCGACATGGCCATTTCTTAAAATCGACATGTCACATGGGAATTAGTGATATGAAGGGAAAAAAACGACATGACAGGGACAATTTCCTAAATTCGACACAAGACATGAGGAGTTCCTAAAGTTGACATGGGAAATGAGAAGTTAAGTGACAAAGGAGATAATACTTTCTTGAATTCGACATGCGACATGGGACTCCCCCCCCCCCCCCCCCCCCCCCACAAGGGCCGCTTGTCTCCTACGTGTCGCGGGAGATGCTGCTCAGGGTGGTCTGCTGCACCAAGCCCGCGGAGGAGTTCGTTCAGTGCCTGTTCCCTGTATGTCCTTCTACATCCGGGCCAGGGTCCCTCCACCCCCGCTCCCCGATGATGTCAGCGTTCCACAAACAGATCGGACCTATGACAACCTCTCCCATCTGTCTATAAACCAGTAAACAGTGAGAGTTACAAGATTCGGGGTGGTAACTGTTAGGCACCTTAGGGAACGAGGTATGACGAAGTTATCGTACTTGAGCACCTTGTCGGCTATTGTTTTAACAGGCTGCTTGGTGAGGATTGATGCCCAGGTACCAGAGAATGTGACGTTACCTTCAGACGACCGTGAGTAGCTCTTTTTGCGTAATTACGCCCTGAATCAGTGCCCCGCCCGGAGGGAGGGGGAGGAGGTGGGGGGGGGGGGGGGGCGGAGGATTTAGGGCACCGTCCCGGGGTACAGCGGGCTCTCAGTACTGTCTCAGTATGGCCCTAGACCCCTAAAATCGACACGACGACATGACCGTTTCTGAGGCTTAGTGACATGCGACAGGGAATTTTGAAAGATAGTGATGTGGGACATGCCTATTTTTTAAATTTGACATTGAGACATGGCCATTTAAGAAATTCTTAAATTCGACATGGCGAGATCTTCATTTCTTAATGACATGTGTCATTATGACGAGCCCCTCCCCCCTCCTTCAAGGGCCCCCTCCGTCCCTCTTTGAAGGGGATGTGTTGAAGAACAAAAAGCGGATAATCTATTTTGCACTCTCTACAGTTGTCACATACTTATATCACAAAAACGGTTTTCTGCTATTCATATTAGGGCCCTAAACCCCAAAATTCAACCCTGCGACGTCACAATATTTAGGCCTCAATGACACACACACGACCGTAGACCGTCACATATCAACCCGAATTTGTGAAGGCATATATAAGAGAAGGAAGAATTTTGATATTTTCCCTGGGAAATTCAGATAAAGTTAAAAAGATCGTATAGAAGGCTTATCTTTTGATTTGATCTTTTTTCATTTTTGGATGTTATTCTTTGTTTTCTGCAGGGACATTGCCTGTTGTTACAATAAGATATGGCGGCGGCCCTAAGCCTGTGTTTTCCAGTCAGTCCCCGGTATCCCTGTCCTTCCAAAGGCACCCCTGTAGATCTTGAGCTATCCCTCTCCGCCCTTCAGTATCTCTCTGCTGGAGGGGGGGGGGGGGTACCTCGGTCTGGAAATTGGTACCAATTGCCGTTGAAACCTCCAGGGGATGTAATTCTTAACCGTTGATTTCACCAAAAGAAAGAAAAGGTGGGTATAAAAGTAAAATTATTGTTTAAATTCCTTCATACCGCTTCGCAAGCAAATGATTGAGTTCTCATAACAAATTGCCACCATCAAATTTGTGGGGGAGGCTGTCAGCTCATCCACCCTTTAGTATCTCTCTCTGGCGCCGTGCTACCTTCGCTCCTCCCGCTTTAGTCATGCAGACAACTTAACCTCACACCTATGTTTGCGTTGAATCTGCGCTCATTTTACCGGGAAACGGACGGAACTGCCGAATGTTGACTTCGTAGGCGGTAAATGGTCCGCCATAACATGGCCCTGACCCTTCAAACCGACAGGGCCACGTGGGCACGTTTGGGATTTTAAAGCGATAATGACAGGATGTATTTTCTTAAATTCGACAGGGCAACATGACGATTTCTTAAACTCGACAGAGCGACAATCACCCAGTTGAGACCAGCATCTGATAATTTGAAGGCATTGATACTTTGCTTGCTTTTATAGACCAAGAGTAAGCAACATGTCTATCTAACACAATCAGTTTCGAATAATGTGGCACAGTTGCAGCGCTGAAGGCTGATGGGACCTGACACATTTCCGAAGCCAGGGCGGAAAGGCGTTGTTGGTGACCCCCTCCCCTGCCCCTCCGGCGGGGTTATATCCCAGCTGCAATCTCACTCTGCTATACTTTGCCTCTTTAGGATAGTTTCTGCGCTGCAGCTGACACTGAGTCGAGCACGGGCATGAACCCTCCAGATGGCACCAGGGTTCCTGATTAGAACTATAAGAATAGAAAGGGTAGCACACTCGCCATTTTATTTTTAGCTGGTGCCTGTCAAAACCTATAAGCTGATGACCAGCAGACTGATAGGATTCACACAAGACCACAGGAAATGACCTAGTTTTATTTCTAATTTGAATAGGAAAAGCATATCTAACTTATCATATTTGTCTGATTTGTATTAAAATGAATCATAATTATTACAGTTTGTTTTGTATTATTGTGTGGCCTAGTTTACAGGTAAATCTAGCTGTATGAATAGTTTCTCCCTTCAGTGCCCCTTTACTGGTCAGAATGCAACTCATTGACTGGGTTGGTTGGTTATTTATGGTGCTAAAAGGGTTTCCCCAAAGTTGTTCAAACATTCTGTAAAGTGATCACAGGTAACAAGTTAGAAGGTATATGCTCATACCATTCATGAACACCCTCCTTTACTATGAGACAAACTAGCCTAGTGCTTAGAGCTTAGCGCTTCAAATCTGAAAGTTGGTGGTTCAAGTCCCACCCATGGTTAGTAAAGCACTTTTTCTTTTACAAATAAACCCATTTTAGGAATTGTTGCAAAATATAAAACAGAACTTTGAAATCATATAGATCTATGCAAGTGGCAAGTATTTATCCACAAGTTATATTGTATTTATCACACAAATGTCATTTTCAGTTTACAGTATAGTAAAATATAAAAAGGTTTCATCCTGATTTGAACTGTTAACCTTTATATTTGCAGATGATCTCTCTAACCATTAGGCCATATGTATCTACCTTCCTACCTTCTTTAGAGTAACATTTATTTATACATATATAATGAATTATGTCAAAATGCAAGTAGCAGTATTTCATGCTATTTATATAACGCTACCCTTCTTACAAAATAAAGCTACAATTTATATGTGTAAGTATCCCAGGGTAATTCATATATGTATGTTTCTCAGGGTATGAATACATGTAATATAAATGGTTAAAATGATAGAAATTGAAAAATAACTAATAAGATGAGCATCTGGGATTTGAACCTCCAACCTCCTGATTTGAAGTCCTGCACCTTAGCCACTAGGCCACCGGTTACTGTGATGTCAGAGGCACAAATCCTGCCTTGTATGAGAGTACAGTTTTATGAAACCAAGAAGTCTTTTGTTCAGAGCCCCCATATGGGGGCCTCTTGTATAACTAACATTGTGATGTCACACGGGATTCCCCTACCCTACCATGTCCTAATTAACCTGTTTGAAGGAAATAGTAATGCATATTATATAAAAACTAGAAAACTGTGGTCAAATAAAGGTTTTAACACGCATAGGAGTTATAATTACAATTGTCCATTGCCTATAATTACCAATTGGCATCTATGCACATTGCCCTATGTGGTTGGTCACGTGACCTCCATTCATAAAGTCCTTTCCAAATAAGGGCATTGCCATATATGGTATGCTGCTATGCTGGGTGGGGTTGCATTTTTTTCAATAGATTTGTCAATTACCATTTATTGAGCATAAATATCAATAAAACACGACAGCCAATTGTTTTTATCATTTTTCTGAAATACAAACCATTGTTTTTTTTTTTTTAAAACCATAATAGTTTAGGCAAAATCCAAAATATATGTCGGTGCAAACTGCAGGGTACAGTTTTAGGTTCTTACCCTGTTAGTATTATAAGTAACTGTGAGACAGGGGTAGCGCCATCTAGAGAGTTCATGCCCGTGGAGTCGAGTTTCTACCAAGGGGAGGCAGCCCGAGGGCTACCTCCCTGGGTTAAGGCATTAGACTAACCCCTGAGATATTGACTAAAGGGTTATTTACATGGTCTCAGAGAGAGGGGTCAGAAAGTTGGCGTGGTCATGTCTAACCCTCAATTTAGATGGCAAATACTTGATTCTGACTTATATTCTATTTTTTTCTGTGTTGTTTATACTGATTCTCCATTAGTTTTTATAGCCCGGGGACATTTTTTAACTGGTTAAAAACCTTATCATGGTCCGACCTGTATGTATATGATCTCACCAACTGGATTACCTATCAAGCAAACAAGACACATTTATTCCCCAGTTTGAAACGTTGTAAACCAGTGTGATACTCGTGGTGTTGAATTCTCAGAGTAAGGTTAACACTTTAATAAGTTTTACTAATGGTTTTCACAGAGTAATGCGCCTTACCTGTTGCATTCTCTCAATCCTCAGTAGCTCAGTGGTAAAGTGCTGGAAATGTGTGTGAGAGGTCCCCCACTTCGGCCGGCACATGTTTTAGCCAGGAGAGTAAACGCATGAGTTTACATGTCCAAACTCTTGCCAAACACTCGAGTCAAAAACACGTTGGAAATAGTAGAAATTAGGTCCACAGAATCCTGAGTAGGACTCGACCCAGGTAACAAGGATTCCTGTTTTGGACGTTCCCAGCCTTGGATCCAGGTCGAGTTCTACTCGGGATTCTGTGGACTTTATTTCTGGTGTTCGAATCTTTGAGGCGAGTTTTTGAGACGAGTTTTCACATGCAAAACTTGTGTTTTTATTTTTCTGGTTAAAATGACTTATGTTGTTTGAACTGGAGACCTCTCACAGACCATATGCCAACACTTTACTACTGAGCTACTTAGATACTCAGAGAATACCGGGGCATGCATTTGAATTGTAAATAACATTGATATCTAGAGGACATCTACCAATTTTGTATCTAAAAGATCTACTATTATTTGATTTATCATATCAGACACTAGTTTTATTTAATTATATCTCACAGAACTCTATTCCACCAGTTTGGATTGGGATTAACTTGCATCAAGCTGGTTGTAACTCAAATTTTCTTAGTAAGCGGTCGTCGAGCATAAGCGCTAGTAAGTGGAATGAAACTGCAATGATCAGAGGTGATCAAATACGCTGTAAGCTAGATACCGGAGCCAAACAAATATGTTACCAGAGTGTATCGCAAACAAAATACAGTGCCCAAAACTTGTAAAAACTAAGACACTTAAACGTGTTTGGTAACAACCAAATATAGCCGAAAGGTCCTCAGAACATACAGGCAAAAGTCATGACTTGAAATTGTCACAGATGAAGCAGACAATGAAGCAGACAATCCTCTTTTGGGTCATGAAGCATGTAAGCAGCTAAATCTCATTAAGTGTGTTAATTTGTGCCTGTGTTCCGAAACATTTCGCCCTCACAAAGCAGCATATTAAGCAAGAATTTGAGGATGTATTTAAAGGCATAAGCCAGTACAAAAAGGAATATCATATGGAGCTTAATGAGCAGGTGAAAAGCATTATTCAGCAGCTGTGCCAAATTCCTTATGCCAGGCAGCCAAAGCTTAAGACAGCACTTGACAATCTCATGAAGCAGAACATTATAGCACACGTTGACCAACAGACTGAGTGGGGTAGTAACCTTGTGATAGTTGAAAAAAGAATGGTGCACTTAGGCTGTGTCTTGACCCGAAACCTTTAAATAAAGAGGCACACTATTCCAATGCCAGCCGATGCTAGTCCCAGCTAATGGGTAAGGCTATCTTTACAATAGTTGACATGAAAGATGGCTATTGGCACATAAAACTCAGCAAGCAGTCATCATAATATTGTACGTTGAACAAGCCTTGGGGCCGTACACATTTCTTGCCCATGCCCTTTGGTATTTCTTCAACCAGAGAGATAATGCAAAAGAGGAACGAAGAGACATTTGGTGACATCAACAGTGTGCACATTATAGCTGATGGCCTCATTATTGTGGCAGCTAGCAAGGAGGAGCACGATGCAGTTCAAGGTTCATCAGGTTGAGTACATGGGGAACTTGGTTTCCACAAAAGGACTGAAAAAGGTTGAGGCAATTGTCGACATGCTGACACTATTGATGGACATGCCATCTCTTCAGCATCTACTGGGCATGCACCTTGCTCAGTACATCTCGAACAAGTCTATGATCACAGCACCACTCACATTGCTACTCAAGAAAGACAGTGAGTTGAATTGCACTCATGAGCATGATGCTCATGAGTTGCTCCATGTTCTTACTAGCAAACCAGTTTTGGCATTCTGTGATGTGATGAAGCCGTTCACGATCCAGGCAATCCAGTTACATATGTGTCCCACTCTATGATATCAGCAGAGGAAAACTACACACAGATAGAAAAAGATATGCTGGCTATTTGCTTCATGACCAAAAAGTTCCATTAGTATATCTCTGGTGAGCCAGATATCCATGTACAGACTGACCGTAAGCTCCTCAAGAGCATTCTCAAGAAACCAATGTGCAAGGCTTCACCATGACTCCAATGGCTCATGTTGGGTTTACAGCCATAATGATCTGGTTGTTTCATATGTACCAGGGAAGCACATGTATCTGGCCAACACCCTCTCTCATGTGTACAGCAAGGGAGAGCCTGAGACATCTTTGGAGGAAGAGATGTCACGAATAGTACATAGCCTGGTAGAGAACACTATGGTGAGTGCTGCCAAAATGGTGAAATGGTTACAGACTGTGATTACAGATTACAATAAGGATTTCTTTTAATCATATGCTTAATCGTTCAAGAAAATCAAATAATTTCTTGTCTTGTATAAATCTTTGATTTTCTGCCATTAACTGTTTTTGTAGCCGGTCAACCCTATCAATGTAATGCTTCTATTGAACTACCAAATGTACTGCCCATAGTCACTGAACTGTCAGCTGTCCTTCATGGTCGCCCATTGCATTCGGTGCAAACCGGGTTATAGGTGTGTGCCTGATTCCCGGCTCTGCTAGCCGGGCACGTACAGTCCACATAAACTGAGGGGTGTGGGGGAGACAGCCGGCTGTGTCTAAGGGGCGGGGGGCAGGCTGTGGGGGTGAGGGGTGGTTAACACTCACGGCAGACAGACCTCAGTACGTCAGAACGAAGCAGGTCAACTGAAAATTGAACAGAATAGACAATGAGTGGTTAGAAGGGTGCCAAGGGCCAGGGGATCCAATAGCTAAAGAGACTTCAAGAAAGAGAGTAAAAGTCCAATACGGAACGTGACACAACGAGGAACAAAAGGGGAGACAGAGGGAGCAGGAGGAGAGCATCACGTATTGGGCAGAAGGGGCCGGAGACCATGGCCTCCCCAGTACTGGTAGGAGCAGTCCTCTGCATACTCCCCTTCTATGTGGGTACTCACTCTGGGCAGGCCCGGCCAAGACACGCCCACCTCAAGCACGCCCACCCCGGACACGCCCACCCCGGGCACGCCCACCCCGGACACGCCCACCACGGACACGCCCACCCCCAGCAGGGCGGTGGTAGAAAACCCCATCAGAGCGGCCGTCCGGGCGACCATTACTTCGACTACAGCACCGACCACCACTACGCGGCAGGCTATGAGTACGGCTACTGGGATTATGGCCCGGATTACGACTCACCAACGTCGGCTGAATACTATCACCTATCTCATGGACGTAAGGCCACGTTTGATTTGATGCCGTATTACCAGCAGCTAGGGAATTTAACCTTCCTGAAAATATTTAAGCCAAGTGACCTATTCTAGCTACTTCAAGCTTTATGTCAAATACCAGCTCGCTTTCTTCATAGGAAAATGCTTGCAATGATTTAGCAATAGGATATACCTTTCCGACTGAATTATTCTATACACCTGCCGTCACAATTAAGTAGGCCCGTGAGGATTAAGGAATGATCACCTTAATCATGTGTGTAATGCAAGTTTTCAAAAGTCATAGTTTATGCCCGCGCTTGTTATTGTTTTTTTTCGCAAAAGTATATCCATTTTGTATGTATGTCTCTAGCTGATATGCCTTCATATATTTGTTTACGGTCAAGTATAGAAGAAGATCGTCCAGGTGGATTATGTAAGTCAGGTGTAGCTGAATAATTATGTAAAAAGTGTATGTAATAAGATAATTTCAATTCTCCCAACCACGGATAGCCAGTTTCTTGAATTCTACTTGCCGGTTAGCTTAGAACAGTATGGATGGTGGTTAATGTGTCGGCAAAACTTAAGGTTTTACCATAAACATTTCCTTTAAATCTGCCATCATTTCAAGATTAACATTGAATAAGACTAGCCATCATGCCTTTTTTTTTTTATTATTAATACCATCATACATTTATATTTCCTGATTTGTTGGGAAACTAATTAATTATAGATAGATGAATTGCATGTATTTTTTTTTTTTTTATCGTTTATGATTTTTCTAGGGATATTGTCAACAAAATCTGCCCAAATTAGCCGGCAGATCCTTAAAATACTGTAAATCAGCTATCCGTGGTAGGGATAATTAAGATAGAGGTTCCTTGGTGGTTTTCTTGCGTATTCGTTGCTGCAGAAGCAGAGGAAGGGGTACGTGTCCATGCATGTTGCCCTCGAAAGCCTGCGGGGATTGGGTTAAGTATGTAAACATGTCTAGACCTTCACGGTGCCTTATACCGTTAACTGATCCTCTTCCTCAAACAAAGTGTCCCCCGCTGGGGTCGAAGGGGGGGGGGGATAAAAGGAGCTGTAGCCCCCTCCCCCGACCGAAGGATGATTTTTGCTATAATATCCACATTATGTACAGATTCGGTTAACTATATTTTGACCTTTTTACTATCTGACTCTGGATCCGCCCCTGGAGTTCAAAAAGTGTGGACAACGTGCCAGATAATTGCAATGATTAGCATGGCCTAACTTTACAGGAAGTGGATTTACTTTTCATTACCTCCTTTGCAATAGATTTTTACTTTTACAAACTCTCAATAGGTGGCAGGAAAACCTGTCCCTGTGCCATTTAGGCCAATATTGATTTATCAGAAACGTTTATGGAACTTAATATTCGCTATTCATGAGATTAGCCCAAAAACTTGATTTAAGCTGCAACCTTACTTTTCACATCAGTATGCCTCTTATTTTGGAGACCAAAGTGCACGGTACAGCTATTTAATTGGAAATATTACATATTTTCAGAGTATAGAAATGGCCTTATGCTGGGCAAAAAAGGGGTTATGGCGCGTGGCTGCGCGCAACCCTCTAAATCCGCCACAGGAGGTCCTTTGCCCGTTTCTAGTTATGGCATGATGAACCCCAATGATTTTTGAGATCCTGCAGATGAGCCCCCCGTGTTTCATACACAGTGCATCCGCCTTATGATCATTCCGATGCTAAGGAGTTGATGTAAGATGACGCATCGAAGTGGTAGGTAAACTCAATGTGCTTCATAAACTAACCAGTCCTCTCTGTTTTCGAGCAGCTTGTGACGGCGGCACGACGCTGACAGGGCCCGCCGGGGTCGTGACGTCACCGCGCACCCCAGACGCCGTGTACCCGCCGAACGCGCACTGCTGGTGGCGGCTGGAGGCGCCCGCCGGAAGGGTAGGTAGGCATTGGCTGGGAGAGTAGGTAGGTGACCGCTGGGAGGGTAGGTAGGTGACCGCTTGGAGGGTAGGTAGGTGACCGCTTGGAGGGTAGGTAGGCACCTTTTTGGAGGGTAGGTAGGCACCTTCTGGGAGGGTAGGTAGGCGCTTCTCTGGGCGTCTTCTGCTGGGAGGGTAGGCAGGTGACCGCTGGGAGGGTAGGCAGGTGACCGCTGGGAGGGTAGGCAGGTGACCGCTGGGAGGGTAGGCAGGTGACCGCTGGGAGGGTAGGCAGGTGACCGCTGGGAGGGTAGGCAGGTGACCGCTGGGAGGGTAGGCAGGTGACCGCTGGGAGGGTAGGCAGGTGACCGCTGGGAGGGTAGGCAGGTGACCGCTGGGAGGGTAGGCAGGTGACCGCTGGGAGGGTAGGCAGGTGACCGCTGGGAGGGTAGGCAGGTGACCGCTGGGAGGGTAGGCAGGTGACCGCTGGGAGGGTAGGCAGGTGACCGCTGGGAGGGTAGGTAGGTGACCGCTGGGAGGGTAGGTAGGTAACCGCTGGGAGGGTAGGTAGGTGACTGCTGGGAGGGTAGGTAGGTGACCGCTGGGAGGGTAGGTAGGTGACCACTGGGAGGGTAGGTAGGTGACCGCTGGGAGGGTAGGTAGGTGACCGCTGGGAGGGTAGGTAGGTGACCGCTGGGAGGGTAGGTAGGTGACTGCTGAGAGGGTAGGTAGGTGACAGCTGGGAGGGTAGGTAGGCGACCGCTGGGAGGGTAGGTAGGTGCTTTCCGGGAGGGTAGGTAGGTGGCCGCTGGGAGGGTAGGTAGGCGCCTGCTGGGAGGGTAGGTAGGTGCTTTCCGGGAGGGTAGGTAGGCGCCTGCTGGGAGGGTAGGTAGGTGCTTTCTGGGATTGTAGGTAGGTGACCGCTGGGAGGGTAGGTAGGTGCTTTCCGGGAGGGTAGGTAGGTGACCGCTGGGAGGGTAGGTAGGTGACCGCTGGGAGGGTAGGTAGGTGACCGCTGGGAGGGTAGGTAGGTAACCACTGGGAGGGTAGGTAGGTGACCGCTGGGAGGGTAGGTAGGTGACCGCTGGGAGGTTAGGCAGGTGACTGCTGAGAGGACAGGTAGGTGACCGCTGGGAGGGTAGGTTGGTGACCGCTGGGAGGGTAGGTAGGTGACCACTGGGAGGGTAGGTAGGTGACCGCTGGGAGGGTAGGTAGGTGACCGCTGGGAGGGTAGGTAGGTGACCGCTGGGAGGGTAGGTAGGTGACCGCTGAGAGGATAGGTAGGTGACCGCTGGGAGGGTAGGTAGGTGACCGCTGGGAGGGTAGGTAGGTGACCGCTGAGAGGATAGGTAGGTGACCGCTGGGAGGGTAGGTAGGTGACCGCTGGGAGGGTAGGTAGGTGACCGCTGGGAGGGTAGGTAGGTGACCGCTGGGAGGGTAGGTAGGTAACCGCTGGGAGGGTAGGTAGGTGACCGCTGGGAGGGTAGGTAGGTGACCGCTGGGAGGGTAGGTAGGTGACCGCTGGAAGGGTAGGTAGGTGACTGCTGAGAGGATAGGTAGGTGACTGCTGGGAGGGTAGGTAGGTGACTGCTGAGAGGGTAGGTAGGGGACCACTGGGAGGGTAGCTAGGCAAGGGTGAATCCAGAAATTTGAGAGAAAAAAAGGGGGGGGGGGGGGGCACATATTAAAAAGGGTCCCAGCGCCCCTCTGTGGACACCAGTTTTACATTAAAAAAATCGAATTGGGGCAAAAATTGGGGGGGGGGGCAGCTGGTGCGCCCCCTGGATTCGTTGCTGGTAGGACAGGTAGCCGCTGGCCAGGAGGGTAGGTGAGCACCAGGAGGGATGGTAGATACCGCCTGGGAGGGCAGGTAAACACTGTCTGGGAGGGCAGGTAGGCACCAGCTGGGAAGGCAGGTTGGCGCCTCGGGGAAGGTAGGTAGGTGCCGGCATAGTAATCATAGACAGAAGAAGTACAGGTATAATCAGAAGCTTATTTAGGGGGGCAGCAGGCACGCACCCCCCTCTCTGTTTTTGGACCAAAATAGAATTTTTTAATGTAAAACTAGCGCCCCCAGAGGGGGCGCCGGGACCTGTTTTCATATGTGCGCCTTTCCCTTTCTAAAATTCCTGGATCCGCCCCTAGGTATTCGTCAGCTGTAAAGTCTCAATCCTTTGATAACATATAGCCCTCTATGTCCAGAACGTCTCAAACTGAAACACACACTGTATACCAGAGTATACCCTAGTTGTAACGTATTAATTTTAATAACAAGTTATAATAATGATGTTGGACCCTTTATGGGTGATAAAGGGCTTTGAAAGTATGCTCACTTGTTTTAGATGCGTCTCATTGATTAGATAAGTTCCAACTAATACTTCTATGGTCCACAATGCTAGGCATAAAGATATTTGCTTGAGCGCCGTGTGTGTTTGACCTATATAGTGTGGTGACTTGGTTTCAGTGGATCCAGCTGCGGGCGTCCGTCTTCTCCATAGAGCGGTCTACGGCCTGCGCCTACGACCACTTGCAGGTCTTCGACGGCCGCGACGACAGCGCCCCCTCCCTGGCCAAGCTGTGCGGTAAAGTCTTCCCCGAGGGGGGGATCAACTCCACGGGGGGAGCACTGTTCCTCCGGTTTGAGTCCGACGCCTCGGTCTCCAAGCGGGGCTTCCGCCTGCTCTACACCACGTGGGCACACAGAGGGGTGGAGGGGGCGGCTGTCCCCGCCCCCACCAGCCCCGCCCCTACCACCCCCGCTCCTTCAGGCCCCACCTCGTGCGGCGGGAACCTGACGGCGGTGACGGGCAGCTTCACGTCTCCCGCGTTCGGCCCCAACCAGACCTACCCCTACAGCACCTCCTGTGAGTGGACCATCCTCGCCCCCCAGGACCACGTGAGTGACCTACCCGGGGTGCCGCATCTCCAAGGGGGGTGCCACAGTATTACCTAGCCCTTTCCAAACTAAGAGGTGCATTCCATGGGCCTAACTCAGGCATTTGTGAGAATATGAACTATATCTTAGTGAATTGAATCACCTTAAATTGGTGTTGTGCATCTGGCCCATCAAAAGTCCACCTCCAGCTTCCTTGCAAATCAAATAATTAGAAATTCTTATTACTATTTGGACACAAAGTGTACATAACACAATATACAATTCTGATGAACATTGGTGAACATAATGAGTACATACATCACTTCCTTCCAATATTACTTACTAATATATCTCTTAAACGTACATCCTAATTCATATCATTTTGAGGGCCAACCTCTAATTTATTCCATAATTCACCGCCAACATAATAAGGGCTTTTCTTTACCCGTTCTTCGCTCATAAAATCAGTCTTAAATTTGATTTTATTATCACTTCTAACTACCTTGATTATTCTCTTTAATTTGTCTTGACATTGCTCATGATCTTGCTCAATTTGTATATCATTTTCAACAAGATACCTCTAGCTCTCACATCCAACATATCTAGTGATATAACTGAGTTATAATACTGAAGGTGGTTCCTGTGCATTGGCCCACCTCGTGCTCCCCACTACACCCTGTCCCACGGTTTTCTTCAGGTGGTTAAGGTCGACTTTGAGAAGTTCGACGTGGAGTACTCCGCGAACTGTCAGTTTGACAGCCTGTCGGTGTACGACGGCCCGAACCAGTCGGCCCCGCTCGTCGACGCCTTCTGCGGCAGTCGGCGTCCGGCCAGCGTCCGCAGCTCGGGGCGCCGCCTAGTGGTGGTGTTCAGGGCCGACTCCTCCGTGCAGCGGGCCGGCTTCCTGGCCAAGTACAGCACGGAGACCGCGCCCCAAGGTCAGCGCTAACTGTACTTCTTCAGGATGCCCTAATCTTCCTGAAGAAGTATGATATTTTAACCTATAGTTTTATAACAGTACTACTGAAAAGGGAAAAAAGTAGGTCTTTTTTAAAACATGCTTACTCTTTCGTTAATACATGTATTTGAAACGCACCCCAATGTATGTCAAAATCTTTAGAACTGTCTGGATCGAGCCCTGGTTGTTGATGGAAGGCCCCTTGTAACGTTTGACTCTGCTCTCTGTCTCAGACCAGCTGAGTGAGGCCGGGTGCCACTCGGCCGCCCGCCCGGCCGTGCTGCGCGGCAAGGAGGGCGTGGTCAAGTCGCCGTCCCGGGGCTCCAAGGGCCACTACCCGGACAACACCATCTGCCAGTGGCGGGTACACGTCGCCGAGGGAAAGGTGAACTATCGAGGTTTAATGTCCTTTAAAAGTTAGGTTACTATTCAGATGTCGAACTGTTTGTTCCTATAGATATTAATTAGCTCCATCTGCAGTCTGTCTCCGCTCAGACTGAGTCCAATCCATATGTAATGTAGTTCTGCATTATGAAGGAGATAACACTCAAGTGAAAGGAATAAGTTTTTTAATGTCCAAGATGTGAATACCAGTTGCAAGAACTCCAGTTGACAATGAACAATCCAAAGAGTAAAGTCCACATAACCACACTCAGCCAATGCTCCTAGGCTGACAGGCATAAGCTAAAGTCTAGATTGAACATCCACGTCAGTACAAAGGTCCGCCTTTCAGTCTTCCCTGCGAAATGTGTAGAGTTTGACATACATCATTTACAGGTCTACCTCCCTTAGAATCATTTTTATATATGTGAATAGTTCTATGTGTTAAAGCTAGGTTAAGTAGCATTATTCCATCGTCTTTGGTGAAACCTATAGGGCTGTGCAGACGAGGTCACGTGACCACTGTTCATTGAACGCCCTAACCACTTGACGAGGGAATAGATAAAAGTGTGATTAGATTGCAAATTTGGTGTGAAACTTGAGTACATTATTGTGTTCTAGACATTTTTTTTGCGGCCCCTGACCCTTAGTCTGTTAATTTTGACACAAACTACACTATTTTATGCATTCTATACGATATACATAGTGCAGACCAAGGGGCACAGAGCAATTGTTAATGCCCTGCTTTGAACGTTCCGTTGAGGGCTTTACCCCGAGACATAGGTGTGTGCAAACTGGGGCAATAGCAATTGCTTAGGGTCCTTCCATTAAGTATACATTTTAGTACAAATCTAATGTGTATTTTTGCCCAAGGGGGGGGGGGGGGTCGGGTCTGAGAATTTTTACGCCGCGTGGGTTTATTGAATTTGATAAAACTTTTTGGGGTTTTCCGATAGTTAACCTTTATGAAGTGAGGTGAACCACTTACCAAAAGCCCCAAAAGGTAGGCAAGGTCGTGGACTGCGCAGGTTCATGAAAGAGGTGCATGTATAAGAAGTGGAATCCTGATGCCGAATAAATTAGATTATTTGCACCAAAAGTCAGCAATATATTGCCTGATTGGCCCCCAAGCCCGCCCCAAAGTGGGTCCCATTCATCATTCAAGGTGACTCCTTTTCAGATTTGAGAGTTTTACCCCAGAGTGCCTCATAATGCCTTTATCCGCTTCTTTAACAGACCTCACTATGAAAAGACGTGTCTGACATTAACCCGTATTTTCTGTCAGCGCGCCCACCTGCACTTCACGGCCTTCTCGGTGGAGCCGGACGGCGCGTGTCGCTACGACCACCTGGAGGTGTTTGACGGCGGCGACACGGACTCACCCAGCCTGGGCCGGTACTGCGGCGACCACCTGCCCGGCGACCTCACCGCCTCCTCCAACCTCCTCCTGGTGAGCCCCGGCCGGCCGGCCCCGGCACCGCTTGCAGGGAATGCATTATTATCTCAAGTTGAAGCTTCTTATGTCATTTCGTTTTCAAATTGTCTTAAACCTATGATCAACGGAGTATTTGTTTTGAATTTTTGGGGAGGGGGATAAGGACCCCTTGCCTCCCCCCTCCGATCCGTCCATGCAATTAATATTTAAAAAAATAGAACATGTACGGGATCCTATACTAAAGTCACGACTGGGGCGAGACAACTCATTTGAGTGCTTGTTATACTTGCAGATCCATTTCCGGTCGGACGAGAGTGTGACGGCGGGAGGGTTCGGGGCCGTGTACTCGGCCAAGACGGCCCTGGGAGGCAGCAACGCCGCCAACGGCAGCGGAGGTGGGACATGGTGGGCGACAAACCACGCACCTATCATTATTAACGTGCAAAATATACATTATAGTATACAATATATATTTATATACAATATATATCTAATATATATGTAAAACATGCAAGGGATTCGATCTTAAGTGAAATACACACTTAGCATGTAACTAATTTAAAGTCCGGAGCTGTATCCAGCTGTGACCATCTTCATCATCTCAAGATGTACGACCTGACGGACCAGCTATTGCATAACAATTTGAAACACGAGTACCTTTAATTGAGTTTGTCTGTGAGTAATACATACCCCCACCAGAGAATTTCTCCCGAATAGGACTATAATTATTTCACTCTGAACGTTGTCGTTGTTCCCATGTGGTCTTACACCCCTCCCCTATTGAGGCTGTTATGTCAGGGGGTCAGTGCCGCCTGCCAGATGATACCCCTGACCCGAACATTACCTCATTATGGTCATAACACCTCCAGCATGCAGGTTCGGACCCTAACATAAAGTCTTCCCCTTTAAGGTAGGCCAATATCAACACTTTTCATTATTGAGGAAGATAACTGCCCCCTAACACCCCCCCCCCCCATTATACATCCCCGTCATAGTGGCCCTCAAAGAACGATGCAGAATCATCTCATCCCGCAGAACCGGCGTGCGGCATCCCGCGCTTCCAGCCCAAGTTCGCGCGGATCGTGGGCGGCATGGAGGCGGTGCCGTACTCGTGGCCGTGGCAGGTGAGCGTGCAGTACTTCGGCCACCACTACTGCGGGGGCACGGTGCTCGCCGCGCGCTGGGTGCTCACCGCCGCCCACTGCCTGTAAGTCACCTGCCGCTAGCAGCTTTCACTGCACGTTAAGCATGGAGCGTTTCATTTATTGTTAATCAGGTAATAGTATAAGTTAAAAAAAAAAAGACTTTACAGAATCAGATACAGATCATAAGAAAAGTTATATATATATATATATATATATATATATATATATATATATATATATATATATATAATATAATAATTTTTTTACCAGTTTGGCTGTGGCATTAGGAACAACATAAGAAAAAAAACAGAAGACAATTGTGTGCAGATGAGAAGTACTTTGGTAAACGATGACACCCATCATTTTGAAAATCATGACTCTATGGCAAAATATACGTCTTTTGGGCCTGCAATCTTTTAATCCTTGACCTACATAACTCTGAATGGTGGTTGTCAGGACAGCGGACGGCGTGCTGAAGGACGCGGTGGACCTGGCGGTGCGGGTCGGGGAGCACAACCAGCAGGTGTTCGAGGGCCGGGAGCAGACGGTGCCCGTGGCCGAGGTCATCGTGCACCCCGCCTACGACCAGCGCCGCACCCGCAACGACATCGCCCTGCTGCGCCTACAGAGGGCGCTGCGCTACGGCCGGGCCGTGCTGCCGGCCTGCCTGCCGCGCCGGGACGCGCCCACCGACCTCATATGTGTGGCCACCGGCTGGGGACTCACCCAAGGTGACGCCCGCAGTTAGTAGTATACCAAGTTGGGGGTGACTTGCAGGCGCACGCTCTGTCCCTTTCTTTATTCAAATTAGACTTTTTTTTAATTCTGGCCCCAAATCTGATATTCATTTAAAATACAGCTCCATGCCCTTTTAAAATTCATTGATCCGCCACTGCCTACACTGCTACAGTCACCTATTCGTCTCTCAGCATCTACCTCCTACTCACTTGAGAAATAAATATCATACCACGAGAAGTTAATTCGCAGAACGGTACCTGATTGTAAGTGCACATGCAATTAGTGTTCAAAAGCTGATATCCGGCATGTAATAGATCTATGGTAGTTATAGGAAACTGCCCTGTCGACCTGAAATAACTTTTTTTATATTTCTAACTCCCATTTCCCTCTCAGCATTAGTTTAATACACAACCCGTCACAATATACGAGGTACCATGTGAATGTGACTTAACACCCATGACATGGAAGAGTGCTTTCAGGAGCGACGGATCAAGAGGTTTTAACATAAAGGGAAGGAGGGGAACCCCGAAATGTAAACATTTTCGGCACTACCTGCGGAGCTAAGAATTGTACATTCAAAAACTATAATTTAGTTAATTAAGGGTTGCACAGGGCAGGCTCCTCCAAATCCATCCCAGCTTTGAACGTGTATTATAAGGAAAACCTTCAAGCGTGAAAATGGGCAAAATATTAGGGACATTCCATTTAGGACGCGTGCGCTTTTCCACAACTATATCTAACCCCCGCCCGCTTTATGCGTACGCTCCTATAACGGAAGGCCCCTTAACTACAAATGACATTCTATTGAACCCGCATGTAGTTCGGGTTATACATCCCGCAGATAATATTAAATTTTGACTGAGTTGACTCCATTGAGGTATTTATATTGATGTTGTTTTGAAACGTCTGTAACCTTGTACAAAGTTATGTGTCATACTACAAGTGTAGAGAAAATGGAGTGGTTAGTATTGATGGAAGTTACGCAACATGATCACTTTGAAATTACGATTAATTATCACTGCTGGGGGCTTCCAGCGTTTTATAAGTGACTTTGCCTGGTTAAGTAGATGTTGCTAATAGGTGTGTTTGCTCCTCCAGGCACGGCCAACCCCCGGCGTCTGAACCAGGTGCGCGTGCCCATTATTGACCGCGCCCTGTGCCGGCGCCCCGACTGGTACTACCGCAAGTTCACCGACAACATGCTGTGTGCCGGCTACCCGGAGGGCGGTAAGGACTCCTGTCAGGTGAGCCAGGGCAGCACGGAAATACAGGGGGTGTAGCAAATACTCGTTCATTCTAACACACTCTAGCTCAAAGAGTGGATTTTACCGTCAGAGATGTGAGGTCCGGCCAAGCTGTATCAAGCTATTATACTGGAATGTTTGGTGATCATGGAAAATAGCAGGAATTGAGCTATAAGCATAAGTACCTTTAAAATCTAAACTTATACCTGATTTGGACTTTTCTATTCCAACTAGGGAGATAAACATAAATTAGCTCTAGTGGATCTAAGACGTTTGATTTAATCTTAAATTCAATTTTGTTCAGTAAGGGGTAAGGGTTATGTCTGCCCTCGTTGCCCCCCTATGTCCTGGGTCAGTGAGAGTACTTGTGACCTGTGTCCGTGGTGTTTCAGGGTGACTCTGGAGGCCCCCTGGTGTGCCGGGAGAACGGCGTGTACCGCCTGCAGGGCGTCACCTCCTGGGGCTTCGGGTGCGCGCGGCCCAGGGCGCCCGGCATCTACACGCGGGTCACCCGCTTTATAGACTGGATCGACTCCCACACTAACGGTATCAACTATATTGACTTGTATAGCACACACCATTATACTGTAAAACATATATATCAATGGTTTTGCTAAAGCCTAAACAAGCAAGCCCGTGCTTTAAATAAACATCCCATTATGTATCTGACACAGGTGGTGAGCCCCATCCATGTAAGTCAATAACTTTCACTAACAATGACACAGCTGGTCAGGGAGACATCTGGGAAAGCATGTTTCTGAAACGTAATGATTTCTTTGTTTATATGCTATTATGGTTAATATGTTCAAAAATTCTTTATTGTGTTATGTATTAAGAGAACCCAATTAACTAACATATTCCGCGAGAAATATAGCATGATAATGACACTGATTGCCAGACCAGTTTGCCTGACCATTCATAACGCATTAATTCATTTCACTT
This sequence comes from Lepidonotus clava, assembly GCA_936440205.1. Lineage (NCBI taxonomy): Eukaryota > Metazoa > Annelida > Polychaeta > Phyllodocida > Polynoidae > Lepidonotus > Lepidonotus clava. The sequence goes on along the minus strand of OW387143.1, from coordinate 15,174,828 downwards.
TTCTGATTTGAGGTTCCTACCAGTTACCCCCTTGATCCCTTCCCGCGGCAGGCAGCATCAACGCCACAGGGACGCAACGCTGATTTCTCGAGGGGCACCGATACTATCGTGGCTATATAAATCACTTATTGACCGTATGCATTTTCAAGAACAATAACATTAATTTTGTTGTCAGAGCAACACAAACAAGGTTATAATGCCAGTACGTGGCCGTTTCCTCACTGCACTAGTACACACGTTGAGAAATTATGTTTAGATAAATTTACCTGAAGTTACCACTTTCTATATAAATCAATATTGCCTTGGGAAAAAATATTACCTAGAAATACTTTCAATCTCAATACACAGCTGTGAACATTTTTCTCCAAGAAACCTAAGAAACGTGAATCTGTAGACAAAGAACGAACTGCCTTCTATTTATATGAATTTGATTAGGATCGATACAATATCATACTTGATTTGATGTTTATAACTTACCAAATTTGTAACATTTAATGTTATCAACTACCAAGAGTCTATCTTTGGAATAAATTATATTTTCAAAAATGTGCGAAACGGTGTCTGTCTAACAGTGTTGAAAAGAACATACGTTGTTGTTTGAACATATGTATCTCAAGGACTGGTATCATGTGACAGATTACACTATGGTCAATGCATGGCCAGCTTCATGGACGACGCTCGACTACACTGCCCATAACTTACTTCAGGATATAACTAAATCATATAGCCGTCAGACAGGGCACTGGCATGCATGATATCAGCCTTACAATGAAAATTCAAACATACATACGTCTTCCCTTGATTTAAAGATTAATATCTTTGAGAAAACGAAAATTTCGCCCTTTGGAATTAATGGGATTTAGGTTTACTGATTAGGTCAGATTTTGAATTGAATGATCTGAACTATAGAGGTTAATTATCTGTTATATGTGGTGTATGTAAATAGTCGTAATTAGGTTATAGATAATAACTAGCTCCGTACGCAGTCTCCTCCTCGTCGACTGCTGTCGTCCAATACATAATTATAGTTCCGACATCATGTAAGACATGAACACTCGCGTGAAAGGATATTGTTTGTTTATTCATCCAGTGTTGACAAAGATTTTGGTAACCATGGCAACCAACTCACCCTAAAATCAAATTTACCATTTCCATATAATAGGTCCAATTGAATTCTTCAATTGGACACCCTGGTTACATTTCTGTCTTAATCATCAGTGAAGATATAGTGCATTCAGGAGGAAAATATGGGAAAAATGACAATTTTTGACAAAAACTATGGTAACCATGGCAACCAACTCACTCTAAAATCAAATTTAGCAATTCTTTTTTTTTTTAAATACTTTATTTATTCTGGCAAAACATCGGTACATTACCGGTCTTCTCTGGATCGCCAGAGTGACAATAGAAACAGGGAAACACAGAGTAAATCACATGATTAGCGGCACTTACAGTAGTTACAGAATTAGGTAGGGGCATCCTGTGTAAGGATAAATTGGCCCCCACCTGGAAATACAATTACATCAAATACACAAATCATAAAGAAGATGACATGATAATTAATTGGTCAAGAAAATTAAGAAATTTACAAATGCAAAGACATACTCTAGAGATTAAAAAGCGTACAATAAACAGTGATCAATTAATAACGGGTGTGAATTAAAGAAAAAATACAGTATGAGTAAGTAGACCCGATACTACAATAAGATAATCATGGTATAGTCTTTTTAAGCCACTGTTTCTGTAACACTTTAAACGACAATAGGGAGCCTACATTTCTTGTGTCAACCGAGAGGCTATTCCACTCCAACGCTCCACAATACTCAACACTTCTCTTGTACGTCTCCAAAGTTGGAGTTTTTAGCATAAAGAGAGGCGCATCTCTTGCCCTTGTTCGGACTGGTGCCTTATCAAGGAGATCTTCATTCGTCTTTAGAGTAAACATGAAATTCCTTAAATGTGTAAGTCTTCTATTTTCAAGAAAGGGGACTTTGGCCATAGCATGGATCACCTGTGTGTTAGTTCTTTTGTTTACTTTAAAACATAATTTCAGACAGTAGTTTTGTGATCTTTGAAGCTTATCCAGATCCCCTTTATTTGCTTTAGTGAATAAAATGTCAGCATAGTCCAGGTAGGGAAGGATCATTGATTTGTAAATACAGATAGCAGAATACTCAGTTATGAAGCGCCTAACTTTAGCAAGAATGTAAGCCTTATGTGACACTATGTTCAGAATTGTTGAGATGTGATTCGAGAATGTGAGTGCTGAGTCCAAAGTAACCCCAAGGTATTTATATGAGGGAACCTGCTGCAGCTGACCATTCTTCATTGACAGATAGACATCCCGGGCTCTCTTGGTTCTAGAGCGCGTGCCAAAAACCATGAACTTGGTTTTTTTAACATTCAGGGACAGGGCATTCTGCTCACACTTTTAGAGAAAATATCCAGATTATTTTGAACTTCAAGTTGGGCAAGGGCTTTGTTATCAGAGCTGCAGTAGATAACGGTGTCATCTGCATATAACTGGAAGTTTCTCTGATTAATCAGATTCTGAATGTCGTTAATATAAGAGATGAAGAGTAGTGGGCCTAGAATAGAGCCTTGAGGGACCCCACAACTATGGTCATTTGGTCAGAAAGAATACTGTTGGCAAGAGTTACCTGACATCTGTCATGAAGGTAATTTGTGACCCAGAGCAACAGGTTCCCCTTAATTCCCATAAAACCCAGCTTCTTCAGAAGGATAGAGTGGTTAATAGTGTCAAAAGCTTTCCTCAGGTCGATGAAGACTGCTACACTTATTTCTTTGTTGTTCATCGCTCTGAAGAGAGTATTGGTCAAATTGGCTAAACTGGTTGTAGTCGAGTGTCCCTTTCTAAAACCTCCCTGGTTCTCACAAAGCAAACTGTTATCTTCAAAGAAACGTGATATCCTAGCATGAACAATTTTTTCTAGCAATTTTCCTGGGAGTGGCAATAGAGAGATTGGCCTGTAGTTACCCACATCAAACCGGGAACCCCCCTTGAAGAGAGGTATGACTGTGGCCTTTTTCCATTTAGAAGGGAAGTGCCCCGTGGTAAGTGACAGGTTGAAAAGATAAACCAATTGAAGAGTTAACACCAAAAATGCATCCTTTACAATTCTTGTGGATAACATGTCAAGAGCAGCAGATTTACACAGTTTGATTTCTTTGCAAGCTTTATAGACCTCCTCAAAGTCTGTCGAAATCTCAGACAGTTCAGTGATCATGTTTGGGATCCCAGCATATGACCAGGGTTCATTCAGGGATTTTGCTAGGTTGGGACCTATGTTGGTGAAAAATGAGTTGATATAATTAGCTACATCACAATCAGGGACCCTAGAATCAGTGGAAAAGTCTGTAAGGGAAATTCTGGGATGACCTGATTTATTATTGGGTATAACTGATGAAATATTACGCCAGAATCGTTTGGGGTCACCAGCACTATCAATAAGTTCCTCCTCTAGGAAAATCCTCTTCTCATTTTCTACTAAAATACCAACCCTATTACGTTCCCTCCTAGCAGTGTCCCAGTCTTCTGCTCTGCCTGATTTCCTGGCCTTAGAAAGTGCTAAATCTTTGTCCCTAATCTCCTCCAGAATATCATTAGAGATCCATGGGTCCCTTCTAGCCGAGATTTTAAAAGTCTTAATTGGACATAGAATGTCAATTTGAGCTCTGATATGACCTTCCATTATATCCCAACAAAGTTCAGGATCCCTGCTTGAATAAAAATCGTCCCAGTTTTGATTTAATAGATTCGCTTGGAACAGCTCTTTATCATACTTTCTATAGGGCCGGCCTGAGAATTCCTCTTTAGATTTAGTCATTTTACATTTTTTACGAGAGCAGAAGATTGCAAGGTGGTCACTTACATTCAGATCAAAAGTTCCGCTGTTGGATATAAAGTCGGAGTTAGTGAATATTTGATCTAGGCAGGAGTCTTTTATCCCATGTCTAGTGAAGGATTTAAGTAGTGGTTTTAGACCCAGCATTTTACACATTCTAATAAGGTCCCTGGTGACATTGGATGACTTGTCCAGGAAGTCAATGTTAAAGTCCCCTAACATATAGAATTCAGCATTTGGCTTGAAAGAAGATTTAGTAAAAGCTTCAGTCAAACTTTCCATAAATATTCGGGGAGAACCTTGAGGAGGTCTGTACACATTGACCACAACTATTTGCCGGACATTTGGTATATTGAGTACGACCCATTGCATTTCAATATCCTGATTACTTGTGTTGAGACCAGCATATATTGAATCATTGAAAAGAACAGAGTTCTTAATATACATCAATAGACCTCCACCTCTAGTTTTAGTATTATTTTGCCTGTCCAGTCTGGTTAATGAGAAACCTGGAATGTTTAGCAAAGAAGAGGGGACTTTGTTGTTAAGCCAAGTTTCAGACATTGTGAAGAGGGAGATACCACTCATACTTAATTGGATTTTAAATACATCAAATTTTCCTTTTGCAAGTAAGCTTCTAACATTTAAGTGAGCAAAATGAAGGCCCTTGTCGTTTGCAAAAGCCGTGCTAGCCATGATCAAGCTGGACAGTTGGTGTATATGACATTATAGTTGACCTACTGATCTCATACAAATTAATTAAAAAGGAGGCAGAATGCAAAAGGGGAACTAACAGTAATAGGAAGCAATCACTGACATTAAGTGAAAAAAAGCTGTAAAAGTAATTTAAATGTTCTTTCACAGTAAAGTGAGCCCTCACTGGTGGTACATAGCCAAGGACAAAAAATGGATATAGATCTTTTAGATCATCCAATGCCTCAACCATGATCTACTCAGGCATGTGTTAAGCTATGAGGCTAAGGGTTAGGGCCAGTCTAAATGGTGACAGTGTTCTGAGCCATAGTACATATTCAAACATTATTCAAGTACAGCTGAAGAGTAACCACAGCATGAAATGATGGTAAGCCAGATGTATCAGAGACACCACTGACTCAACATGCAAGTTAATGCAAAATTCAAGACTACATGTTTACTTTACCAATTACAACAGACCATGTTAACCACAGATTGAATTCAGAATTATCATGGACAGAACATAATTTGGTGAGCAAAGGTAAGAGTAGTAGCCAGTTGTATCAGAGACACCACTGACAAAAGTGCTATGCATGGAGTTAGTCGACCACTTTTACCTGGGCAGGCTAATACCCAAACTATGGATTTGTAGGCCACTACTTAGAGTGGAGTTAAAATAGGGACACCAGAACATCTTAGCACTAGAAATGTAAGACAGTAAATGCTCAAGGCGGCAACTTAGCAAGCCCAAATGAGCCCAATTTGAATACATAAAGGCAAAAAGTTTGAAGCAGACCTCAGGTTAAACAGTTTAGAACTCTTAATTAACTAATATACAAGTAATTGGTTACAAGTCTTCAAGGCCGCATTTCAGCAGCAGATGGACCAAGTTCTACATGGCAAATGCTAGAGTTCTTAACTAAACTATGATACTTTGCAACTTTATAACCACTTTATAACCATAGTCAGTCCAGATCTGAACTTTAATCCGTCACCATGATAACAGGTGGAAGAGTGGAGGGTATGATTAAGTAGCCACACCATGAGACTAAACAAGTCTGGTGAAGTCATAGTGTTGAACTTGTCAGTTTTTGGTGTAGCGCCTCATGAGCACTAAGAGTAAGAGTGCAGATACTTACAGGTGAAGTCTCCATTGTGTATCAAGGGGGATCGGGTAAATTACACTTCAAAATTAAAATAACACAATTCAGTATGATACCACTACCTGTATACTTCAATGTGACACCATACTTGTATTTTTTTATCTGAATTAGTAGTGAATATCTGGTACGTTCAGAAGGAAAATAGGGAAAAATGGCTATTTTTAACAAGAAATCTGGTAACCATGGCAACCAAATCACTCTAACATGATATTAAGCACTTCCACATAAAAGCACAATTGGAATACTTCAATTTGACACCTTACATAAGTTTTATCTTAACTACCAGTGAAGATATGGTACATTCAGAAGGAAAATGGGGAAAAATAGCCATATTTTATAGGTATTCTGGTTACCATGGCAACCAAATCATCCTCTACACCAATGTAACATTTCCAGCCAATAGCACTAATTAAATGCTTCAATTTGACATCTTGGTTGCATTTCTATCTTAGTTATTCCAAGAGATATGACATTAAAACCTCTACTAATGAGTGCTTTATGGCAATCATACAGTATGGTTACCAAGGTCATTGACCTCTAAAGAGCTCAGTAAAGTGGGGGACATCCATTTTTCGCAGTAGAGATTCTGATACTTCTACTATAGCTAGGGACATCATTAAGGCATCAAATTAAAGGTCTGGACCTTAGCTTTCATCTTCACTGTGATATGTTCTTTTGAATTCAAATCCCTCTCTGTGGAATGGAATGTTTTCAAGTCTAAAACAAAAAAAGGCTAAAAAATGACCTTGACCTCGGGTTTTGACCTTGAGATAACCTTCAGATTCAAACAGAAACCATGTTGTATGTTAGAGCCCCAGTGCCCCTATATGATTCCAAAGTTAGATTCTTGCTTTAATCTAATTATATATCTTAAAAAATTGAAAATACCTTTTTCCTGATTTTCCCTTATTTTTAGCTTAAAATGGTTGCCATGGCAACCAGAGCAAAATCCCAGACTGCCACCAAACATTTTCTTGTACCTTAGGGCCTCCCTAAGATATCTGGGTGGGTCTCTTGCTTTCTTCACAAAAGTCCCACGGAATTACACTTGATACCCTACTATATAGCTTTTGTGTGCTCCAACTGCCCTCCAACCACACTTGTGATAAGTACCGGAATACTAAAAAATTATTGAGGGGGGGATGAGTTTGGAAATGGCAGTACCAGGAAGTAACAATCAATATAGTAATACAATTTAACAAAAACAGGTCCATAAAGTTTACATCATTTTGGAGTCACAGTCATAGATATAGATATATTGGGTTCATAATTTTAAATATTTTATATCTAATTATATAGGGGAATATAATGTAATAGTCTGCTTTTGTTAATGTCTTGTAGATGTCATGGATCAGAAGTAGTTCATTTAGGCATTGTGTCATATATAACACAGTCCAGGCTCCCTGAAGTCCTTAATTATGTGGCGGTGGCAAACAGCACCTTGCCATACACACATTGCAGATTAATGTCGGTCACCATACTTGCCACTCTAGCTAGTTTACTGTCCTCGTACTTGACATATTATGGTAATAGTGGTCATATACTTGGTCAGACATCAGACATGCATATCTAGTTATCATTATATTAGCCCTGTCATCATACTTCCCAAAGTATATGTCATTGTACTTATAAGGAGGTCATCATACATGCCAAGGTATATGACTTGCGGCGTGTTTGGTGACCTGTTGGTCATCGTACTATTATAAAAAATATTTTGTTTTCGCTTTACGTGGTAATGGTAGCAGTGGCTACCCAGTCACTTGCTATTTGTCATGGTGGTGGAGCACATAGTATACTTGTAAGGGCGGCGCTAGGCAACATCTTGCCCTGGTATTTAGCCACTATACATATTTTATTTTATCATTATCATAAGGGCTGTATGAGGCCTCACCATATCGTCCGGATAAGTCAGCAGTAATTAGGATCAGGATCGACAGAGATACGGAAATTGTAATTATGCACTTAGATCAGTGAATGTCTGTTAATATGGATTGCATGTTCGAGCGACACGGCCCACTTCTCCATTGTATGTTGTGTTGGATGGACCCCATCGCGTAACCTGCGGTACACATTCCTAGCCCTTCTTGCATTTCCCTGGGAACAATGTATATACTCATGCGTCATTGGCGTGTGATAACCGGATACGGCTTTCAATGTTATTATTTGTCCATTAAGCAGACATACACCATAATCTATTATCCATTGGGATTCATTCTGATACTGCTCTTTATTATACATTGCCAGGTTCATCCCAGTGAGAGTTGCCACTACAGTGTGGCAGATATTGCAGGTACAAGTACAATGTTTTATAAGCTCAATGTACTTATCCATTAGGTCACCACATAGCTCATCTGGGGATGTATAGTTCAAAAGGCATTTTCCACTTACCAGGTTCTTCTGTGTTAAGTCATTTACGCCCGCAAATACATACGCGTTGTCGACCATGGAGTCCATAGTATGCACCTCCATGCTGCCCTTTAGTTCATCAATGCCGATACCCGGGAAGTAGCAGACCTCAATATCTGTTCCTATACAGAGGTATATTTGCATCGATAGTCCATGGCCACGGGAATCACTGAAAATTTTAGTTATCATCTCCACTTAGTCGCATTGAGTTATCCTCAATACTAACACCCGCTTCCCTGGAAAAGTGTATTTTCTTTGCCAAAATGGGGTGACAAGGATGAAATCTCAAATTACAGGCCTGTCTCATTGCTACAAGTTCCTGGTAAGGGGCCATCCATAAATGACGTCATGTGCTTGGGGGGGGGGGGGGGGTCCAGTCCCCTGTACATTCCTATAGGCCTGACGGGAGTTTGTCCCTGGGCGCGGCCATATTGCACAAGGGAGGGTTTTGATTGGGTGAAAAGTCGCGCTTGACCCCCGACAGCTAGTGGCGCCAAAGGACTACGCATGCGCAAACATAGACTCCCAACAACCCTATAGTAAAAACATGACGAAGGGGGGAGGGGGGGGGAGGGGTCAAAAACGGTCAAAAAATAGCATGACGTCATTTATTGACGGCCCCTAAGATTCTAGACGGAAAGTACATGAACACTTCATAAAATATTTGATTTAAATCAGCTTCTCAGCGAGTTCCATAGTGGTTTTTGCAAGGGTCACTTAACGATGAGCACTGTGGCAATGTTGACGGATGATCTCTATGAAGCAGTCAGTATCTAAGCATTATCAATAGCTACCTTTATGGATTAAAAAAAGCAAAGCACATTGTCAATCAACCAATCTTGATTGAAAAAAGCTAGATACACTGTGGTTTTGTGGCCTGCATTTAACCTGGACAAGTAGCTACTTGGATGAAAACTCTCAGGAAATAATTGTCAATGGCCTCATGTGAGATTTTGCTAGAATCACCTGTGGTGTACCACAGGGTCACATTCTAGGGCCACCTTTCTTCAATGCGAATCCGGAAATCGAATTCGGAATGTGAATCTGGATTGCGAATCTGGAAAGCGAATCTGGAATACGTCTCTGGAATGCAAATCGGGATTGCGAATCTTGATTGTGAATCCAGAATGTAAATCCGGAATCCGGAATGCCAATCTGGAATCTTGAATGCGAATCCAGAATGTGAATCCGGTATGGGAATCTGGAATGCAAATCTGGAATCCGAAATCCAGAATGCAAATCCAGAATGCGAATCTGGAATGTCTCGTCATACCTGTTTAGGGGATGATGGATCATTGTGCCACCTGGTGTATAGCTCTGGCACTAATTCCCTCCATATCTCCCAATATTTCCTCAAATACCCACCAGACTGCTCTGTCAGTCACCTCCATTTCCTCTACCTTCTGCACATGCATCACCACTGCTTCCGTCCCCTCCGTCCGTCGTCCCACCACTTCTTCATCTCTGCCCGAGCCCTCCACATCTTCAAAACCCACCCACCCACACCTTTTATCTATTTATTCATTTATATACATTTTAATTCATTAACATACCCTTTTTATATTATATTATTATCAAATATTTATATCTCATATTTTATACATTATCTTATTATCAATTTTATTATAAATAAAATCTTATCGGCCAAGCCTGCTTTCACATTTCTCCTTTATTTCACCCGGTATTGCTTAATGGTGAATCTGAAATGTGAATCTGGAATCTGGAATCCGAATCCAGAATGTGAATCCGGTATGCGAATCTGGAATGCAAATCTGGAATACGAAATCTGGAATGCAAATCCAGAAGGTGAATCTGGAATGTGAATCCGGAATGCAAATCCGGAATGTGAAACTGGAAAGAGCATCCGGAAAGTGCGTAACTCCAGGAACCTGTAACTCCGGTAACTCTAGGCAAATCCGGAATGCAAATCAAGTAAGCCAATTTTGAAAGCCTATCTGGAAAGCATATAACTCCAGGAACCTGTACCTCCAGTCGCCTAACTCGAGGCAAATCCAGAAACCAATCCAGAAAGCATATCCAGAAAGCATATAACTCCAGGAACTTGTAACTCCAGGAACATGTAACTCCAGGAACCTGTAACTTATACCTGTGCCTAACTACATATTCATACAAACAAAGTGTTGTCTGCTAAGCACTGTCACTGTCTGCTTGTCATACACAATGAACCTGAACCCCAGAATGCATTGCACAACTCTTAGAACTCCCAGAATTCACAATTCCTTAGTTTTCTGACATGAAAAGGAAATGGAACTGCCTATGAAAGCCTTGCTTGTACCCTAATGCCTTTTAAGCATATGAGAATGAGCAGGAATAGGCTATCTGTCCCCCTGGACAAACTTAGCAACTTCTACCATCACAGCAAACTTGGGCCCAGAATCAACTTATCTTCTGATCTAAATCGACTGAAACGCACAGAAAATAGATGAAATAGTTGCACATCCCCCGACCTAGTTTCCAATCGGACCACTGAACACTAGTGTTTGTTTAGGGTGTTTACTTATTAAACGGGGAACTGCTCTTACTTCGCTCTTGAATTGTCGTTACTTAATCCTCTTTTATCCTTGCTAGCCAAGTGGTAGACTAGTCGACACATTAGGCGTTCATACCCATAATACGAACAACGCTTGGTTGAGGGTCAAGTTTATTAGTGGATATTAACTGCTTCACAATTGCCAGTGTAGTTACAAGGTGTCTTAATCCTATGTGCACAACATAAACACCGCCCGGAGGCAAGCTTCCTCAATTAAGTCTGCCTGTTACCAACCCCAGTTATATAATATAGGCATCACACCTATATCTTTTTTTAATTTTATATGGTTGGTCTGAAAAAGGTCTGAAGAAACTGGTAATTTCCAATTATTTTCACATACTAAGCACATATTGATGCATATAATAAACCTCAGTTATATATTTAATAAACTATAAAGACATTTAAATCATATTCCTCACTTTTGACTGTATTTAGAATTATTTGCTTGTGTGACACCTAAAAGCAGAGTGCACTGAGGGACCTTCACCTTGACTTGTTTGTGTCAAATAATGGCCTGAATTCCTGACCCTACTTGAGAGGTTCCTGACACATTCCTGACACCACTTGAGGGAACGACTCCCAGGCACCTGGTCAACGAGGTGACCCCGGCTGAGGGGTATATAAGGGGCCCCAGCACTGACCTCAGACAGGAGCACAGGCATGGGATAACTGGGTTTCTAAGCTCAATAAAGATACTTCTGTAAGAAGCATGTGGAATAGAGTTAAAAGAGCCAGAGGCTTATCTGAAAGGCCTGAGGTTCATCCTAATCCTGTTTCTAAAGCAAATGAGCTTTGCCAAGGTTTTGCTAATAGATGTTCTGTAAACAACTTACCTGAGGCAACTAGAAATATTCTTGAAGATCGGTATGACACTAGAAGGGGCAATTTTATAGAAGCAGCAACTCAAGAAGCAGACACTGACTCTCCATTTACTATGAAGGAACTTTCTAAGGTTCTAAGAGGGCTGAGGGACACGGCAACAGGGAGTGATTCCGTCCCATACAGCTTTTTCGTTCATGCTCCTAAGGAATTTCATGTTGTTTTGTTAGATCTTTATAATAGATCTCTTAATGGAGGCAGACTGCCAAATACTTGGAAAGAAGCCAACCTTATCCCAATTCCTAAGCCCAGTCAACCAGGAGTTTTTCGTCCAATATCTCTCCTTGAATGTATTTCTAAGCTTATGGAAAAAATGGTTCTAGAAAGAATAAAATGGGCTGCCACACCTCCACACCAACACATTCTTGGCTTTAGACGTGGAACTGGCACAATAGACGCAGTGGCCACGCTGGTTAGAGAGGTCTCGGAGGCCAAGAAATGTGGTAGAAGACCTGCTGCCATATTTTTGGATGTTGAAAAAGCCTTTGAGCTTGCAAACCCTATAGTAGTCCTGGATGCTTTTGTAAGAGCTGGCTTAAAGGGGAACATTCTAGCCTGGTTAGAGGATTTCCTGATAGGTCGAACAGCTAGGCTTTCTTTCCAAGGTGTTAAGTCTTCAGAATTTGATTTTCCTAATGGAACCCCACAGGGCAGCAGTCTCAGTCCAACTTTATTTAATCAGCTTATTCATGAACTACTTAAAGCTCAACTTCCAAGGGGAGTTAAGATTCTGGCATATGCAGACGATCTCGCCTATGGTGTCTAGATTTCATATACTACAATGTTCCTTTGTATATAAGGTTTTGACTAATGGAAGTCATCCTCTTAATTTTAGTCTGGCCCAGGATTATATTAAAGATCGTCGGGTTTTCCCCAAAACCTGGGGTTTGGCAACTACAGATATTTTTAAGGCGTTTGGCCCTCCTGGACATTTTCCACAAGTGAGACCAGTGGTGAAGGGAATGGCACCATGGTCAGAATCTTGTTTTGATTATGTTATTGACAAGCCTTATGACTCCAAAAAATTGGTCTCATGCCAAGAAGCAAAGATACATGCTGAAAGCAATATAGAAAGGGTTTCCAGATATGGAGATCTGGTCTATTACACAGATGGATCAGTCAAGGAGGAGAAAGCTGGTGGGGCTTTCACTGGTCCAGACAAAACTGGTTTAGTAAGAATTTCAGATGGTGCATCATCTCTTCAGACAGAACTTGTTGGTATTTTGATGGCACTAAGAGATGCAATTGAAAATGGTTCAGGAAGACCTGTAATACATACTGATTCCTTGGGGGCTATACAAGTCCTCACAAACCCTGCATATGTAGACAATCCTGAATTGGTACTAGAGATTCTCAACATTGCACAAGATTCTTTGTATAAGCCTCTTTTAATTTGGGTCCCTGGACATGTTGGAATTGAAGGCAATGAACAAGTTGATGTTGCAGCAAACAGAGCAACTAACAGAAAAGATATTGATTTCCATGTCATTCGAAGTTTTAGTCAGATTAAAACTACATATGTTCATACAATCAATGATGTTGCTGAAACAATGTATACAGCTAGATCTACTAGATCATTAAAATGGCTTTCACAACTCTCTGTTCCTTCTCGCAAATCTACTCTTGGGCTTCCTTGGCATCGTCCTTTAAGAAGGTGTATTTCCCTTCTAAGATAAAAGGTCCCTTCTCTTGAGGGCATTACAGGCACACCTTTTTGTCATATATGTAATCATCCAGTTGAAGATGAGACAATCCATTATCTTGTCTACTGCTCCCCCTTACGAACACACCATCAGAAACTCTTGCAACATATAGCAATTAAAAATTGGTCTAGCCCAGAAAGGATAGCGTTAAGCATTCTTGAGACTCAAGCAAAAAGAAATTATAAAGAACTTCTTCCACTCATGGTAGCAGTAACACCACCATGATGGAAAACCATGCTAAGTTTATAATGTTAATGAGATCCTAATTTACGCTCAAATGGTTCTCAACTAACCCTTACAATTGGATAGTAATATCCTTATCTCATTCAGGAGATACTCAAGCCAACTATTGGAGTGCAAGGGCAGGCCCCAATGCACCAGAGTACTTGCTAAGTACTCAAACAACAACAACAACAACAACAACAACGACCTCAGACAGAACTCCTCTCCCTGTGGCTGGTGTTGGACTGGTCTGCCACCACAGGTACCCTCCAGACGCCAGAGGCTCTACTCCTCCAGGGCTACAGATCCACCTACAGGGCTGCCTACAACCACCAGGGTGCAGCTTCTCCACTACCAAGACGGCAACATCTCCACCCTTTTCACCTGGGCTACACTCCAGCATTGCAGTTATTTGGCTGAGACATCCCTCCTGAAGACCAGGTTCCACAGACCTTGAGAAGACCAGACCATTCTATAGAGATTTTCCTAATTTAAAACAATATATATAATAAATCCTATTTAAACTTTGTTCTGCCTTTATGTTGTTGTCACCATTTTTTACTAGAAAAGAACTTTAATTGATAACATGGCGCAGCCAGCAGGATAGTAATTCTGTGACAACAACTGTTTTTTTTGTATTTGATTTGTAACTTATATTTTCTGTGTTTTTCACTGTTTCAGAGTGGTGGTGCAGCCCAGAAGTAGGACTTGGAGAGTTTGGTGAGATTTAATCCAACTTTCTTACTTGACCTTGAATTGTAACTCATACCTCAGACTTAGGAAAGAATCTAAGTTAGAATGTTAATTTAGTCACAGGTGTCAGGTAGACATTAGGTGTGTGACAGTGCTTGACAGTGGGGGTAGGAATGAGTTTAGTGTATACAGTCAGGTTTAGGCAGATAGTTATGTAGGTTGTTGACTATTTGACTGTCAAAGGTGTACTTGGATAGGTGTCAGAGACTATTTTGTCAGCCCTATTATACATTGTGACATAGGAATTGTTAGGAAAGATGGCTTTGCCAAAGGGTTTCTGGCAAATGAATGTGGAGACTTTGAGAGAAGAATGTCTCTCAAGGGATATTGATCCCACAGATAAAACTCGAGATGAGTTGAGAGAACTTATCAAGGATTATGAAAGTCCAAAAGTGGAAGAGAGTGCAGAAGGTCTTAGACTCAAACTTGAATTGAAGAGATTAGAAATGGAGGAGAAGGAAAGGCAGAGAGCTTTTGAAGAAAGAGAACATGAGAGACAAAGGGAAGAGAAGGAAAAAGAAAGGGAACATGAACTCAGATTGAGAGAGCTAGATGTTGCCAATAGACAGGGCAGGGAAAATGATAGCCCTACTTCAGTGAAAGGTCCTAGGATCCCTCTTTATGTTGAAGGGGATGATATTGAGATCTACTTGACAACTTTTGAAAGGTTGGCTGAGGCCAATGGTTGGTCAAGAGACAAATGGGCAGCAAGATTAGCAGCAGTGTTGACAGGCAAAGCTAGAGAGGCTTATATCAGAATGGATTTAGAAGATTCAAAAGAGTTTTGATAAAGTGAGAGATGCTGTGCTTGATAGATATGACAAGAACCCTGAGCACTACAGAAGAAAGTTTAGAGAGTCAAGAAAAGCCCCAGAAGAGACTTTCAAAGAATGGGGTATAAGGACAAGAGGGTTCTTTGAAAAATGGGTTCGAGATGATCGTGGGAATGCAGTAAAGTTAGAAGAACTATTTCTTATGGAACAGCTCTTGACTAATACAACACCTGAACTGCAGACATGGCTTAGACAACAGCAGCCAGAGACAGTGAAACAGCTAACTGATTTAGCAGATACCTACCGACTTTCTAAACAGAACACCTACAGAGCACTAGGTGTGCCTTTTCAGAAAAGAAAGCAGTTTCACCAGAAAAAAATAAATGACACTTATATATCACAAACCCAAACAGGAACCTCAATTGGATAAGTTGGTGAAGTGCATGCTGGGTAATAAAAACAAAATGGCTGCCCCCAGTGGAGAGCGTGATAGACCATTATGTGGGCCATAACTTTTGAACCAAAGCTCCGATTTGAATTTCGTTTTCACCATCAGGTTGGGAATTTTATGCTCTCTATGCACAAAACTCGTGGTTTTTCACTGGAGTGCCCCTTTAATTGATAACACTGCCCAACTCTGTACAGCAGTGCAAACAGTACAGTTCTGCTTCTAGTCATCAGATGTCAGTTATATGGCTATCCAAACCCCCAAATCCTTAAAGGGAGGGGCCAGTGACTATAAAATACCATAGTGCTATGATCCTTAACGTCCAGCGAGTTGCCATACCAAATTTTACATGTGTACCTTTAATATTTTCTTTTTTATTCAAGTTTTTGTAAATTGTACTGACTGGTCCCTGTGGGCAGCTGGTGCACCTTGCCCAGGGCATCTGTCTGTGTGTGACGTCACACACAGATCAGACAAAAAAAAATAAAATGCAGAAATAACACAATTGGATCACCATAACTATCTTTTTTTCAATCCTACAACATTTTTAATCATAAAATAAAATAAGTTATGGCAAAAATTTACAACTCTAATGTCTTTTAAAGGATATGTTAATTTGAAAATTTAAAATAACGTCTTTTGTGTGATGTCACACACAGATGTGTGTTTTCCTGGTGGTCAGAGGAATATCAGGTTTATTGAAAGTTGGAGCCCACTTTTAACATCAATGAGTCAATTAATCACAATAAAACTTTGCATACTACTAATTAAGCAGTAAATCTGACATATAAAGTGTAAAATAAGCAGAATTGAAATTGATCCAAACGTGTATCGACTTGCTCTCTGCTTGTACCCGCAGAACATTACCCTTATATATCCGTCTAGTTATTGATTTTCTCCCTAGTAGTGCTGCTTTACAGGTAGACTAAGCCTGTCTGCTGTAACCAACCAGGTTTATTACTCCTACCAGAAGTGCCTACCGTATATACGTTACATAGTGCAGTAATTTTTATAATTTTGAATACTGTTTATGATATATTTCCTATAATCTGGTGACTGTTTCTTTACTTCACTTATACACTATTAATTACATGCACAAGGTGTTTTACTAACTACCTTTGTGCACCACCTACTTAACATACTTTACTTCGCACTACACGGCAGATTGAACATATAGCTTTTCTAGTTTGAGATGTACGACAGGTTGACCGGAGATTTGACCAAATATGAACATGCGACATCTCCAAGCTGATGACTAGGCTACCTAGATATCATAGGAGTCCTATGTTAAAACTACATCTTCACCGTATATTTGGTTTGAGAGTGCCAACACCTTCCAAATCTGCATCTTATCCTGGCATTTTCCACGGTTTGTCTATGGCGACCTCAGCCTAAATGACCAAGTTACCCCCTAAGGGAGAGCATTCAATAGATCAATTATATTTTGATTTACCCATTTTATACTACAGCGATACCGGAGAAAAAAAGAAGAGGTCATAGTGTCTTTTAAAAGCACCGAAACTGTAGAAAACAGAAAAAACATCATTTTTATTTTGCATCATTTATTAGTAACAATGAAATCTGAAAAAGAAAATATCCTAAATAGGCATGTCCTATTTCTCAAACCGTATTCATGAAAAAAAATACTTTGAAGGTCAAATATTTTGTCCGTTCAGCTGTCTTCATTGGGTCCTCTTTCACTCAGAAATAACTGATCGTACACATTCTTTGTTACGGGTTTAAAAAGGTGGTGGTATTAGTAGTATTTCTAACTGTATTGATACTAGTCACATAATATCAACTGCAAAGGGTTTGGGACATCACGTTCAGGTTGTACCTATGACATACGTTGCAAATGTATTGGAAAAGAGTTCTCTGTCTGATTTTGTTCCGACAATTCAAAACATTTTTAAAGACAATCTTGACAGCGACTATATCGTCCGCACTATGTTCCAGCAATTCTGAATTTCTCCCTTCAAGTAAGCCTTGTTAACACACAAAATAAAAGAAGCAGAAGATGAGTTCTCTCGACTTTCCAGCGCACATACACAGGTGCCGAATATAAAATTGTACGTAGATAGGATGGTTCATTCATAAACTATAGATTATAGAGTATCAAGTTTTAACAAGCTTGATAGTTGAACGAGGTTTTCAGATCTGTTACTTACAACTTATGGTGTGTTCATGAATATACTTACAAATTTTACAATACGTGATAGAGGTATCTCTTTAATTGAATATGTGGTAACATTATTAAGTAACAGACAGAAGTGGAACTTCACAATTGTTTTCTCAACAACAACAGTTTTTCATATAGTAATTAACGAGGATAGAATGGAGCTAATGTTATCCATGATGCTTGCTTATGGGGGATGTATATAGACCTTAGAAGACGTACTATTAAGTACAGATACAATACTACCAAACACAACCCATACTGAATGTTATTCTATGACATCAACCATAAACTAATGCCATACTCAAAGACACATGGCGGGTCCCTGACGATTTGGTCGCCGACCGTTGTTTATCCTTAAGTTTTTTAAAAGATGGTTTAGGAGCAGTACGCGTGGTTAGAAGTATTACCATCTCAGAAGTAACCTGATTGTATCCATCAATATCTCCATTTAATTAGATTGCGTTTTTTACGAGAAATTTAAAGAAATAATCATGCAAATCCTTTCAGAATTCAAAATAAAGAGAAAACATTTTACACAACAGAGCAAGTTGGGCAGTAAACAGAAATACTGCCAAGTGTGCCAATATACCAAAAATACTTTATGGCAGTGTCCAGTTAGTATTCATGTTCGATTTTTGGGGTGTTTAGTTGTCCTGAGCATTAACTTCAGTCACTGACACTGACTTATTACCTTTGTCGGTTGACCAAATAATTTTCAGGACTCAGTGACCCGTCTTTAGTGAGGTAAAAGATAAGAGAGAAACCTATTTCGTTCTCTACCCGATCAAACGTATGTTGACACGACTGACAGCATATGTATTTATGCATTGGGACTGGAACCCACCCCTGTGCATATACACACAGTTCCCTGCGGACACTTCTGAGATGGGGAGCACCTCTGGGATGCACCAGTAGAAGTTTTGGCTGCTGTATATCAGAAGTGAGGGCAGTGAAGCAGTCAGTTTTCAACTTCCCAGGCCCACAAACAGCGCCTGGTGTCGGGATATAGGATCGTCTGACATGATTACTATGAATATTCTGATCGGTTATGAACTATGAATTACACGCTCACAAATGCAACATCACCTCCTACATCTTGGTTACAAATAACATTGCACTGATAATCACCATATAACAAGCAAGTAAATCCAATTAAAAGTATTAAAAGGAAAAGTCCCTCGACATACTTTGCCAAATAATGACATGTTTAGGAGTATAAACAAGTATATATATATACATCCTTAAACTTCGGATGAAGTAGCTTTTAAAAATAGATATTAAATTTTAGAATAAATATTACAAAACAGTATAACTATAATTATTATAGTTTTAATAGTCACCTTTAGTGAGCAATTATCAGAGTGTTCACATGGGAAAATAGTATGACAATAAGTCTTCGTTATAGCTTTAGAATCAATATAGGAGTGCAGGGCTGCTACCCTCTTTAAAAATATTAATAGGAAAATAACTACCGGTTTTTGTAAAAAAAAAAAAAAAAAAAAAAAAAAAAAAAAAAAGAAGCTACATGCGTTATTATCCAACAAGATCACATATTGGTCAACCGGTAGCGAAACACTGTATATCTGTGCATGCAGGAAGAATGGATATGGACCACAGAAGTGCCATAGGCATATTGCTCAGTGTACATCTTGTTGGCGTAGGGAGGGAATGCAGATCACACTAGTACCGGAAGGCATCGACACTTGAGGGAAGACCTGAAAGGCAGTCTGACAAAACCCCGAGTATGGTAGTTAGTAACAATTACATATCGCTGTGTCTAGGACAACTTAGTTCTTCTACTTTCTTTTTTTGTTATTTTTTTTTCATTTATCTAATCTACACCCATACATTTTCCCTGATCTTCTAGATGTCAATAATATACTATCATATTTTAACTTTAGATACAAAAATATCAAATTACCCCGGGTTGGCCACACCGGGTCTGCGGCAGACCTCGGGGTGCCCGTCCCGGCACGTCAACAGCAGCCTGTCCTAAGTACCAGCACGAGGGCAGTCAAAAGACTTCACAAATTGAGATTAATTCCAACTTTCCAAAATGCCGATGAGAAATCAACAGTATTTTACGAAATTACCAATATGATCATACCTCTCATCAATATGAAAGGAGAATGTGGGCGGGGGCTGGGATCCTACTTATTTATGACCGCTTTGACTGTTCTGTATCCACTTCTATTCATCGTGTAAGTAGTCCATCGGTATATATCATGCACAGAATGATTTGAGAACACTTCTATGAACTTGTAATTACCGAATCAAATCCGCACCTCGAGTTTTGAGTTTCTGAATTCAGTTTCACCGTTTTCCGTGACAGTCCCAATGAAAACCCCTGTTATAACTAAATTTAAAAGCAAATGTCAGAAAAATGAGGGGTTAATTCTTATAGGGATGTTTAAAATAGGATTCAGAAATTGTTAAAATATCATAAAACATTAATAAAGACACTTAATAAAAAAGAATCAATCTGATTCTAGAATTTATTTGCTTTACTTGGTATTGTTCAGCTCAAAATAGTCTGTGTAATTGAAGATATCTTGAAGAAACGGAATATAAGCCGCGGCTTATAATACGAGGTTTAGTTATATTTCCAAGTAGCAGAGATAGACACTGTAGCCTGGCATCACATCTATTGATATATACATATATAGATATACATATATATGTAAACATTTATAAGTAAACATGTAAATACACGCACATATATAAGAATATTTACAAGTAAACATATTTAAACATTTTCCAGATTTCAAACACTCTGCCAACATTGTCAACAGGTTGATAGAAAATCTCGGAGGAACTGCCACTGAAAACGTTGAACACAATTTTTTAACACCACCAAAATAGTATCTTTTCGGAGGGCCATACTTTCATCAGCTCGCGTCTCATACAATATATATGTGAAGTAGTGAACCAGTCATATCCCTATAGCACAATATTAGAGGTCTGGGTCGGGGGGGGGGGGGGGGGGGGGCAGGGGGTCCGTCACATCCCCTGACACATTGTGAGAGAGGTCTGTGGGGCACATCCACATTAAACAGTGTGATCAGCTATAAAGTTGTACATCCGATCACCATAGGCTGAGGGTGGGATGGTAGAATGATCGCGGCAACCAAACTTTATGCTCTTGAGGACCCTTCCGACCCGTTGCCTGCACTCGTAGAGTGTGAAGAAGTCAATGAGGCCCATGTGGTAGCGGGTGTGGGGGCCGTCGATGATGTGCAGGGCGTTCTTGGTATTCGGCAGCAGGCGGCGGTTTTCGGCCTCAGTCATGTCCAGGTAATCGGCGTCTACAAAGGACATCTTCAGCTTGAGGTTCACGTCACGGATCACGTCCTTGTCTGGCTTGAAGTCGAGGAGGTCAGCATCGTCCTGCTCATTGTCTTCCAGGCCGTCGTCAGTGGTTGGGTTGACCTCGGGTAGAGCCGACAGAGCGGGCCTCCCGTTGGACACCTCGGTCAGCTCGATGTCCCCCTGTGTGCGCGTGGTGGTGGTGCTGGCTGCCGCGCTCCACGTGTCGGCCTCACCCCCAGCAGGGTCCCCTTCACTGTGGGAGAACGACTTCTCCTGCTCAGCCGATGAGCTAGTCTTCCGGCCTGCTAGCACTGACCTGATAACATGCACAGCGTAAGAGTTTAAGCATTAGAATTCCAACTTATAACATATCAGAGCTTTGTTCTAGGACGTGGCAATGTCCTTCTAGTAACAGCTAGTAGCGCAGAAATGTCAAAAGTTGGTCAATTTGTGTAGATCTTAATGGAATGGTAAAAAATTTGTAAAGTTTATCATAATTATTGAGATTAGGGGCAAAATTCTCATGTAGGGAACCTACAAAATTTTAGGTATCAAAAGTTAGGATACAATGTGTAAAGTATAAAAAATACTTCTTAAGTAACAATGTTTAGTCTTCCTGATTAAAACATGAATACAGAACACATAATCAATTTCCAGTATGAAATAAATAAATAAAATATCTTTTCATATTTCATGCAAAATATACTTAAAAGCGTCCGACTTTTGATACTTTCTGACTTTTGACTGATAAGCTTACAAAATGTTTATCCTTTCTAGAGTGAACCGAGTGAAGAAAAACGATGTTTATAATTGGGTGATTCCATGTTGTTTTAGATTTTCTTTAAAACCCTCAAAATATCTCTCTGAACTTGTTGAGGAACCATATTTCAAATTGGAACATTATCTTAAATTGGAATATCAGATTCGATTTCTTTTAAGATTTTGAAATCATTGTGACCAAAGTCTGTAACTGCGTACTTGGCAGAGATATGAGGGCACAAAGTTGGCATCATATTTAAAAGCTCAAATTTTGCGACAAAACTTGGTCAAAACTTGGATCGCAGACTTGACCAAAATCTGAGATGAAGTTGTGCCAACTCCTTGTTAAATTGACATGGAATGACCCAATTTCCCTTATTCAGAGCGCACAATGATACAAATCTGTGCCATTCAATGAACAACAGACAGGAAAATTACATTATCATTTCTTAGAAACATTATGCATTCACTGGATACGAGGATTATTTCCATTAGCCTAATTACAATTAAACTGCCATTCTGCATTATTAAATTATCCCTTCATATCGGATACCTACTTCCTGTGAAAAAGCGACACAGTTCTTATTCGGTATGGGCCTGTATACCTATGTCACTTATAACCACTCTCCTATGACAGTCATACTGAATATGGGCAGGAATAAAACAACGTTTTTAGAGATTGAAAAAAGAAATGAAATGTTTTAGATTATGATGATATCCAAGACTTACTTCTTTATCCTCAGAGCAACATCACCAAAGTCCTGCTTTCTCTCATCTTGCTGCAACGGGTAGTAAGCAACCAGCAAACTGTAGTCCTGGACACGCAGCCTCTTCATGAAAGCGATATCTAAGGCTAGCTGCTCCAGGAACCAGCCCCTCTGTGGACCTACAACCATATCAACATAGCATAAGTAGCGTGATCCACACCACGCGAGACGACGGCAATTTAGTAGTGCGATCCTATAACTAGTGCCATAACGTGATCCCTTCTGTAGGCATATGACTGCAACGTCAGTAATGCACTCTCTGTTTTGGGGGTCTACGACCAATGTTAGTATATTATTGCAATACATGGTGCTGCATAGGTCTCTCCAAAACGGCAACTGCTACAAGTAGTACAACGCCATTCTTAGGGCCCATGACTGTAGTGACTTTTGGTAGCATCTGTGCTACTGTGCTTCCCCCCATGTGGCCTGGGTCTCCTGCCAGCATCAGTAGAACAGCACTACACCCTCCGTGGGTCGATGACTATAGTGCAGGTACTGAAGCATATTAAGCCCTTTTGAGGGAAGAGAACAACATTTTATCCACTAAGACAACTCACAAAATAGTGTTTTCTTTTCACGCTACTGGAGTCGAACAAACTTACATGACATTTTTTGTGTACAGTTAAAAAGGAGTTAATTACTAGTAAAATGAATAAGTCAACCTCCATAATAATAGGTTGAGTAAACTGGCCTGTTTAAAATGAATGAATGAATTTTACTCTCTTCTTTTTGAACATTGATATCTGGCTCGATATGTCACACACATTTGTGTACGAGATTTTTCATACAGTATGATTTAACATTGGCAACCTTTGGTTAACAAGAAAACTATGACGATATCAACTGGTATACTGTGAATTCACTGTATATGACGTACATTTAAACATATTGCGTAATGACGGAAAGATGTCCAAACATATTCCATCAAAGGTTGTCTATCATAATGTATAATGCATTTCGTAAAATAAACTGTTTTGAACTCATGTAGACCTATACCTCACTGTTAGCTTTTAATTGTTAACCGTGCATAACATGCCAGGATACTTTACGGGTTAGTAGATACAACCACTACAGGTCACAAAGTTCTAACAGAAGCATCACCTTAATAGAACATAATATATCATTAACAAAATATTACGTGGTCCTAGAGCTGAAACTTTACATCATCAGGGCAATAGCTCCCAAAAGTGCATGAACCCAGTACAACCATTGCATGAACCGTTCAGTGAGAAATCCCCAAGATATAGATCAAGTTTTAAGATCAAATGGATGAATTTAGTAACTTGATCTGTTACGAAAACCCACTTCTATCTACAGATATCCTTGAACCCGAGTTGATCGAAATTACTGACTTGATTTGTTTAGAAAAAATCGTGCAATAATTTACTTTTCTTTTTCAATATTTTGAAATGATATACGTGAAGAGTCTCAGGTGGAAAGCCACGGCAAGTTAATTTTGAGTTCTAGTTGTTCCACAGCTCATGAGCCTTAATATAATATTTTACATGTTTGGGCAACTGGTGAGTTTCATCCCTAGGACATGACTTGAGTAGAATGCTCAGGGCAGCAGTTGATGTTTCACCACTCAAAGAGATGGACAAGTAGCAGCTGGCTACTTGATGTTAGGACACCAACAGGAGAGGAACTATGCAGGGATGAGCAGTTTAAAAGTCGGAAACACGTATTTCGTTCACGTCCCTTCATCATTTTAAGATGTTTTGAAAAAATATGAATTTTGCCACAACAAATATTTCACTCAACTACACAAGTTAAATGTCATCCAATATTGTGTGTCTATTTTATGGTGATCCTCTGGCAGCCTTATTTCCATTGCCGGGTCACCATTTGGCTACCTGGATAGATACGATATATGAAAATCGATTTTCCGACAAACATGTAAAAACTGCCATCCCTGAGTGTGAGTAGGTACAGCCGGGTCAGTAATAGGGGCAGCCTGCAGAGCTGAAAGTGGACAAAGCACCGAGAAAGAAAGTGAGTAAAAAGTCAAAGTTATTTACAATTTAAATCTAATACGGCATACCAAGATTAATTTGTTCCTTGTTCTCGACAAAGTTTTCATCCTTAAGGACAGTCATGACTTCTGATCCTTCCTCTGGTGGCTGTGGGAGGGAATTTTAGTTTATTCGTCGTCAGGATAATCAACATTGTATGTGCTTTCTTAGAAACACAACGTCAATGCCAGGCATCATACCGTCCCCCCAAAAACAAATCTAAACGAATTTCCCTGCAAAGTTGCTCTAAACATGAAATGAAATAGTTTACACCCATATTTATGTGACTTGAATTTGTTATTAACGAAAAAGTGTTCATCGTAATTCTGTAAATATCATTGAACATATTTACATTCAATGATACACATGTAACTGTTTTGAAATACCTATGAACTTGCAGTCTTTTCAGTGAAAGCTCATTGCCACACGGTTAGTCTCATGCTGACTTTGTTTAGGAGATGTTGCCAATAAAAAATTCTTTATATTTAAGATAGGTCTAAGGTCAAGGCTTCTACAAATATCATATTGATTCACAGATAGATTCAAATCATCTGGTCAAATTGAGGAGGAATGTAATAAAGTAAACCAGAATTAGTCAATATAATACGCTGAACTAAGAAACCTTTCTGTAGAAAAGGAAAGGTAGGTGCCTAGTTTTCAGGTAGAAGTTAACGGCAATTCCTTTGAAATAAAGAAATTATATGATGCCCACAATTTATTAATCATTCTTAACTGTTGTAAAATGAAATTGCTTCTGGAAATGTTGGATGTGGAAGAATTAATCTCATCTTCTACATCCCTTGATCAAGCACATTGAATGACATGAAATAGGAGAATCCTGGGGAACTAGAAAGGCACTAACCTCCTGATAACGTCCGGCCAAGCAGCCCTTTACATCGTAGCGAATGTTGATACGGTCGTCGGGGTGGTAAATGCTTTGCATTACATAAAAGTACATCTGCAATATCACCAAGAATACTATTATCATTTAGGGAAGAATAACGTGTGGAGGTGACTTAGGCTTCTTGTTAACAAGAAGTCACATATACTTTTTGGTATTTTTTTTAAACTTTTGTTTGATAGGCTCTAACTGACTCCTACATTTCAAATCATAGATATGTTATTCAAGTAAATGATAATGAGTAAAAGAATAAGTACTATTACTATTTTAATTTTGTTGACGAATGCTGTCACGGAAATACTGGGATGTGATCTTTACAAGGTTGTTATTTCTTTAATAAATAAATGAATTATCATTTCTAATGGACCCTGTGACAACACCCATGCTTCTCTGTCTGGTAACCTCTTTATATAGAACCATGTCTAAAGTTTCTAATATAAATCGTCCTCAGAGGTCAATCAATGTTAGAATTGCTTCAAGGGGCAGGGCTTGTTGATACTTGCTTCCAATCAGGATTCACTGTTTCTCAAGCCCCATCCCAATAGACCATGCAAGGCGAGCCAAACCACAACCTCAGTTCCCTACACAGTAGTAGGCGAGTGCAGGGTTACACATTAAAGCAACTTATGTGTAGTGGTTTTTAGTGGGTGTAGATCAGGTGTTTTTTTTAACCTGGTTATTGGAAGCACAGAATATTGGTACACGGTCGTGTGGTGGGTTAGTCAGTGGTTGCATGTGTAAAAGCTTTTGGGGTTAGGCTTTAGATGACCTACCTGCCCCTCACCAGGGATCTTGATGGAATACAATCCCAGGTACTTGACAATTAGGGAGTGTGGATGTTTCAGGAAATGATTCAGGTAATCACTGTGGGGAGAAAGAATAAAACGTTTATCTCAACTAAGATTCATACACAGCAGAATCAGATGCGGGGTCATTGTCATTTGTGGGATCAAGTGGAACTCGCTACCAAGGAGACAAATTGCGACAAAATCTAAATTACTTCCATTTATCATTTTCCACAGGAAGAACCGAAAACTCATACTTCAGCCGCAGCTTAAATTAGGGTTAGTTTCAGAAATACGGGTTTTACACAACCTTGAATTGAAACTATTCGAAAATACTTACTCCAGTAGATCCAAAAATACTTTGACATAGTATTTCTTCTCCGTTTTCATGAAGTAAGCCTTATCGTTCCTGAAACATAAAGAATGTTGTCGATAGCTAGGGCTATTATCTGTTAGCTGGATTACTCCCTGAAAGGGCCACTGTACAAATGAAACTAGTGTTTTGTATGTCCGTTTGGGTCTCCAACTGTTATTATCGAAGTGGTAAGTCGCCAATCAATCATGCGCCTGGTGATCCGAGGTGAGTGCGGTGTCATGAGTTTACAAAGGCAAATGGCAGTTGGTTGGTTGGTTGGTTATTGGGGCTCAACGCCGTAGCAACTTCTAAGGTCATATCACGGCGAGAACAAGATTTGACAATTCTGTCTTTGATGAACATATCTATGGAATGAATGAATCTATGAGAAGATAGAGACCATACCCCTACACATTTATCGAGACAGGTGTTCTTTAATGTGCAGGGTCCCATAGGCAGGGCCCTACAAACAACAGCCGGTGGCCCACTATGAGGAAAATGGTGGTTTGCACTAAAACATTCATAGTACTGTTGAATAAGATTACTCTTTATTTCAAGATGTGTGTATGTCAATACCTTTGGACAGGACAAAGCCAAAACAACTTAAATGAATTGAGCTATATGTACCTGCAATGTCAAGAAAAACAAGTTTCATCATTCACGCGTGTGCAGCGAGCATAAAGCCCTCTATAGTGCTGAAAATGCCGATCAAATCTAAATCAAATATTATCCTCAATGTATTTATCAGTTGAATAAGATTTGATGTACGTTATGAATTCTTAAGAAGAACATACAAGAATTCATTGGTGGCTACCTGAGAAAATTGCCTTTACAACAATTAAAAAGAAGTTATATTTCTCCCGGACGACTCGAAATTTCCTGTTTTCATCCAAATCACGCACCTGAAGGCTTTTGAAAGAATTTGTAAACAAAAGGTCATTAGGAATTTTGCACCAATTGACTGGGAAAAAAGATTAAAGGGAAGTGTATCAAACAAAACCTAAGAAATATTTGGTATATGGATGATCAAAGAAATACCAATGTGTTACCTTTCCATGATCCAGATAAAAAAATATAAGAGTAACAGTGATTGATGAAATGTTATACTAGTATAATGTTCTCTCACCAGGTACCTAACAATACAAACCTGAATGTTGAGGATTTTGTTCATCGCTCAAATTATCAGTTAAAACATAGACTTGTAGAAAAGGTTGCAGAAGAACATGGGGAACCTACGTGAGGAAGAAGTCGCGGCCGCCCTTTGAGTTGCTGACGAACTCCATGTACGGCAGGTTGCCCGGTGCTAGAGACCGCATGTAGCTGTGCTCATCCAACCCTATGGCATGGCGAAGGGTGGCAAACACACCGCTCGCATAACTCTTGAACCGGAATTTCTGCAACAATATAACACTATATGTCATTTTTAGGCATGGAATGTCAATACATTAAAAGAAAAGCATGATTTAGGCAATAAAATGTATTTGAACACCTTGTCCATGACCCTGTGCCTACTCACCAGCTGCCCAGGCGAGGGGAACCATCGACAAAGGCTAACTGTGGGGTCATTTAGGACTTTGCTTCTACACTTCAGCATTACATGATACTAGGACATATATTGTATCCCTCAAATTAGCATAGAACTTAACGCAAGTATAGTACAAAATCCGTCTGAGATCTGTCGACATGTTACTCATCATACATCTTGATTCAGGCTAATTTGCGGGTAAAACAACAGGAAAAAAGCAGTGGGGAGACCTGAAAACGATAATACACCGACATTTCTAGTTCTCATTTGGGATACAAAGTGGTGCTGCGCAATATGGTAAGTATCTAAATCCAGAATGTAGTTACGATCTCTCTCTCTCTCTGGTTTATAGGAGTTCTGCTTTACCTTGCCTCCAGGTCCCGTGACGGTTTGCTCGAGGACGTGGTGAAAGTCTTCTGGTGCAATGGAGTCCTGGATCAAAAGTAAATCGAAATGAAACTTAGGAAGACATACCAACAGGGGCGATACTTCTCAACTGATGAAAACTTAGGAAAAGTAGGAAGAACTTCTACCTTTTTTCCTTAATACAACTCGGAGGAAAACAACCCTTAGAAAAAACGTTTTAACGTTGAATGTGTACTGAAGTAGCTCATAACTAAAACTAAACATTCAAGTATATTTTGTTTCTCCCCAAAAGTTCAATATATCCTGGCTAAGGCGTTAAATTATAAATACTATTTTGCCCCCCCCCCCCCCCCCGAAGTCAAAAACACTTAGTGTTGTATCTGATAGTGACAGTATTAGGAACCCCAGGTTCATAGTTCTGGAGTAGGGGAAACGCGAATCTTATGTCTGACAACCCATTTTCAGATATTGGCGAAGTGAAACATTTACCGTTGACATAAAAGTCGTAATAAAAAAAAACTCCTCATAACCCCACACTGATATCATGAAGTCACCAACTATCTATATAATATTAACGATAGTGCAAAGAAAAGATGAATGACTGAATTATGTATGCCCGTAACGTCGTTGATAGTGGCGCCCCCTATGAGAGTTGGTGTGACCAGATACACGTTCATTTCATACATAATTGAAAGTAATGCATAGCTTAGTACAGCTGAAACAGAAATGCATCGGCTCCCATGTGTCAAAGGACAGGAACATACAGATCGTAAGAATTTCCAGCTGCATCTTAGGGAAATGCCCGCCCATACACGCCTGTCCATAGGCAACCGAATTCATGGTAAACTGACTGCAGCTAGCGATCCATTGCTACAGCAACATTGACAATTCAGGAGATATACTTGGATAATGAAGAGTGTGCACTTCAGGATTTAGTCAATAGGTGCCACTACCTTCAACCACAAAACTGATGGAAATTCTATAAAAAAGCAGTGCTTTTAAAACAAAACTTATTACAGACTAAAAAAGAGAAGGAGCTCATATCAGAGAGTCAGTCTTTTTCAGGGAATTCATTTTGATGCAACTTAGACACCCAACGTTATTTTTTTAATTACCACACTGACATCTTGTCATTTTATGACAGAATTTCGTTTCTGCTATTTTGGGCCTAGTAAGATTGAAAATACTTTACAAATTTTACGATTCACAATGGGTACAATGGCGCATGCTATAAGATATTAACACGTTTAAAAGACATCTATAATGTGAATGACAATAAGGAAACTTTATACCTTATAGTTTAACGTAAAGTGATTACAGAATAAGCTTCATAAGATTTTGATTATCTATTCTGCCTAAAACATAAAATTTCAATTATTAAAGAAAATATTTTTAGATTAAACATTGTTTGTTGTGCCAGTGGATGCCTGCTTGAATAGAGAAGACAGTTCAAAAAGAAAACTGGGATATGATTAAAAATTTGAAAACCTAACATCTGCCAAGTGGTAAAAAGCTACTGAGATAATGACAACATTGGAAACAAATGATTTTATAGGGAAAAAGATAAGGGAACAAGAAATGTGTCATGATCATCATAAACGATCTATTTGAGAAATAGCCAAGTTCGTCAGTCAAAATTTTGCTTGCATGAACTAATCTTTCTGTAAATAACCATCTAAAGAAAGTTAGTATCCCAAAAGGATCCTGTGAGTACTTACCCTAAGGTACTCTTAAGATGTACCTTAGATGTGCCTAAGGTCCCCTTAAGATGTGTCTATGATGAGTTCAAGATCCCCTTAAGATCCCTCCGATGCTCCGAAGATGCACCTAAGATGTGATTAAGATGCCCCTCAGATGAGCCTAAGATGTGTCTAAGGTGTGCCTATAATGTTCATAAGATCCAACAAAGATCTTCTTAAGATGCGCCTAAGCTTCCCTTAAGATGCACGTTAGAAGTTCCTAAGATACACCTCGATGCACTGAGGATACCACAAAAATTTACCTAACATACCCCTACCCCTTCACACCCTTCCCCCCTAAGGCCGTATCCTAACACACAATGTTAGGTCCAGGATTCCAGATATCTTTTTTGCGATGTTGGGCACCCTTGCCTAAGATCGGCAGACGAAATATACCCTCTATCACTGGCGATCTTTGGCTTCCCAAGGATCGTGAGGCAAAATCGCGAGTACTTCTATTCTTCGATTTCTGATATTTACCAAATTGTTCAAGCTCATCTTTACGAATGCGGTCCATTAATCGTGGCAACAACTGATTGAGATAAGTTTATATATAACTGACCAAAGACACACTTTAGGGGATTGGTGGCAATTCTGACAAACGTAAGCCGAGGTGGCAGTTGAGGGATTGAGTAAACTAACCTAACTCATCCTCTCTGTACACCAACATCAAGCAGCAACCCTCACCATTCCATCTCCCATGTGCAGTCATCAACAACAATAACAACTTTTCCCGGCCTCTTCCAACCTGAAATTTACACCTCGGGACATGTAATTTGACAGTCCATTGCAGTGTATCCTCAAAAAACTTTCTAAAACTGTGGACGAATTGTGTGACATCTGAGGGGATTACATCAGACATGTCCTTGCCATACTGGACATACCATAATCAATACGAATTCAGTAAAATAATAGTGATGAACAACATAAGCCAATTCCGTCGGACATTATGTCCGATATTAAAGGGTAAAACATCGGACATTGTTGGGCAAAACCTCGGACAAGTCCGGATCTCTGGTGGTGATACACTGGTCCAGGCCCATGACCAGCTTTTCTCAAGAGGATTTATTTTGGGGAAGAGGGGGTCTAAAGTTCATATAGTAAAATAATTATTGCTAAATGCCATAATCAAATTTATCAGGGAGGGTTAGTCCGAACCTCACAAACTCCCTCGGCTACGGGAATGGACTAACTATGACCATTTCGAGTTCATCTCCTTTAACATTATAAATTACATCTCAAGTCACCATTTTCTTGATGGGTTTTAGACCATTTTGTGTTAGCCGACGGTCAGGTGTGATACTTCAACCTGGACCACTATGGTGGGTCCTAGAGCTGTGACGGACAGGTTGGGGTCATTTAAGCACTGTGACCGGTGCGCTTTAGAGGAACGTGAGTAACAATGGCGGCTCTCATTGTAGAACTTTCGTGTTTTGTTTTTTTACAGAGAAATGTCTAAAGTGCATCACAAAACACTTTTTTTTTCAACTGATCACCAAACCAACTATTTTAAAGAGACGCTTAAAAAAACTTAGCCAAATGTGTAATTAATTTCAACTCTAACATCAAATGGTGAAAAAAAAGAAACATGCTCTATTTATCATTTTGGTTATGAGAACTGCACTCGTAAGAATACGTACCATTAGGAAGCATTTCCTAGAAAGTAGAAGGTCAACATTCAGAAAGTGTAAACGCTATTGCAATATACGGTCCCCCTGCTATATCTACATGTGACCTTTTTAGAAACGGAATAACTACTTTTCATCAAGATTTTATATTAAGATCGCTTCCTACATACACAAATAGAGTTGGTTAGTTATAAAACAGTGAATCATCAATGCCGACTTTAAGCGTTTATAATCAGTGTGCAGCTACTGGGGCTTTGCATCTTATTGTAGTTTGGAGTGGATTGTAGTTCGTCATTTGTCTTTTATTTTTATTCTAACCTCCCGATATTGCGGTAGCATCCGTCAAAGAGAACTAGCCAGGTTTTTATTACACTGTAGATTTATGACGATGCCAATGCCGCCCTTTCCAACCATTAAAGTATAGAAAGCGTTGAATATAGATATTCTAAGGAAATGGAGATTAGAAGATATCAGAAAAATCCCCATGACATTGCCATGACATCCTCCTTTGCCCTCTTCACCCTTTTGATTCTTGTGGTGAACGGTCCTATCATTACTTAGTCCTTATAAGCATAATACTATACATGACCATATTTGGATAGTTTTCACTCTCTGGGCAGATTCTTAGGGTGACCTACTTTCGAAAATCCCCATAATAATCAATGCTATAACTTCTGAGTTCACATTCTCCTAGCATAAATGTCCTGACACTGCCATTAGCAAAAATTTCGAAAGCTGGTTCCCGGAGAGAATATGTATTGAAACTACCAGTGAAGGAGCTTATTTTAGGCCTAATTGTAAGATTCTCTAGATGTACCGACGCCTAAGGTATGGAGGATGACGCCGGAGAATTAAGCAGGTAGGTTTAGGTGACAATTTGAAGAAAGTTTTAATTGTAAGTTTAGAGTATCATTCATTAGATTACGTGGTATTTCTTCCACTAGCATGGATATGAACAATTTTAAGCAATTTTTCACAGAACATATGGTAACATTAAGTAGTTTTCTACCTTTTCATAAAACTAAAAGAATCTAAGTAAATGTCTATTATTCATAGGATGTCGGAAGTATCAAAAATAGAATAATGCTTAACGTATGAAGTGAAAGCTAGAACCATTCTTGATCAAATGATAAAGAGGAATGCATAATCCTGTTCGTATACTCAATAACAATTTGTGCAGCAAAGTAACAGATTCAGCTTCATTTTTCTGTGGTAGTTTAAAAGACTTGAAGCGACACTCATACGATCATCCTCTTGTTGGTATGTTAATGTCCTCTGACGTATGCATAACGAGTCACATGAATGCAACGTTTTGTGCTTTAAATACATTACTAGATAACGTTGGTCATATCACCAAATTGGTTACAAATTACATATCATTGCTAATATATCAAGTTATACATCATTGCATGAGTACCTTTGGGCCGAGCTCCGGGTGGTTGAGGATCAGGTCTTTGATGGCCTCCTTGATACAGCAGAGGATGTCGTAGCGGCGGTGACTCGGGTCCACCTCCACCACGCCGTGCTTTTTCCACAGCTGGCGGACGCGCGACCACAGGCTGGACGAGGTTGGCTGACGCACCACGCCATCCGGGATGTCGGCGGTCTGCGGAAAACAGAAATAACATATAATCAACTGTATTACACACCAACGCCGGGATAAGTTACAGATACTGTGAACTATATGGGTGGTATTTACTAGCTTAACACAGTTGTTATTATCTTAGTTATTTACTCATGTTAATAAGTATGGCTTCGTCTTCCTTCTATGTCTCTATCCTTTAATCATTCGTCCCAGTAGTTTGCCCAGAACAAAATGATGGTATGCTCTTATGAGTGGTCTTGCATTTATTAGATCCAAAGCTCACCGGTCTCAACATCACTTGAGCAGTGTTCGAAATTAAACATTCATTTTGTACAGATTCCAGGTGCATAGGATTCAAAAGTGTGCACCCGGGTCCCAGTCAATGCACATCCCTAGTATATAGATCTAGGTATGAAAGTACGCTCAAAACACCTACACACGCTGGGTGCACACTGTCTAAAATCGTGCACCCGGCGTGGGAAATGTGCACGCTGACACAGGGCTCACCCTGAATTACGAACATTACTTAAGCAATCTTTCCCCCCCCCCCCCCCCCCTCAAACTCTACTTTTATCAAGATACAGCTTGACAATTACCATGTATGAAACCGCCAATAGCAGGACCCCCCTAGGGGCTAATGCCAATACTATGACCCCCTCACATCATCAACTGATGATGTCACTATTCATAGGCTGGAAACATAACATGTTACCATGTTAACATGACATGTAACCACACTGTAACCATGGGCACCTCTGATCTGTCATAGAAGGTTGTGACATCATCAACTGTCACTTCTCAAGCGGTTGCTGTTGAAGTAACATCTAGCCACGTCTCATCTCTCATTACTTAAGCAATCATAGTAATATGGTACATATTCCCTTATCCACCACTGTAAAATGTTACTCTTCTACTGAGATCCATTTACACGCAGGTCTAAACATTAAGAATGTAGTGCTCACTCTGGCCCATACTTCAGCTATCGCCTCTCTATAATTTAGACCTTCAAAGTACAGGAGCACATGCTTTACCTGATGCTCACTCAGAATAACTTAAGATGATGTCACTTGCTATGAATAGATATAGCTTCTTCCTTTACAATGTACTGTTGTTTCTTGTACTTAGTAACACTTCAGTAAACATTTTAACATACGTTATGTTATTTCAACTGTTCTTTAGTATGACTGGCCATTAAGTATTTTTGGTATACTGGCACAGAGGGCAATATTTCTGTTTACTGCCCACCTTGCTGAACTTAAGTTGGTACTTAGGTTGTATTTATGTATTTGTTACCCATTTTTCTTGTTCATATTCAAGTTCTTATGTTCTTCATTACTTGAGTTGTCTGTTCATTCATATGATATATGTATAGAATATATTGGGGAGTTAAAGCTAGCTTGTCATCGCTATTCTTGTACTTTGTTCATTGCTATATGCAGTCTATCCTCGCTAACGGTGTACTTACTTCTCAATGAATTTGTTTAAGGTTTGTTTGTTTGTTTGTTTGTTGGATTAGTTTAACGACCGGCCAACCCTTCTGGGTTCTTTTACCAGACTGCACAAGGTAAGGCTTTGCAGTTAGGTTAACGCCACATGGCCATAATGTCCTCCTATTACTTGGAGCTACATTTGTCCACTGATAATCTCTATGTGGTGGGTGATGCACAACGTCCCCTAATCCCTGTAATGACTGCTCGTCTTACCTGTCGTTTACCTTATGATTTTAGCTAACTCATTTAATAACAATAATATATTTTATTGACAACTTACAAGTCTACAGAGGCTTATGTGTCATTTCCGTCAAAGTATAACTAGATTTTCGAGTACTGCCGTACTGAAGGAGGCGGGCGGTGACAGGAAATTTCAATGATTGTGCAATCATTATAACAAGTTACCATTTTAGTACTAAACATGTGCCTGGAGAGTGTGAGGAATTTGACACTGAAACCTTCTTTGTCAATCTCCATGCATCCCTATGGGAAAAAGATTTGCTGTGCGTGGAGAGTGATGATCTACTTCCTTTACTATAGGAAATTCCTATTTCAATTTGGTAACAAAAAACTTATGGATTCTCTCCAAAATTACAACAAAACAACCAAATATTTCAGAATTTTGGAACCAAACCACCATATACTAGAAACAGAACTACAGAAATACATATAGTTTGAATATTATAATGCTGGCATTACTGAGAAAAGTGGAACGAAAAATTGGTCACAAAATTGTAACAACTTTTCTGACCCCCATCGAAATGCATTGAGTCAACCTGGTCAAGAAAGAGTGTAGAGAAGGTCGGCGGCCTTAGGCCCGCCTCCCAACTACACTACAACTACTCTAACTACATGACTAGGTACATAATAGCACCAACGGGGCAGAGTTTGCACTGAGGCACAGTGCAAGAAGAACTAGAATAGTATATAATAAAATATTGTAAACTTGTTTTGTATTGGCAAGAATATTATAGTGAAACTTGTAACGCTGATACGTGTGCTAAACGCCAGGCGGCGACATCGTTTTGTGGCATAGTTAGAGTATATGGAGAGTGGCAAAGTCCCCAGGCGTAGGGACTGCAGCTGGGCTGACGCACGTCCTGCAGGTACGCACAGGTACGACGAATGACGATGGAGACCTGTAAGGGTACGTTATGAGTCGAAACATCTAGCTAAAAGATACTGAGGACAGCAGGCTTCGCCGTCAACATTAGTTTATATGATAGCTAGAAGTAGAACTAGTTTATATAAGTAAGAATGGGTAGTATGAGAGATAAGTAAGACATCATTAAGTAATAGTGTAAATGAGTATAGCGACAAGCCTTTTGGCTGTCGCTATATAAGCGGTATGAGACTTGAGACAGACGAGCAGACCAAGATAGAGTTCGATCAGAACACATGGAGCAATAGTCTGACATACGGATCACACGGTAGTGTTCAGATGGTAGTAACCACAACGATTAGGTGATAGTAAGGATTGGGACAGCTTAGGCTTAGCCTTACGGACTGAGTACTGGATGTGACGGAGATCCTACCAATGGTCTCCGTTACCGGTGGACGGGAGGTGACTCTCTCAATAGTGTTGGAGCGTATATACCTTGTGAGGCCATCCTAAAAAAAAATTCTGTTTCCGGTGGACCGGCCGGGTGACTATTTTTAGGCCGGGTGTGAAGAATTTTTTTCATTTTTCAAAAAAATAATATTTTTTTCAAAATATTTTCTGTTATGTTCTTACCAAACCTAAAAAAAAAAAGAAAAAAAAAAAGAAATCCCGGCCGCCCGGGTCACCTTTATCAAAGCCACCCGCTGGACCGGAAACAGAATTTTTTTTAAGGTCGGCCTGAAAGGGGAAGCTTAACCATAGCTATACCTGGTTGGATTGAGACTGATGTGTTAGAATTGTGAAATGAAAGGAAAGACCTGTATGGATGGAGAACTGTATACTTGTACCTTCGGAATATTATCATGAATGTAATAAACTGACCTCTTGCCAAGCGCGTGTTCTTTGTATAGGATTGAGCCCCTTTACTTAGAATCTCTACCACTAAGAACTGAACTATGATCCAGGGTAACATCTATCTGGATAAAGCTAGCTACTTCGACGATTAATCACTAGGAACTCCCCTTTATCTTAGTACAACACATTTTATTAACATCTTTAATCAAACGAAAGACCATTGATAAGAGATATAATATCACGCAGTCGAATAATGAATAAACGAATCAATACAGGATATGAACAAGTACGAACTTTAATAATGATACTCCCCTATAAATAAACGAAGACAAATAACAACTGGTTTAGCTCAAGTTATTGTTTCACACTAGTCCCCTTTTTGTTTGATTAAGTCAACATTTCCCTTGAGCTTCAATC
Organism: Lepidonotus clava; assembly: GCA_936440205.1. Lineage (NCBI taxonomy): Eukaryota > Metazoa > Annelida > Polychaeta > Phyllodocida > Polynoidae > Lepidonotus > Lepidonotus clava. The sequence goes on along the minus strand of OW387143.1, from coordinate 15,137,597 downwards.
AAGTATACTGATTTTTAACAGTTTAAGAGGAAACAAGATGAAACCATGCACATTCAAGTATACACATGACATTTAAGGATGGAATAGTGCCACAGTATATAGCACCAAGCATTGTTTCTATACATAAAATCGGTGCAACTGATATGTCACCAGAGTTTGGCCCACGCTCAGTAGCTTACAATAATATTCAGGTGAGTTACATAGCACCATACAATGATATTTCAGAAGGAAAGTTTTCTGGTTTTAAAGCTGTTGTACACAAAATGGGCTAGAGCTTTAATAAATGTTACACCATTGGCTGACATTATTTCAACAAACTGACATGATTCAGGAAGATTTAGAAAGTTTTGGATGGTTTGCCAATTGGTGTGCAAGATCAAATAGGGCTTTACGTAGTTCTTCATTTGCTTTGCATCTCATAATGAAATGCATTTCATCATCGACACATGTAGATGGACAGAATCTACAACTTCTAGACTCTACTGGGATGCATGGTTTGGAGTGCCTACCCAGTTCACATGGCATCCGCTCAGGCGTGCCATTGATTAATACTTTACTACATTGACTATGCCTCACTACAGCCACCTGGCGCACTAATGTCACGATACACTAACAATTCTTATTCACTACATCCCCTTATTTTGAACTTAGCAATTATTATACATATATATGTGTTAATTAATTAATTGCACTTGACTTCAGTGCATGTGAGTGAGTGATGGATTTTTTTACACCATACAGTCTGCAAGGGTCATTTTCAATACGAAAACGAGTGTGGACGATTTCTGTCTTTGGTGATCTTATCTATGAGATGAGGGCAATACTGACAGGGCAGGCAAACAGCAGGGGATCAAAACCTGGAAATCATTTTTGCTGTAGATCTACCATATCCCTTAGAGAACCCAGACACCTGGAAATTGAACCACTTGGTCAGTGCTGGGTCCCCCCATCATTGCCTTTTACGACAAGCAGGGGCTACTGGGGACCCATATTCTTCCCAGGAGCTGATGCCCCACCCCAGGGCCCGGTACCCCGATGCCACAGGGGAATTGATCTGGAGGACCATGGGGTTTCCCCTGAAGATTGATTTAGAAATGAACAACAACAAAATCGTTGACTGAAATAATAAATGGTACTCACATTTGTCACCTTTTTCTGGTCAGACCTCTTGGTGGCAGTAGAGGTGTTGTCATCAGTGGCCGACAGTGGTTTAAAGACGTCGTCTTCTTCAAGTTCCGTGATCTCCCCGCCAGTCTGTGGACCAGGCTCAGCTGCAGCCACCTTCCCGTCACTGTGTGCCACCGACATCTTTTTACGGCTGTGTTAACGACCACTCTTTACAATATCCTTAGCCTGATAATATCAGAACACGCTAAAAAGTGACGTGGCGATATTTACACAAAGATATCCTTACAATTCACGTTCAAGCATGGGGGTCGTCAAAACACAGGTGCCACTTGGGCCAGGTTAGGCAGAACGGTGTAACTGGGTGTAACTGCACCAGTGCAAGTCGGCGGCCAGTGATGTGCGCCCGACTGTTTTGAGCATTGGCTTCTGTCTACGACGTTCCTGATGTTCTTCCCAATTCTAGCCTTAAATCGCCTGAAGAATGTCTGCAAAAATGGGCTGCAATCTCTGTTTTTCTCGGTGAACCGACTCCGCCTACAACAAAATAGCGAACACACCTTTTAGAACGCCGCTGGTTATCGGCAGCTCATACGTAGGATCTAGAAGAAAGCACCGAAAACCAGCTGCAGCAACCGCACTGGTTCCCGTGCATTCTCTTTGCAACCTGATTAAAACTGAAAATGAACCAGCGAAATGGCGGCCTCCATGAATTTCTGTCCTCCTCTTTGGCAACAGCGGTACACAGCCGCTGTTCAGATGCTAGAGGACAGAGATGTTAAATCGGTTAGTAACTAATGTTCTCAAAGAAGGGCTGATGACATAAAATTTAAGATCCTATCTCTCAGTCTAACACTCACAGGCTGTGTGGAACCTTCTTTTCATGACGAGTTGTCTAGGGTATGGAGTAGCTCTAGAACTCTAGCACAGCTTAACAGACTGTGTATAGAGTTCTAAATCACTCCTACCATTTAAGTTTCAAATCATTGCATACACAAAACAGAGGGGGTCTGGCCTTACTTTATGACTGTATACATGTAGTTACATATCCCTAAATGCGTAGTAGTTTATCCATTGCACGTAGTAATGTTCCATAAATGAGTTGTAGGGCAAAATTAGATTGAAAAATTTTCATTCCCAGCTTTGAAAAATTTTCATTCCCAGCCATGTTTGTTTTTCAGCTGGTCACTGGTGTCACAGGTCACTGGACAATTGTGGTAGGACTGGGGCACCGCCAGGATTCGTCTACCGGCCGCCATAATGGGCGTCTTGACTGGTCGGCTGCACCTAGCCTTGGGCCCACCGGGACAGGTGCCCCTTCCACAGACTAGGAGTAGGGACGAGTTAGCCTTTTTGGTCTGAACCCTAGTGAGGTAAAAGATGAGAGGGATATATATTTAGCTTGCTACCCATTACAACTTTGACTGGCACCCTTGACAGAACATACACTGAGATTATCTGTGACCTACTACGCATGCGCAGTGAGGTGGGCGGTATCAGAATTCTGGTCGGAACGGGAATCCTGCTACACAATTCAGTGGACCATGCAGTGTCCAGCCAAGAACCAGCTTCAGGGCTTTGATCACATGACCTGGGTCTTGGGCATGCTCAGTGAATCAATAGCCAAAAACAAAATGGAGGTTAAGCCACATTTTTGGATACATTAGACTTTACCCACCCACATTGGATATTTATGACACTTTGGGAGTTTTAAGAAGTAGGTAGGACACTTGCAAACATGCATGAGGTTTAGTTAATAATGAGCATTGACCCTGGCTTATTTTTATTTGTGAGTTATAGACACTTGAAGTGGCCAGAAGTGGCATTTGGTAGTTTTTATTATGGGGTGACCAATAGCCCAGTTTTAAAACTGAGGCTTACACAGCTAGGTATGGAGTGGGATAGTTCACGTCTGTCAGTGGGTCCTACTTTCACGGCAAGCTATGTACGAAGTCGACTCTGCCCATGGGGAAAAAAAAAGGTTGTGTTCAGGTAACATAGGCTAAAAAAAAATTAGGGTAGGTAGGTTTTTTGTTTTTGTTTTTTGTTGCTTTTTTTTTTTTTACATGACAAATAGACATGGGCAGTGTTGGAAATAAAAATAATAGACTACTCTAAATTTCCTCTAAAACAATTTCTAGCAACTACATGGCCTGAGCTTCTAGATGATGTTCCATGCTGTTCCTGGCTTGTCTGGTCAGTTCTTTTGGATTTTAAAAAATGTTGGGAAAAAAAAGTTGGGGTAGGGCCAAAAAATCAGGGTAGGTCGGGTTACCTGAACGTGCACAACAATTTTTTTTAGGCCTGATCGTAGAATGCGACGATAGGGGGGACCCAGCACTGACCTAGTGGTTCTTTGGGTTTAATTCCCAGTTAGTGCTGGGTTCACTAAAAGTCTACGGGATGAGATACAGCAAAAATGATTGCTAGGTTTTTATTATGATTCCCTGCTGTTTGCCCACCCTGTCACCTTCGTCTCATAGATACAATCAACAAAGACAGAATTTGTCCCAACTTATTTTGGCCGTTAAAAATCACCCTGGCTGTCAGTACGGCGTCAAACACTCAACACTCCCTCTACTACCAACCCAAAAATAATGGGTGTAAATTCTGTCATCTTTCCCATACTATTCCTAGACTACATAGAGTCTAGGTCTTGTGAGAATTTACAGACTCTTCGGAAGAGTCTTCCAAGGAACACATTGCCGCAGTGGTGATTTTGGGAGGGGGCCGGAGGGGCCTTGCCCCCCCCCCCCCCCCCTAAAAAAAAAAGAGAGGAGTAGGAGGAGGAAAGAGAAAGGAAGGAAAAGAAGTGGAAAGAAGAGGGGGGGGGGGGGCGACCTCTGAGAGCTGTTGGGCCTTGAATAGGGGTGTTAGAGTTGGGGGGGGGGGGGGGCACTCTGTGATGGCTGTTGAGCCTTGAATAGGTGCGTTACTGTTAGAGGGGAGGAGGCCGACTTCTGAGAGCTGGTGGGCTTTGAATATATGGAATAGAGGAGAGGGGGCCCAACATATCTGACAGGGGTGGGCCTTGAAGAGATGGATCACAGGGGAGGGGGAGCAACCAGGGACGGATTTAGAGGGGGGTGCCTGAGGCACGCGCCTCCCCTAATTTTTGCCAAATTTGGTTATTTTTTAATCTAAAGTTCTAGCCTGTGGATGGGCGCCTCAAATTCTTATATAAGGGCCCCCCCTTTTTTTTTGTTGGAAATCTCTGGATCCGTCCCTGGGAGCAACCTCTGCCTGAGGGCTGGTGGGCCCTTAATAGATGTACATCCCTGTGCCTCCCCTTTCGTTCCAAAACCTTCCCTGTTGGCCCGGGCCTATACTATCTCTGTCGGCACTATGTCATCCCTGTCAGCCCAATACTATCCCTGTCGGGTATGACATCACCTTCAACCCTACACCTCCCCTGTCAAACCTGTGCCATTCCTGTAGATCCTGTGCTATCCCTTTCGATCGTAAACCTCACCTGTCGACCCTGTGCCATCCCTTGTAGACCCTGTGCCATGTCTGTCAGCCCTGTGTCTCCCTTGTCGACCCTGTGACATTCTTGTCAGTCCCGTGGCTCCCCTGTCAGCCCTGTGTCTCCCTTGTCAACCCTGTGGCTCCCCTGTCAGCCCTGTGTCTCCCTTGTCAACCCTGTGTCTCCCCTGTCGGCCTGCTGGCTCCCCTGTCGGCCCTGGGGTTTCCCTGTCACCCCTTCAGAGACCTTTCAACTTTAGTTTGCCATGGCAAACTGAGTATACATTTGGACTACAACTACTTTACAATTTTGAATAGAATGATATTTTACTAGATTTTCTTGTCATTATTGTAACAGGAATGCAGCTGGTCCCTGCTGCCCTGCTGGAGTCCCACCCTCCCCTTTACTACTCCATAGTTCTTTGGGTGGCTTGCTGGACTAAGGATAGTTGGGTCAGATTACTTTAGTTGAGGGGGAGCTGGATCTAAGGCCCTCCCCTTCTGATAAGGATTGACAACCATCTTTGCAGGAGGTATAGATGCCCTACTGTGATTGATTAACTTTAATCAATCAGAGTGGTTTGGTCCCCTTCCCTTGTTGAGACCTTCCCTTGTAAGTTGTATTGTGGGAAGGTACAGACCCCTGCCTCGGCCAATCAGAATCCCCCTTCATAATCTGGAGGAGGATCCAAACTTCTAGTTGCTCCTCCACGAGAAGCACAATATTATCCTGGTCATTTTCAAATGTTTTAGGTTTATTGAGCAGTAAGTTCGGATATCCTATACTTTGGCTAAAAGTGGGCCATAGGGGAAATAGAGTCGGTATGCTTTGATATAAAATCCCCCGTAGTCATGTAATTGTTGATATGTATCTCAAGGAAAGTACACCACGTTTGATTGTTTTTATATGGCCGCTGGTTAAATTTGAGCCAGTAGCTGTCTGCTTGCTATCTTTACCTACTGACCACAAATTATATTTTCAAATTTAGGTTGTAGATTTTGGATGTGCAGAGTGCAAACTCATCCCACTCGTCCGGCGCATTTCCTCTGTTGAGGACCTCGCGGGAGTAGACATTGATCGCCCTTTGCTGGAGGCACGAAAGTGTACTCTCAGACCACTCATAGCTGACTACCTCTGTCCTCGTGATCGGCCTTTGAGGTACAACATTTGAGAATTTTGTTTACGTTTTCTTCTTAAATATTACAATGTGATGAGTAAGCAACAATGTTGTGATTTAAAAAAGAGCTTTCAAGTAAATGATAATAGATATGCATTCTTGTTATACCCCCCAAAAAATACATGTTTCAATTACAGAATGAAATAACGATTCTAGTTTTATTTTAATTTTTTATTTTACGACTTATCATGTTTTAGGGTTCGTTTATTTGAAGGAAGCGTGAGCACGTATGACCCTAGGTTGGATGGATTTCAGGCTGTAACAATGGTTGAAGTGTAAGTTTACAATAACACGTACTCGACAACTGTTTTTAGCTTGATTGATTAAAAATAGGCTCTATATACTTTTTTTTGCTATCATAATTCATGTATTTCATGAACCTGCCGGTAACTAGTGCAAATCCTGCCAAACTACTGTAAAACCTCTATTTTAAGCTGAACCCTAATTTAAGAGGCACCCGCATGTTTAGATTTGTACCTGACGGATTATCTGAAACCTTAGGATACGGGAAAAGCCCTAATTTAAGATGCACCCCCAACTTGAAGACAGAAATAACCAAACTGGAACTGTATTCTACAATCTAAATTCAGAATCGGATTTAATTTTAACAATTTCTGTGATTTATCAATCATTTAGAATATTATCAATTTTTCTTCAATTTTTCAAATCAATCTGATAATGCAGAATTGTGTTACATAACAAGCTAATGATCAATAAAAACCCTATTTTAGGACGCACCCTCATTTCAAGGGTATCAATTATTTCATTTTTAAAGAATAACCCTTATTTAAGTCGCGGCCTAAAATATAGGTTTTATGGTAGTACATTTCAGAAGCAGCTGATCTAGTGGTTATTGGGAATTCATAATTTGAGTTCATATTTATTATATTTGTATCTAAAGATACATACAAACTGCACTGGGCTAGCATAAGCCGGGCCAGAGCTTTTAAGATGAGCAAGCCTGAAAAAATACTAAAGATTAGGAGAACCTGGTCCACTTATTTGTGTGCTTTATGCATTAAGCTCAAACTTGTGTGCTTTACGTAGTAAGCTCAAACTGCTATGTAATTTTAATTCTCCCTACCACGGATAGCTGATATCCAGTATTTTAGGCACCTGTCAATTTGGACTGATTTTTATAAATTTGCAGAGAGGGGTACGAAATATTAGAAAATTTGCGTATGTTCTAATTCTAGTACAAATTCAGTGCATATTTTTGACCGGGGCGGGGGGGAGGGGTCGGGTCTGCGATTTTTAATATGTGCGTACGTACTAAATGGATTATATATATATATATATATATATATATATATATATATATATATATATATATATATATATATATATATTTAGATCTAGTTTACCATCATATTAGACCAAAAATTATGCTATGATTTTATAAAATTTCTATATTTAATTAAAACTTGTGACTAGTCTACAAACTTCCTAGCATACACCTTGATTTAGGCGAACTACAAAAAACAAGGTATCCGTGATGGGGAGAATTCTTGAAGGAAGTTGTAATTATGACTGACCTGTCGATTTAGGATAGAGCATCTAACACCTGATGTGCTGACTGCCCTGCCGGCCGTCCTGTTTGGTGAGCTGAGGCCCCAGTACGTATTCATAACTACGCCAAACGCCGAATTCAACGTCCTCTTCCCAAACTTCAGTGGCATGCGCCACGACGACCATAAGTTTGAGTGGACCCGTGTGGAGTTTCAGACATGGTATATACTTGATAACCATCGATTCGTAGCATATTCATTAATGTACTACAGTAGCCGTTTGTAAAGTAAAAATATTTAACATAAGCATAATGTTATTTTTCAAACTTGTAATTTGTCTTTATTAACGATTTTCACTGACTGTGATTAGTATTCTAAGTACTCATCAGCATGTTGGTGCGGTGTAGGTGCAGTGCAGTGTGTTCGGAGTTCCCCTACGATGTGGAGTACGGTGGGGTAGGGGAGCCACCCCCTGACCGCGCTGAGGTGGGCCCCTGCTCCCAGACGGCCACCTTCACCCGCCGGGCAGCGGCTGCTCGCCCCGCTCACCACCCGGACACGGGGCCACAAGTCACGCCGTACTCGCTGGTAGGTACGGCTACTCAATGTTTTAGTGGGGGGGGGGGGGGGGATCATAGCCCAGGCCTGCCTATGCAAATCTGTTTCATGCCGCTGGTCTTTTACTTTTTTCAATCATTATTACGGATACAAGGGACGTTTTCTTTTGGGCAATTTCTTCTGTAAGATATCACTGGATACCTAGTTTCGTGTTTTGGACATACTTTTAAATTCTATGAACCCATCGTTTGAATTGTTTCACTTGGTATGAGGCTAATCAAAGAAAGAGAAGTCTATATATCCTTTGGCCTTGATCTGCTCCCCCCCCCCCCCCCCCACACACACACCCCACCTTCAAACTCCCTATAGAGGACACTCAGACTGAGTCTACACAGCCTGGCTTCAACATTATCAGTGGGGGCAGCAAGGTCTCTGGTCAGTATAGATGTTAATTTATCACCATTAAAACTTCAGTTTTCCTGTTACTACCTGCCCTGCACCAGTCATATGATACCTTGAGTTTTGAAATTGAATCCCCTGACATACATTGTTCAGGCAGTCTATATACTTTAGTGACTATGCCTCCACTGCGAAAACTAATTAGAATGTTGTCTACTTCTTATCTGTTCAATTGATAGGAACTGCCTATTGTAATACCAAGAAATGCAACAAGAAAATAAAGTAGAACGTAAAAGTGAATCTAGGAGAACCAGGGTGAATTCTGCCCATAGGGGTACTTCAAAATGCAGTTCCACCAGGTGTTCTTAGAATCTATCTAAAAATGTTTCTTCGATGTAACAGTTGTCTCAACGGTCTCAGACTGAGTCTGTCCGTTGTATTATAGCAGGGTAGACTGTTGATATGGTTTACCTATGTTCCATGTGCAGGTGACGGAGGAGGTGTACCCTCACCGGGAGCGACTAGCTGACGATGCGGCCTTACTGATGGAGGCAGAGTACTACATGAGGCGCTTGGCAGTCGACGACAGCTCTCACCAGGGTACGACTCGAGCCATGTATCAACAAAAATAACCTGTGGCAAAATCCAGGTTGAAATTTCTTGAAGTTTCAAGTTTTTTTGAGCCTGGCTATACCTGTATATTCAAATTTATTCAACGCTTCGAATTTCTTGAAATTACTTGCTGGTATTGGCCGCTTGAACGTTCAGGAATATTCAAGAAACTTGAACCTAAGGCTGGTATAGCTTGGATATTCACGAAATTTCTTTAATATACAGTATAGCTTGGATTTTGTTGGAAAAGCTTCCTGGTATTGGCCACTTGAATATTCAATGACATTCAAGAAATGACTACCTTTTTCTGGTATATCGCGGAATTTCTTGGAATTTCTTGAATATTCAGTAAAACTGGGCTTTTGTTGGAAAAGCTTGGTGGTATTGACTGCTTGAATATGTGACAGTTTTCAAACTCCGGAAAACCCTTGTATCCAACATCAGCTTCTCATTGGAATTCTGCAGGGGATATGGTCGTTAGATGGGCAACATTGGTAGGGGGACACTCTGATCTGGGACCATTGGGTCACACTATTTAGCACAGACAAGGTGCATTCAAACTCTCTGATATGTCGTGATAAGGAGCCGGACCTCGTTATAAACTTACTCTATCTGCATGAATAGATCATTTATGATTTACATGACTTGTTTCTTGTTATTAATTACAGATAGCAATGGTGAATTGTGCCATGTATCACTGGAAGACCTGCTTGCGTATCGGAGTGTAGGGACCCTCTGTCCCAATGTCAGTAAGTTGAGGTAAGTCAACTCTACCTGTTACTGGTATGGTTTGAAGGTTGGCTCGGTCTTACATTTTTACAAGGTGTTGGTGTCGCTCGAGGGTTGGCTCAGTCTTACCTGATGTACTGCGGCTTAATTAAAGGGTTTCTTGCACATAAATTTACAAGTTCCTAGTTTTTAGAGAGAAAACGTTCTGAAAACTGCAATATGGTTTTAAAAAAAACCTTTTTCTCTCCAATAGCTTTATTCCACTACAACGTAGGTGGTCCTCTTTGAAGTCAGGTTCAAGTAGCTGTTTGCCAGGGCCATTATGTGGGGGGTACAGATTGTGGTCAGGATAAGGCACACGTTCCTTGTCAAATTGGCTCCCAGTTTTTTTTTTCAAACTGTATAATGATGAGGATTCTCTTTTATCTATGTATCCGTTAGCCTGCGCTCTAGCTGTTCAAGTATCTATGTCCAAGTCTTAGTGTTCGCCTGGTTAAGCCTACCCTTGATGTTCAGTATCTATAAGGGGATTGGTGCCCTGCCCACCCAGTAAGAAGCTAAGCTGCTGAGGCTGTCCAGTAAACGGAATCTCTGCCAAAGGGCAATTCATAATGCAATATCTTAAAGAGGAACTAACACGGATTCTTTTTACTAGATGCGTGCTTAAAGAAGCCGGTTACTGCCTGACAGAAGATGGGACAGCCGTTCTCCTTCACAGCTCTGCGGACACAGACACCGATGACGACGACAGCAGGGACGACGACCCTGAAGGGACAGGGTCAGGGGACAATGCGCTGGGTGGACCTGAACAAGGCCGAGATTCATCATCTGACACTACCGAGGAGCGGTGGACAGACGACGCCGAAGACGAAGGCACCAGTCATATCGTCCCTTACATGGACATGTGGGCTGATGCTGAGGGACAGGAGATGCCCGCTGCCCATGTCGACCAATACTACTCCCCCCGCCTTGACCTGCCTCCCCCTAACAGTGACATAGAGCCGGAGATGGTGTATGTGCCCTCCTCACTGCACGCACCACCTAGCCTGTTTGTCGCAGCCAGAGGTACCCCCAGGAGGGAGGTGCGGCCAGGCAGGCCCGCGCAGCCCACTTCTCACTCCCTATACAAACCTAGTACGAACTTCGTTTCCGTCGAGCCAGGACAGTTTGATGATGTCCCATTCAGTTCCAACAGTGAGCAATCGGCTTTTTATTCTGACACTGGCTTAAGTTAACATTAAACAAACTTTTTTTGCAACCGGTTGTTGCCTTTTCCTATGAAACAAGTGAGACTATATTTACCTCCTAAACTTTTGTATTCTGGACCTGCTCTCCAGTCAGATCAAAGAGATAGAATGATTTTATAGGTCTGTTGTGCCACTGCCTGTAATTAGAGGACTGGAGCCTTCTGTAAGTCTCTTATAATTCATTTGACTTTTTTTTATAATTCATTTGACACTGCGCAGCAGCGATTCTGTCCCAAGACTTTTATCTAATTGTCGTTCCAAATCTCGGGAGAGCAGGGCGATTCACGAAAACTAATTTTTCTTAATATAATAAATTTTACACAATATATTTACCGTATTTTTTTTTTAGCATAAACGTGATTTCCATCATTTCAGGGGAAAGCCTATCGAAATTGCTTAGAACCTTTATAGAAAATACATTTTCTGGGACCTTAATATTGGTATTTTACAGTACAGAATTAGATGTCCGTTATTTTACCTCTTCAAAAGTTGACAACACTGCAATTGATAGTATTACAATGTAAAATATATGATCTATTAAAATTGGAAAACTGTTGGGAGCCTTTGAAAGGTAGATGAACAATTCTCTATGGTCTTCATGAGTATCTCGGTCGTCGATAATAACTCGAGATCTGAAATATTAACCAGATCTACACCTGTCATTCAAAGGGAAGAGTCAGATTTTTTTGTATCCAGGTTCTTTATCAAATCTAGAATATCATGTTTCAAAAAGTGAAAAACAAGATTCCAATCTTTTTTGCATTAACCATTTTAATCAAGTGAGGACTTGAAAAACGAAACATAATACACCGTAACTATAAGTGAGGGTCATCAGGGTGGTGAGCTCCAAACGACCGTCAGAAAGTCAGACTGGGTACGCCAGAAAATGCTCCATAATGAGAAGCCAATTTCTACCAGGTTGCGAGTAGCTGTCGTGATGCTGAGTGGCGCGGAGAAGGTGCGCTAGTTTGGGCTCTCCAAATGTCTGATATCGCCTAAAGTTAGAACTCTATCAACGTATGACATAAACATGAAAGGTTTAAGATATATTGGCTTTAATTTATCGATACGGCTGTTGATTTATCGAGAACAGGTCGATTTTAGTATTATATAAATTAAGTACTTCAATTATTTCAGCTAGGACTCAGTTCACTTCCTTCCATAATGGTTTTAGTTAAGTCAGCAATTTCGATTGTGCAGTACCAAATTTTGTTGGAGCTGATCCTTAGCGGGAGCCAGTCCATGCTTTAAGAAGTTCAGATGGTACACACTGTTAAGACGTTGGCCATTCATGCGCAGGCTGGAAGCATTTCCCCTCTTTATGTAGTTTACAAAAAGGGGGGGGGGGGGGGGGGGGGGGTTGAGGACCACATGGACGCCCCCTCCCCCAATCTCCTCTCCTGCTTTATCTATTCGTATTCATGAACCCTCTATACAAATGTCCTCGAGCTCCCCACTAAAAACAAGGTGGGTGTTCTGTTTCTTCTCTTTTTTATTTATCTTATCTTTGAAATTTTAGTCTAACATTCATGGGATACACACTGTATGTCGGGGACGAGAAGGATGCACCGTGACTATTTTCTTGGTCGTGGGTGACCAAGTTCTGGTTACTCTAGGACCTCTCTAGGTCTGGGGAGAGACCCAGGGGACGAGTACTCTGAGCCATATATACACGACTGACCTTTAAATCAACTGACAAATGGCCCATTTACGTTGTTCCTATATATCTGATAAATAATCACTTTTTCTGCTATCACATAACTGTATAATTAGTCCCACTCTTTGGGGAAACACCGTCGCTGTACTGTTTGATCACCAATCTATCTGCAAATTCCCTTTCCATATAAGTATCTAAGTTCCACGTAAGTGTTCCCCCTATGGTATAATGGGGGCATCTGAATAATGACCTAAATTACACAGCGTTAGAATTGCACGCCGTGCACTCCCGTGGCCGGCAACGTACAAAAAAGCCGCCGCCAATCACCGAAAACCTCAGCTCACTGGTCGGTTAGTAATTGTATGTGATAGAGTGCACAATGCGCGCTATGTTAAAATGTTCTACTTCGTAGAACTGGACACACGATCCAGACAAAACTATTTTTGTGTCGTGGATCAATGATGACACAAAAGCAGTGTCTCGATTTAGGATTTGAGATAATGTCTGTTTTTTCCTCCGGATTAGGCAAACGTACCTATTCCAAAATGTTAATTTTGCAGTATTCAACTCGATAAATCATACATTTCACCGATGATTGGTATGTGTTAACGGGCTATGACCAGGCTAAGATAACTCTACACAGTACATATTTGTGGTATTGTTGCCCCTAAATATAAAACCAAGTTATAGAATTCGTACACCAATGAAGACACTCTAAGTTATACAATTAGTGTGGTCATACTGTTATACACAACAGGTGTTGAATACGTCCCGGCGCTGATATGCAATCAGCGGGAACATAACATTACAAGTTTTACAGAATATTGATCATTAATTCTGTTTCCATTAGTAGTACACAGCGAATCAATAGGCGATTATCTTGTGTAAAGTATCACATTCTGGCATCTAACATGAGAACTGTCCTTCCCTATACCCGGAATGTGAATAACACACTTAAATTCGCACCCTTTTTATCAATACCATTCCAACTTTGTGAACAGATATAATTTCTAATTAGTTCATAGTTCACCTATGCTTTGTTATAGTCTCAATACATATATATCTGTAATTTCACTGACTTATTTTGTAACATATCAATACTTTACATATTCATTAATGCCTGGGAACATGTAGATATACTTGTGTATGTATAAAGACGGTTTTCCTCATGTGTGCTAGTGGCGATGGCAACGGTAATGGCGCACCGGCTGGTCCTTACACCGAGGACAGGGTTTTAGTCCTTTGCGTGTGAGCGGGGACCGGGGCGGGCATGACGGGAGAGGTGGCGCGGGCCGCAGCACTCTCCGCTGCCCGCTCTTTGTGTATAACTGCCAAATTAGGGAGATACCATTGCAGAGTTTCAGTTGCCTTGTAAGGGCAGATCCCTTGCATGGGGAATAATATATATATATATTATGGGCAGTCACTGCCGCAGCATATGTCAAGTGCCCTAGTGAATCCTAATAACGATAACTGGTCATGGTTAAAACAAGCGTACACTCTCTTCATAAAGACCATGACGACCCCATCCCTAATTAAATAGGTAAACACACGCTATAATATACTCGTTATAAAAGGTATATCCTTATGGGGATGTGTCCATAACCTGACGCCGACTTTGGCGGTTTGGTGGGAGACCGTTTAGTGACTGGCCTTACAAAGCGGTAAGCTGAAGTCCCCATCCACGCCAAGCCGACCCTTTACCATCTCTCACACCGGGCCCCAGCTAAACTCATGCTGAAGGTGCTGGTCAAGCGCAGGACTACTCCCGGGTTAGTGGCGCCGTCCGGTACCGGAGATGTGGACGTGCTGCGGAGGGTGGTTCAGAGAGGAGCGAGCCGCCCAGTGTGCAGGAACAGAGTGGCCTCTTCCCGGCTCAGAGTGAGGAGACTGACAACACCAGGCTCCCGTGTACGATGTCGTCATGCGGCGAGAACCCACTGACGGAGTCTCGTGGCGTAGAACCTTGTCCGGAGCCCAAGTCGGGGCTCAGTGCGGGTCGCAGTGCCGCTGCTGCTGCTTCTGCTGCTCCAGCAGCTTCTCCAGGGGCGACGGGCCCGCCGACCACAGCGACTGCAAAAGGCGCAATGATAACGTCAGCATGGCTATTTACTTAAAACCACTATGCCTACCAGACTCTACAATTAGGACTCACTTGGATTCGTCATGACATAAGTGGTTAACCTAGAATTGCTGAATGGGCATATATTGGCGACGGAAAGTATCCGGATTCATTTTCAGAGTGTCCGAATATTGAACAAACTGGATATTTCGTGGTAAAATTCTCTTTTCCCTGTCTTACAGAAAATTGTTTCTGGCATTGCTTCCGTGATTTGTTCTGATCTCAAAATATTTTAGTTTCAAAATGTCTGTAAAAGGATGTTCAACATTAAAAAAACGATAATAGATATTACCCTTGGTAGAGTACAATTTTCTGAATCAGAAAATTGAGACACTGGGCAAACAAAATTCATTGTTTTGGTTAAATTTCCAAATTCCTTGTCTTTTCCAGATTTGTGTGTGTGTGTTCTCTGTGCAGTGGAGACCCTAACACTGAGACATATACATTATTATGTATTAAATGCTATATAAGGTAGCGTCTTTTTAACAACGGTAAAAAATTCAAAAAAAGTTCTTGGTTTCAAATAGACGTCTAGAATTGTTACCTAGTCGAGGGCACCTCGAAATTAATATCTGGGCACTTACTCAGGTCTTTACTGTAGCACTCTGCTCTGATGTCACGAATATTTGGAGCTATCCCTTTTCTTTTAATTGCTTGTGTATTTGTAAAGGGAGGAAAAAAAAGTAAAACTAATAAAAAGCCGAATAAATTTAACTTTTACCCCATGAACAGGTATCTCTTTAATGATACCGGAGATTGGTTTACCTGAATGCTGTTAGATAGAAGCGTGTTGGTTTTTGTGCTTTCCTCAGTTTGCTGTGCAGTGGACTGGCCTGACCATCCTCTATCGGGAGATCCGAAGGCATACCCCATTGGGAAGCCGGAGGGCAGGGTCTGCACGTCAGCCATGTCGCTGAGTGGGTCCGGAGTGTTACGCAGACTGCTGCTGTCCTCTCCTGATCCAAAAGGCGAAGAGCTCAGACCTGAAACCACCAAATTGGGATATACAACAGTGTTAATGACGTACTCCTTTCCAAAACGTGAAGAAAAACCAGACTAAATCTTTATATTCCTTTCAGTCAATGGATTTTTATATCAGAATCTATATCCATGACAAAATATGATAATAAAGACAGATGCTTTACTATTTTGAAAAATATCTATCCTGCTCTGACTTAGATAACTTTGTTAAGATTCTAGCTGGACGACTAAAAGGCAATAAAGGATATACTTTTATTCGACTCTGGTTTCGACAGCTGGACAGTCCACGGCGATTTGCTGAACAGCGAATAGGTATTGTTGGCTGTAGGCCCCAGGCCAGCGTCCGTGGGCAACGGGAACAAGGAGCTGGAAGTTAAGGCATACACTGTTCATCGGTCCATTTAACAAACAATTCATAATTAAAAAAAACAACTGAGGCGGACTATTCAATCTTTCAAAAACAACAGTAACGGGGTTTTAAATTTTTGTTTGATGTCTTTTACAAATCAGATTTAATATTTTGATGGTAGATCTTAAAAAATGGCACTATAGTGACAAATTCACAAATAATCTAATATATGAATCATTTATAATCTTAAACCTGTGAAACATAGTCCAAAATATTTGAATTGAAAATGTGTCCAGGCCTAAAATGATCAAACCATATGATATAGGAGCATAAGACTTATCAAAACTTAGTTTCCGCTATTTTATTCATTCTCATAAGCTGGATATGGCCTAAAAAACATATTTCGGATCGCCAGTGACATTGCCAAAACCAAATCTGAACAAAAAGACATCTGGCCTACAGGCCTATTTCAACTGCTAAAAAATGACATTTGCCCTGACATTCAGCCCTGACATTTGGCTTATTTTCGGACACTGAGAATGGCTCCCAAGATGGTGTATTTGAACTGAGCTTCGCCTAGGTGGACCGCCTGTCAGTGGTCTCTATCTCTTCGGCCGTTGGCCTTTGCCAAGAACTCACGCCATACCCACAGGGAATTGCACGGCGATTGTGCAGGTAATTTGATGGCCGTGCCGTCGCCTGGCGACAGTAAAATCGCCTAGTGGGTATGGGGCTTAAGAATACTCCTTACCTTATTCTTGATGTATCACTCACTGGACTATCTGGCATGACCATCTAGGGATAGAAAATAATCTATTATATAAAAGCTTTTAGTAGAATACATAATTTATGAGTTCAGCCATCTTCCTCTTAAAAAGACATTTCAACATAGGACATACTCTAGATTGACAAAATACAGCGTTTTGTGGTTCAACATGAGGGAAGCCTCGGTCATTTGAAAGCGGAATGCTCGCTACAACATGCAGTTGAGTGATATTTTTCTTATTAAACTATAATAAGCATAATAGAAGTAAGTTTCACATGAACGCAATGTACCCTCAAAATTGTCCAGACAAATCGTCTAATCAGCCTTTTCCAAAGTCGATATGCCAGATATTATAAATACTATTTTCTAAACAAAGATATCTCAATAAAGACTTGCAGCTTTCCGCTGTACCTGGTCATCAATAGTCAGACCGGACAGGCCCATCGCCAAGGGGGGTGAAAAGCGGGTGTCCGTCTGGAACAGAAAGGAACATACTCAGAGACAAGATCACTGCCAGTAGCACGTAGAACGTTGACAGTGAAAGCATTTTGTTTTAGATGACCAGACCATATAGCTGCCCAAGAAGTTTAAGGACAAAGATTTATATACATTCAATTCATCTTAAAAATATTTTGAAGGCCTTACTCTAATTTTTCTTCAGGTGGTGATTGAAAGAGCCAAGGAGAACCCAACGTGAAGGGTTGGAATATGACAAATCTGACATCAGTGAAAATGTTAGGGCCGCGCCATGCGCATTGGGCAATGCGCATTTAAAACTAAAATGGTGTATTATATGTTAATCAATGCGCCCATGGCACATTTAGGTGTTTAAAAGATAAAAGTAGCCCCCAAAATAGTCCAATTCTGTGAACATATGTCTCATGTATGTGTATCTAGAATTCCTGGAAAGGATGTGTAGAGGCTAGGGAGAGGGCAGGCTTAGGACGAGGAGAGTTTAAAACTGAAAATATAGCTTGTTGAGGGTCCTTGGATTTTCTTGAATATGCAAGGGACCAATACAAGCAACATGTTTCAAGAAAAAACGAGATAATCTAGAAGTTTCAGATATTGTAAAAGAATAGTATCGTCCGTCGGTGTCTAGCTTTAGGTACGCCAATGTTAGGTTGACAACAAGTTGGCCGATTGAGGGGATTGAAAGGATTGATCATTTGATGAAATGAGAATTTCGCCCGATTGGAATTAACGCAGGAAGCTAAGCCTAAGAAGAGATAGTAATGAATAAAATATTTTGATGGTAGGTCCGAAAAAATGACACTATAGTGACAATTTCACAAATCATTTTAATCTTTGAATCTGTCTGACAGCACCGGAGAACTTATTGACAGTGTGACGCCTATGTTTTAACATTGAATGAGAATGATTCAGACACTGACAGTGAGTTAGGCCTAGACATCTTAAAGTTTAGATTGAATATTTTGATGGTAGGTAAGTAAAAGTGACACTATAGTGACAATTCAACAAATAATTTAATCTTTTGATCATAAATAATAGCTTTCGGAGCCGCCAAAATACATTGACAGTGTCGGAGGGGGCTTAGGCCAATCTGAGTCCAGTCATTTTTTCATACCATCTGTAAAATATTCTTGCAAACGTATCCAGGCCTAAAATAATCAGACCATTTGATCTTTAGGATCCTCACATATATGAGAACATAGATATATACATGAATTTCATTTTGATAGGCATAATAAGGTCTAAATAATTATTTTTCAGATTGCCAATGTCCGACCAAACGCCCGAGTTGCTTTGACATCTAGGATCCCTAAGACTAACCATCTGTAAAATATTATTGCAAGCGTTTCCAGGCCTAAAATATCAATCTATATTATGATATATAGGACCCTGAGATATAGGGGAACATAGATATATACATGGATTTCATTTTCGTAGGGGTAATAAGGCCTAAAATAATTATTTTTCAGATTGTCAGTGTCGAATGCCCGAGAGGCTGAGTCCAGCAGCTTGTCTAGGCCTATCATTTGTCATTTGAACTGCTGAAAAAGATATATGTACCTACCTGTATAACCTGAGTCCTGAATGCTTCCGAATACTTAAATCCTCCACAATTATTGGGTTTAGTCCAATGTCATCCTGGTTTCCTGAGTTCAAAGTATCGATGCAGGCGTGATGGGGAGAGAACCCGGCGAAGGGTTGACGGCGCCATGACCATGTTGACTTGTGACAGTGCCTCCACGTGTCTGATCGATCCAATGTTTTCCCTTCGATACGAACGCATGGTTCCCGCATGAGTTTTCAATGCGTTGTATGCGTTTAAGGGACTCCAGACGTCAAAAAAATATATATTGAAACCATCATATAGCGCTGTAATCCAGGTATGCAGGCGGAGAAGGGCGACTCCACGGGACCAACCAACCGTCCCGGCCGGCAGCGCCGGGCGGTCTGGGCTCTGTCACCGGGGGAGGCGAAGGATTGCAAGAAAACATCGCGATGCATTTACGCATTTAGACGCGTTATTTCGCATTATTTTCGATTCTGGAACAGTGGGATGCTTAGCTACAGGTCGAAATCTATCTGTGTATACCAATAACTAAGGTTAGATCGATCGATTTCATGGTGAAATAGGCATGCAAATTTGTTGAATATTCAGACTTTGACCCAGTTCCCTTCCTCCCCGATCGAAAGCGAGGCTGGTGGGCGTAACTTGACCCGGTTAACTCGGCGTCGGGTGACGATCGGATTTCTGGTCTTATTTGCTCAAATATCGATATAAATGATGAGTTAATGGTGTTATGGGACCTCAAACATCATGTACGATCCATTTCAGATAGGAAATCGATAAATTCTATCGGATTATATATGTTTTCTGATATGAGTACGGCCATCACCTGTCACGTGACGAGCGGGTCTGCAGGTTTTCGGCGGTTTTGCGAGGTTATGCAGTCGCATTTTGCCAATGGCGGGTCGCGCCACGACCGTTTTACCGGAAACATCGGTAAACAAGAGATGGGTAGCTGGTTGCCGCAATGATAGAAGTATATAGGAAATCATATGTAAGCTAAGCAGGCACCAGTATTATGATAATTTTCTGATTGTTCCCGGCGTGTCTGGAAACGACCACCCATTCTAGTTTGCTGCTTGTCGTCGTATGCTCAAGTCCGATTGCCGTCCTTTAGAGAATTCCGCCTGATACGCTTTGATTTGCTTTCATACTCCTTTGATCGCTTTGGTTACCAATGGCGAAAAATAAGGCCAGGGGAGACGTGTTTTGCCCTTTCAGAACGTCATCCTCCAACATCATTGGTTGCGTATTTGGTGCACATAGAAGATGGTAACAGCATCTCTAACCCTCATATCCTGGTGAACGATACCACCAAAGATCCATGGTACCTGATTCTTTCATTAATGTTTTCCGAATATTCTTAGATATTCACGAAGTTAATAATAGTAAATTATTTCAACAGCAACAAAGGGTTGCATCAAGAGGTTACACAAACTAAGGTAAAACAAGAAGCAAAAGAGCTACAAAGTTCTGCTCATGCATGAGCGATGGTCGTCCCTCAGTTAACTGAAGGCCCTCCTAATACCAGAGGGCTATGTGTAATATGGGCTATAGGTGCTGACCATTACTATCACCACTCCTGTTGTCACACACAGCTCAGGGAGGGGTTTAAGAAAGGGCATGCACTGCCAATCACCTATCACTCACCCACCTGGGACTGCCCACCTGCAGGTGACAGTGGAGGTCCTAATGTGAAGGGGTAAGGGCTATTTAGTTTAGGCATTGGTTATGTAACCTACTTCTAGCTTCTCACACTGCCTGATTCTAACAACAATTGGAGGACAATGCCTTTCAACTGCTGAACATGAGATTGTGTAACCAGTGATTGAGAACAAAGGGAATTAAATGGTTAAAGACATGACTCATTGAGGGAGTCTCCACCATTAGCTACTATGCTATATAGATATAACTAGGGACTCCCCAAAACAGCACCAGCCTTAGGAACAGGGCCCCCGTCTCCCTGGCCCCTATCTAGTGGCTACACCTGCCGGTATATATGAATGATTCAGAAGTAACGAGGAGTCTCAAAGGAAGTGCTATTACTATTACTTGCCTGTTAATGTAGGCATAAATGAGAGCAGGTTTTAGAAAGCCAGAACCTAAACAGGGTATTCAGTTTTACGTACATCGAGTTCCGGTTCGTCCTTGTTGAATTCTTCCCGCTGAGGCATGAGGCTGTGGTGAGAGTCGCTGTCTCTGGGGTAGCCGGTGATTCCAGGCACGGCGGGGTAGGCCACGTCGTCCCCGAGGAAAGCGTCCAGCGGTCGGCCCTGCCCCAGGTCGTGGCCCGCCCCCGGGAGGCCGGCGAGCAGGGCGGGCGACAGGGAGAAGGCGGAGGGCAGGTTGGTGCTGCCCAGCAGGTTGTGCAGGGGGTTTTGGGTGGTGCTGATTGCAGGTGTCATCTCTGCCCCTGGGGGAAAGGACGCCCCATAGCTGGACGACCCCATCAGACACTCCATGGCCGCCCCGCTATAGTCGCCCCCCGCATACTGGTGACTGGTTCCTGGGTAGCTGCCCTGAGGAGGGTAGCCCGGGGTCTGTTGGAACTGGTGCAGCCCCCCAGAGGCTGGTGCGTGGTGGGAGGTCAGGCTGGTCACTTGGCCTGAAAAGGGGCCGCCAGGGACCAATGAGGGCTGCGACACAGGAGACAGCCCGCTACCCGGTGCTGCCTGGAAGGTCTTCTGGGCAGGGGCTTGGCCAGTGATGTCCAGGCTGCTGCGGGGACTGCCTCCTCCGTTAGCCACGCGGTACCCACCCATGACCTGCTGGTGTGGTATGGCCCGGAGTGACCCCTGCGCGTCCAGGGGTCCGTGGCTGAAGGGAGGTTGGTGGCCGGCCAGCTGTGGCTGGACGTTGACACTCCGGGTGGAGTGAGTGCCTGGGGACGCACCTTCTCTTCCCGCCCCCGCTGGGCCCTGCTGCGACTTGGGAAGCCCTGCTTCCTCATCGATGCTGCACACAACCTCACTGTGCTGCTGCTGGAAGGGTAGGCTTTGGTACTGATGGTAGCCCTGTTGGTACTGGCCATACTGCTGGTACTGCTGCTGTTCGGGCTGCTGCTGGTAGGGGGATTGCTGTTTAAGGTGTGCTGGTGCAGGGCCATCAGGAACATTATGGGCCAGTAAATTCGTGTCTCTCCTATGGTCCTGTAACACATAAAACAGTGCACATATATAAATTTGAGAGAGAGAGCCCGAGCAGATTATAATCAAGAAACATGTAACGGGGAGGGGGTAGGGGGTAGGGGACAGATGCATCCAGTCATGAAGGTGGCAACGCTGACAATTGTAACAACAATACACGTGTGAATAAAAGTCTTTTAGTTCCGTTACTTTCCCAAAAGAACAAAGGCTGTGTTTATGATATATTATAGTGAAAAAACCTTCTTTGATCTGCAAATTTTCGATAATTTTCAAGTTAACAAGGATTGTTCACTAAAAACCAGGATTCATGAATGTGTGTTTGCATGCGCATGTGTGCGTTCGTATGTGTGTGCTGGTACCTGCTGAGTGCATGGTAGGGGCCAATCGCGAAAAAAAATCTTCATAAGCTTGTTTAGTAGGAGGAAAGAAGTAAGAAAAAACTTTATAAGGTCATCCCCGTGAATACGGACATCTTTGGTGGCATCTTGAACATTTCTCAGGAATTTACTTGTATTGTGTTTATGATTTCTAGATATTTTTTTTTATATTCCATACCAAAACATTTCAAAACAAGTTAACATTCCACATTTTATTTAGTAGCTATCGCTACTGATGGGCCGGGAATTCTATCATTTGTATTTGACAAGAAATTCAGTCCCCCATGCCCCAGATATGGATTTTTCAAACAATATATATTAACCCTTGATCAGTGCTTTCGTCTCCGTAAGCCGTGGTAGGTACTTAGATCTACTGCCATAGATGAAACCATGTTGGAACCAGGCCAAGTCAATCCACTTCATGAGGGTAAACACTGAGTTTGGAGAAAAAATCGGTGTCAAAATTTCGGGACTGTCCCGGGAAATTCTAGTCCATCTAGTGTGACCGATCTCCGCTAGGGGGCTAACCAGGATACGCGGGAAGCGGCAGCGTCGGTGGACATGAAATAGGCTAGGGAAATTCGGGACAATTGGCAGGCCTGTTAAACGGTTCCCTATACACCCTTCTTACGAAGCGTGGCACCCCCTCTTAGCAGAAATGTGAACCCTATTGAGGGGAGTGCAGTCCAATTCAGTCTGCAGCACTGACCACTAGGCTTGGTGCAGAATGTAGTGACAATTGCTGCCCATTTAGATGGTCAAGGGTCAGTACTTGTAAGCAGTGTAGAGAATTTATATATGGGAGAGGGGTGGCAGAGGGGTTAGTTGTGGTTGTTCACACCAGTTCAGTTCCACAGGCCAGGGCCCCTAAATACCCACTCAAGCTGAGGTACAAAACAATTCCTGTTGTTGACTACCTGTCATTGACTTGTGTTTAGAGTTGACTCCTTTCAAAATAAAAGTCAATCTTGCCTCACAGATTCCTTAATGTATCTAAACTGCATATTTTATCATGAAATTAGGTTACTGGTAGCAAAGAACAGATATTTTTACATGCAGATATGAGTGCTAAAAATGATCAGTTTACTTCATTGTTAGTGTATTGATGGGATTTAGACAAAAAGTTCAAAACTGTCCCTCTGTTAGCCTATATGCAGTGCAGTGACCCAGCCTGGTGACTCCTGCCACCTTGGTCTGCTTGCCAGCAGGGCCACAGTGCGCAGGGTCATGAGAAAGGTGTATAATCCTTTCCGCACGCCGCCCCTAGCGGGGAATTACTCACACTGAACCGCCATAATAGTTCAAGCATCATCCACCAGATGGCACCACCTTTGACCTCATTCCGCGGACCGGCCCCCGGTCGGCGAGTAAAGGAGGGAAATGTCAGCACAAATTTGCGTCATTTTTCGCAGAAATAAGCGATTTGCACAATTCTTTTTGTGATATTTGGGTAGAATATGCGTCAAGGATCACATACATACCCAGTTTTCCAGTGGACATGCGGTATTTTGAGCATTTTGAGCCATATGTCCCATCCCCCTATCCCCACACCCCTCCTTGATAACGTTTTAGGTCTACAGGCTACTCTCTTCTTAGAATGGTCCGGTCACGTGTGGACGTCTAAGCGTACTCGTGGTGGCGGGTAACCGGCCCATAACAAGACAATATATGAAATTTCATGACTGGGATGACAATATAGTGTACTAAAGTACAGTTGAGTTTACATTACATTTGTTAAAGAATAGATACCAGTTTACATTAGTGTTACTACGTACAGAGAAACAACCGTATAGTGTGTAATGTACAGAGAGGATGTGCTCCTGTACTCCAAGTATCTAAATGTAGGGAGCTGTTGGCTGTGGAAACGGTCAAAGCGCGCACTGAGGTCTTCATGCAAATGGATCTTGGTGGAAGGGTAACCCGTTGCAGGAGTGGACAAGTTTGTTTTTTGGGGTAGTTTAGAGTCCAACCGACCCCTCAGGCTTCTTTCCAGACTGATAGTGGATAAGGGACATAGTGACTGTAAGAGGACGGCAATGTTACTGTATCAAGGGGAGTGTTTACCATCTTGTTGAAAACACTCAAATGATATTTGTGACTAAGGTAAGCCCTGGATCAAATAAACGGAAATCCTCTCATAAGTGCTTGCCGTTATTTGTTCTGGATGAAGAACTGGAATGG
This sequence comes from Lepidonotus clava, assembly GCA_936440205.1. Taxonomy (NCBI): domain Eukaryota; kingdom Metazoa; phylum Annelida; class Polychaeta; order Phyllodocida; family Polynoidae; genus Lepidonotus; species Lepidonotus clava. Next base: position 15,113,159 of record OW387143.1, on the reverse strand, counting down.
ATGAATGAGGGATAGAGACCAAGAAGGAAGACAAAACCATAATGTATTATTAATATGACCTAACATCTGCGATAATAACAAATGTGTTGAGCTAGAATATAACCCCAATATAGTTCAATAGATCAAAGGTGGGATTTCGCTGTTATTTTACAGCCAGTCGTAGGTTCATAATTTTAACTCCAAGCAACTTTAGTAATTGCGTTTTGAGGATTTTAACTAATCAAAATGTATATTCCACACCGGTAACCTAAAAAAGGTAATTTTGAGGACAGTTGATGATAACCTAAGTATATGTTGAACAAAAACACAAACAGTGTGTGTACTGACGTGGCTTGTTCAAGGCTATCACGACCACAACTGACCAGGTAAGGTTTGATTTTCCCTCCCTTACCCCTATTAGCATATCATGTGACCTGGTGGGGCCAGCTTTGTTGTTGTGTTGTCAAGGTAGCAGTGTGCTGATTGGTCAGTGCTTACTGACCTGACCTTTTTGTGAACTCTCATGGGGGTGAGAATTCACATTTCCCTTTATTATTTTTGTATTTTGTATTTACTACATTTTTTATGTGTTGTGGTTTCGACTATGTGTCTCATCAGGTTTGTTTGTTTGTTTGTGGGATTAGTTTAACGTCCGGCCAACCCTTCAGGGTTCTTTTACCAGACTGCACAAGGTAAAGCCTTTCAGCTAGTTTTACGCCACAGGGGCGGTGACCGAATATGAAATGAGGTGCCTATTTGTAGCAGTGGGACCCAATGCCCTCATCAGGTGATATAAATGGCCTTTTTTGAAGCAAATTGATTGTATTGATTTTTCAGACTATAGTCTGCAGTTTGTGTTGTGACCTACAATTTTGTGTAGGCCAGTTTTTATTTTGAGGGATTTATTTTTGCTTAGGCTGTTAATCACAACCAAAATATGCTTAGGTTAGAGAAAATGTTATAAGAAAAAAAACCCACAAACAGTATTTGTATATGGGCCCCCGGATCAAACTTGGAACACACACGGAATACATAGAGATACTGACTCCATGAATTAGAGCGAATTGAAAGATTATATGGCCATTGGAGGTCAGTTTTATAATGTCTTTTTCTTGATTGATTGATTGATTGATTTTTTCTTCTTCTTTTTTCCTATTGAACTATGACTGGATTGTATATTTGTATATGGGGAGTGTTCTTTATATGATGTATATTGAGTTTTTGCTTTTAGTATTTACCCATGGTCATCGTCATTACTCCTCTATTTTACTGGGTAAATGAAATGTCTCTAATAGGGTTTGTTTAAACTGGTTTTCTTTTCTATATCACTGTGGAGTAAATTCCGTCACCCGAATGCAGAGGTACAGATGTAAGTTTATTAATGATAAATACACAACAGTTATAAATAAGGTATAACATTCTATTATGGTATATCCTCTACACAAGATCTGCCATTAAACACTCTCAGATATTATCCACTGTTGCAGGATTCTAGATCAAAAGTGCCATTGATTTAATTGATCAAGTTAAGTGCTGTAGGCACATATGGGCTGGTGTATTCCAAGATTCAATGGAGGGGGCTTAGGCCTAGATATATATGAATTTTAGATAAGATATTTTGATGGTAGGTCTGAAAAAAATGACACTATAGTGACAATTTCACAAATAATTTATTCTTAGAATCATTTAAAGGGACATTCTCGTCGTGCTGTTGTCAGGCTTACATACGCCGACGTTAACCTAACGACGCGACGGCCGGCGACGTGTTTTCCACTTTTGGAGCGTAATCCAGCGACGTTATTGGTCACGTCGCAAATTTGGCGGGGGAGTCAGGGGGTTACAACGTAGCTTTTCACTTCCGTCGCACGGACGAGAACGTCCCTTTAAATCTTAAATCTGTAAGACATGATCTGAAAATATTTGAATTGCAAACGTATCCAGGCCTAAAATAATAAAACCATATGATATATAGTATCCTGAGAAATATTCTTGCAAGCGTTTCCAGGCCTAAAATGCCTGTATAAGAGCCTATTAAAATATTAAAACATGACTTCTTATATTCTTATATTTCATTAATTTTGTTAGACTGGATAAGGCCTAAACAATTTTTTTTCGGAGCCTGCATGACAGTGCCTATGTTAGGCCAGTCAGATTTTCATACAAGTTGTAAAATATTATTGCAAGTGTGTCCAGGCCTAAAATAATCAAACTATAATGATATATAGGACCCTGAGATATAGGAGAACATAGATATTTAGATGATGTGCGTTTTGATCAGCCTGATAGGGTTAAAATAATAATTTTTCAGATTGTCAGTGTCCGACCTATAGGCTGGACAGGGCCTAAAATAATTTTAGGCCTGCCTCTTTAATCATACCATGTGTAAAATATTCTTGCAAGCGTTTCCAGGCCTAAAATGCCTGTATAAGAGCCTAAGGCATATTAAAACATGACTTCTTGTATTTCATTAATTTTGTTATGCTGGATAAGGCCTAAACAATTTTTTTCAGAGCCTGCATGACAGTGCCTATGTTAGGCCAGTCAGTTTTTCATACAACTTGTAAAATATTATTGCAAGCGTGTCCAGGCCTAAAATAATCAAACTATATGATATATAGGAATTTATTAGGCTTAGGCTTGTCAAGCCTCCTCGTGTCCGATCGATCCAATGTTTTCCCTTCGATACGAACGCATGGTTAACCGTTGCAGTGTTTGTGAAAAGTCCATTTTTGCCGGACATGTCCGACGTTTTGACCATGATGTCCGACACATTGGCTTAAAACGTCAGACTTAATGTCCGACCAAAATATTGAAATATTAGTATATTATGTTTAAAATGTCCGAAATATACACAAAGATGTCCGATATTTAACCTGCCCCGCATCCCCTCCCCCCACTCCCGACCTCTGCTGGGGAATGGGAATATCCAGAGGCGAATACTTTGTCTATCCGATATTAAGCTCAGGAATGTCGGACAAAATGTCCGGCACTTCAAAAGGTTTTTCACAAAGACTAACGCATGAGTATTCAATGCGTTGTATGCGTTTAAGGGAGGCCAGACGTCCAAAATATATGTATTGAAAGCATCAGATACCGCCGTAATCCAGGTATCCAGGCGGAGAAAGAGGAGCCTCCCGGCGAAACGTCCAGCCGGGCGCCAGCACCCGGCCGGTGTCAAGCCGGTGTGAGTGGAGGGGTCTGACCCAGCCTTGTCACCGGGGGAGGCGAAGGAAAACTGCTGAACAATATGTACCTACCATTATATATCATTTAAATATCATCCAGGCTTTGTGATTTCAATGTATAAACAAGAAATTCTGCTGTAAAACCATCGCAGCCAGCCGGGTAACATTTCGACGGAATCTTCCGGTAGACTGTAGTACTAACCGTTTTCGCTAGATGCTCCCATTGAATAGATACAACGAACATGGGTCAAAGACGGACTAACGAGTGAAGCAAAATGCAGTTTGTATTTCTGGTATCAATTTCGATCATATCTGATGAAAAGAAGGACTCCAAGCAATTTTCACGATTTCTGCTTCTTCTATATATCATATCTGGTGTAATGTAAGCCCCAATAAGCTTTTTTTTTTTTTTTTTTGATTGATTTTTATTTGGGCAATAACTGAGTTCGGCATCGCCGTTCTTCCACTCACACCCCTTTAGTATCTATAGATCTACAAGGTCTTGGGTGGGCGGGTTTTACCATTTACATTTTTCAACTCAAAAACTCTAACTTGCCATGAGAATGGCATTTGGTATGATTATCAATGAGATGAGATGGAATGAAGTACCAGATATTTTAATTAAATAGCAATAGTATTCAGCTACCAAGAGCGTCACACTCTAATATATAACTATACCATTTTCATATATGGGTTTTGAATTGAGTTTCTCAGTACGTTCTTAAAAACATTTCTATCCACAATATTTTGATGCTCAACCATTTGGTCATTCCAGCTGGACATAAGCCTAAACTTTGGGTTCCTTCTAAATTTTGGATGTTTCACCTTTGGTATCAAAAAGAGTCTACCATTATGCCTCCTAGTAACAATTTCTCGTTTATCCAGCAACTCATTATTTGTTGCTAGTACATGAGCAAACTGTAATAAATAGTAGGTTATTTAAAGGAAAGCTTGCACATAAGTGCAGCATAGTTATATTTCAATGAACTCAATTCAGCATACTATTCACAACTTGTACTATCAATATAAGCAAAATCACCGGAAAATTCCTAGTTTTTACACAGTTATGGGCCATTAAAAAACTTGTAATTTATTTTATTTTTTAAGGGAAATCCCCTAATTTATGACGTAGCAAGGGGAGTTCTAAGGGAATCCCATCTGCCCTTAGAAGGGAATCCCCATCCCTGTAGAATTTGTAATAAGAATTATGCCCAATTTTCTATATTATATATATTTGACCTAATGCAACTCATGCTAAATTAGAATTTCTATCCATCTACAATCATTCATTAATCAGGGAATCCCAAAATAGATTTAGAAGGAATTCCCATAGCTGTGACGTAGCAAGGGGAGTACTGGGAAGCCCAGCAGTCAGGGAATTCCCCAGAATTAAATTACTTTCCTGTATAATTCTCTAAAACCTTAATATTTTCAAGTTTTTAATTTTCAAGTCTCTTTACAATACCTAAATCAACTTAATTACACATAAACATGCACTTCCTGAATTTATGTGCAAGTTTTCCTTTAAGCTCAGAAGCAATCTGAACAAATGGCTCTCCAGGAATCAACATCTCTACCACAAGTGGAACCCACGAAAGTCTATGCCTTAGTAGGCCGGTGGCGCCAGATTTGAATGTTCAAATAAGGTAGACTGGCTCCAAGGCTCACCGGCCCACAATAAATTCACCATAATATTCAGTTTACTTGGGTCACCTGTCACTGTTATTGTTATGACTATAGTCAGCTTGTCATCTAAAACTGGCCAAAAAAGGAGGGGGCGCGCGCCCCCCTCTAAATCCGCCACTGCTACCTACCACATATTGCTATTAATAATTGCTACCTCCACGTGTGTTCCCGATAAATGTGTTTATGATTGGATTCGGAATCAAACTGTATTAGAAGAAACATTATAACAGTGATTACTTGTTTTATTACATATTTATTATGAATAATGCATTGAACTAGGCTCAGTGCACTATGGTAACTTATATCTTTCAAGTAGTATACATAATTTCTTAATAGACCCCATCTTACTTTTGCCAAATATTCATGAGCACTGCCCACTTCCACTACTTTAACTACTGCAATCAAAATAGGGAGGTGGTAGAACTGACATGCTGAACAGGGAAGACCGAGTGAGTAGGCCAAGTACAAGTAGTGAGGGTGGGAGTGAGGGCAATGGGAGGGAAGTGACATAGAACTTTCATCTCACATGTCAATTACCTATTACACCGACTAAATTAAAAAGCCAATTTATACATTTTTTTTTTTTTTTTTTTTGCGGTAGCATCTGACTTGCCAAACACCTTAGCCACGTTCACGAATTATACATATTTATTACTAAACGGTCTTCACAATAAATAATCATGAAAAACTTAATGCAATTCTTGGACAATGCACTATCAGATAAAGAATAAAAGTGATGTAAATGTGAGACCTGTGTTAAATCTACGAAGCTTCTAACATTAGAAAAGTCTCACAAAAAGACAATATCTTCCTAGCCTGTGAGCCAGCGCACTCAGACCCTGGGTTCCCAGGTGAGTACGCCCATTTTAGAGAAACAAGAGCATGTTTTGAATCCTATGCTTACAACACTAATAACAGGATAACTAAGTGAGCAGGGACATTTGTTCAAAAAGATGTCATTCCATAGCTCTATCATCTTAAGCATTCGCTATTATAGCTCTGTCCAAAATGTTGGAGATTGTTTTTCATTTAGGGAGCGAGCGAGTAATGGATGCTTTATGCTGTTTTGACAACTAAGGTCATATTCATGGTGAAAACAGGTTGGGACGAATCCTGTCTTTGGGTGATTGTATCTATGGGATGAAGCTGACAGGGCGGGCAAACAGTTGGAGATCAAAACCTGGAAATCATTCTTGCTGCACCTTGTCCCTTAGTGAACCAAGGACCACCAGGAATTGAACCCAAAGAACCACTTGGTCAGTACAGGGTCCCCCCTATCATTGCCTTATATGATCAGCAGGGGCTACTTGGGGCCTATTCTTCCCCGGAAACCCCACCGGGTTTTTCATTTAGGGAAGAAAGTGCAACTTCCCACAAATTCACTGAAAAAGCATAAAAGCTTGTTTTGTAAATGAATTCCATCCCTATTTGGTCAAACTTACCTCAAAAGAATGCTTTCGTGCATGAGAACCTTCTCCTTGCCGAATGTTCTGGTCCAGACTGCCATCTTTATGAGTCATCTGCAAGTTGTCCTTCTGTTGCATGATAGCCTAAAAAGTAAGATAGCCCACAGCCATAGAAAATTATCCACAATAATTAAGACAGATACTGGTACATAGAACATACTGAAACTTAAGATACACGACAGGACTTCCAGTGGTCTTCTAAACTCATAATTCAGGGTCTCCACTAGAATTTCAAAACAGGAGAAGCCATACTCATAACACTTGTCAAAATTCAATAACTAAAAGAAGTATTTCATATGGAAACTTTATTTGGCATAAATATAGAGAAGATATTAAACTGCCCATTTCACGTTTTTCATATTTTTACTATCATAAAATAAAATATCCTGATTTTTTAAAGCCTGACCTACTGATACAAAAACCTCAGTCGCGTAACTTACCCACCCTACCTATTACTGCAAAAAAAACCCATCTCTTTTTTGGCGGTCACTCCCCAAGCAGATCTGCATGCTTCAAAGGGTAGATCATAAAAAAAAAGTCCCTTTAAAAGGCCACAATTAGAAAAAATAAAGGTTGGATAAGGAAGAAAAAGGTCATTCAGAATTCCAAGTTTAAACTAATGTCATGGTGAAATTAGACCAAACCTATGTGTTTCATTGTTTCTTTATGCTTGGTGTTTTTACTAAAAGATTCAACATTAGTATGGTTATGGTGGTGTCAATATGGTTGCTAATCACTTTTTTTTGTTGGTCTGAAAAGCACCTTAGAATACCACGAAGGGCCTTGGAAATGGCCCTTCTTTTTCCAAGAAGGTCAACAGGAAAAGACTGGTTGATTTAAGAAACATTAGAACTGGAGCACATGATGCAACCCTATACCATATGAAGGTACCTCGTAAGCAAAAATATACATACAGTGTATTTGTACAAAGGGGCCTTACTTTGGAACATCATGCCTGCGAATATCAGGAATATCCCATCCTACTCTTCTTTTAAATTTAGGTCGAAAAAGGTGACGTTAGAGGTAAACCACATGTAATTGTAGGACAATTATGATGCCACAGGTGCTGTTGTGTGCAATGTATTCAAGTGTCCACTGTTACGAAATGATATATGGCAATTCAAAAATATTTGTAAATAGATATACTGTAACATTATGTTATTTATAACAAGAGAAAATATATTTTTCAGTCCTCTGGACTGAAAAATCTTGCTTTTGTGGCGAAAAATAATCATCTATACACTACGATGGACGGGGTCAGGAACAGATTATAACCTGCTCCACTACCCGTGAGGACCTAGCCGGCTTGGACGTAATTACAGTCTACCTCCCCGCCACACTACCCATAGCCTCAGATTATTATCACTGTTGGAGGTAGCCTTTAGGATGCCAAAGTGTTGATGTAAGACAGGGTGCCTCCTTGCCCGGCTGCCGACAACCCCTCCCTAACCCACCCACCACCAACACCACCACCTTCCCCCTACCCTCTCCCATAGAGGCCAATCATCCGTGACTGTGCACAGACCAGTGGACTGTCCGTGCCAGGGTGTCGCTACAGGGGTGATTGACAGGTCTGGGGGACCAATGAGATCACCACCCCTCCACTCCCTGCCCAGTGCACAAGCGGGGGAGGGGGAGGGGGCATGGGAGGGTCCAATTAGCACCAATTTCACGCCTGTTGGCTATACACAATAGAAAAACATCCGACAGTAAGGCTTTTGGGGCGGACTATACCAATAACCACTAGATGGCGCCCCAAAAGCAACTATCAAAATTGTAATACTGGATGTTCAACTGATAACTGATGAAAACCGACTATGTAGCCGACAATTATCAGTATAAATAAATAAATTCAAAGGAAAAAAAGTCCACTTGATATAAGGGTGTCAACACTTTTTCTAAAATCAATTTAAGGCCTAATTACAACAAAGTTAAGGAAATGAAATATAGCTTGGCCATACTATAAGAGTTCTAGTCGTTTTGAAGGCCTTAACTTTTATGAAAAGTTTTGACCTTTTACATTCTAAGCTAATTCAGTTTGAATTTTTTTTCCCAATTTTAGTAGGATGAAATATATCTCTGCCAGTAACCTCAGTAACTCCAGACAAAAACTCCTTCGGCCCTTCAAACTTTATTTTGAAACACTTTTATGTATCCTGGGATGGGAAGGTTTACTCCTGTCTTCCCCCATCTCCAGCCATAACATATATTACAAAACTTTGACCGTAGGACTCATACTCTTCCTTATGGAATATAGACTTATGGAATATAGACCAGACCTTCAGATTTTACCTCTTCTGGGCAAGAACAAACCACAAGAGGGTAATCTTCTGGCAGCTTTACCTCTCTGCTGTTGTCAGATTTATTTTAGTTTAATCTAACACGTGACAAATGGATGGAGAGTTTTCCATCCCAATGAAGATATAATCAATATTTAGTGTTAAACTCAAAATTTATCACATAAATAAGTTGAGTTTGGTCTCCAGAATTTTCAGTGACTATATGCTACAATAATTGAATGGAAAAGAAGTTTAGTCAAATTAGCTCAGAATTCACTTTGAAGACTCGTATATGCACCCTGGTAATGAATCATGATAAGGTAGGCAACTATTAAACTGACCTGCATAGCGACATTCTGACGGACAGACTTCCTCTCTGTTTGCAGGTTGCTCTCTACATTGCCTAGGATCTTCACAGTGCCTTGGTTTGAGCTGAACTGAAGGCGTCCTGACTTTAGCCGTGTATAGGTGAGTAAATCCAACCTGTAAAAAGTGTTACATTTGGTCAGTTGTTGGTTTTTAATGCTCGAACAGATGAAACCCCGAAATCTGCTCGGAGAGATTATTTCAGGAAGGGAAAGGTGTTACTGTTAGGATTTATTAGGCATCATTTGAAACAAGTTAAATTGGGTACAAGTGTGCAAAGGTAGGCAAGCAAAGTGATATTCAGAGAATAAGGGGAACCAGTATATGATTTTAGAGATCTTACTATAAATATATGTTTAAACTGTTTGGCCAATGACTTTTTCTTTAGAAAGTTAGTCATAAATGAATTAAATATTTTCTTATGTGCAAGGATGCCATATAGTCTATGTAGTTTTTTGAAGACAGAGCGTTATAAAAGAGTGGTTTTTACAGCTACCCACATATTATGGGTCGGTAGTCACCACTAAGCCTCAGTCACCAAAGTTTCACGCTACTACCGTAACATGGGTTTGTTTGTCTGTCTCTATGGTGACTACTTGTGGCAGATTACTTTCAGGATAGAAAAAGAGTCCCTTTCAACCTCGATATAGTCCATTGGAGAGTTGAAGCCTACTACTTGAATTGTATCTGCTTAGTACAAATGAGTGGTTTATTAAATATCTAAATGACGAACACAAAGGTACTCTCAATCCAGACATGTATTTCAACCCCTTGTCAGCTTTGCTCAGTCACTGAGGGTTCCCAGCTACAGCTGCTGAGGATCCACAGGACATGTCAAGGTTTAAAAATTACATAGAATTAGTCGGATAGATCCAAGAATCTCCTGTTTAACAATCCAGAGATTTGGCCAGTATAGCTTTAGTTTAATGGCAATTCCAAGGTACACTTTACAAGGCTTAGTCTCAATCTCACCGACCTGCTGATTTTAGTATGACCAATACAAACCATGGGGCTCTGCATGACTTACATGTTCGAGCTCTATATATCTCCTTTTGCAAGAAGAAGCCTGAATCAGGTACTCAGAGCTTGTCTAAACAAAAGTTGTGGTTACCTGGAAAAATCATCAGCAATCTGACGACCATGCTCCACAAGGCGTTGACAGCGCAGGCGCACCTCAGTCTCTCCAGACATGAGTTCGTTAGTGAACTTCGTGAAGTCAAGATGGGTGTAGGCCTTCAGCATGGGCAGAAAACACTGTAGATCACAGTCCTCTGGTAATGGCACCGACAGGTCTGAAAGTAACATGTAAATACTTGTTATGTTCTGACATCATTATATTCCATTTATGAGCTACGTGATTAATTGATACATGAAATACAAACGCAGATCTTCGCTTAAATAACCTGATTTATTTTCTATTAGTTTTTATATGATCACTTGGGTAAATTGTTGATGGACTTACAAAAATAAATACAAGGTCAAGATTTTAGTACTTTTCGAATTCTAGTATGAATTGACAAAACAAAAGGTCCATCTCATTCACCTTTTGCAACAGGTAAGAATGATAAAGAATTATTAATATATTTTTGACGAAAGGCAAGGGGCCTTCCATTTAGTACGTGCACGCATTTAAAAAGAATTCTGACCTCTGACCCCCCCCCCCCTCACCTTGGAGAAAAGTACGCATTACACTTATACAGGAAAGTACGCACACTTTCAAAAATCTCAGATTCCCTCCTCGCCCCCCCTTTTTTTGATAGCTTTTATTTTGGTGTGTACATACTTATTGGAAGGGCCCCAAACAAGGAGGGGGGAATGACAGTGGCATTAACAGTGACGACCTCAGTGTAACAAACAAAAAAGAAAAAGATATAGGTTATAATTGTGGACACCATATCGATTTATTTTCATAAATATGACTCTGCATCATCTAGCTTACCCTGAGTGAGTCTTATATCTAAATCTATCGGTATTGGCATATTGGTGCACTCAGGCCAGTTACCTAAGGCATGAGATGGTGAAGGACTAAATAATTATTATGCCGGAGGTCCTCACGGGATGGGATGAGGGCTGTTTGGATCAGGCAGTGGTTATATAACCCTCTTCTGGGTTCTCCCACTGCCTGATTCTAACAGCAATTCTAGGACAATGCCCATCAACAGCTGACCATGACATTGTGCAACTAGTCATTATGAACAATCATTATGAACAAAGAAAATAAGATGACTAGAGAAATGACTGATTGAGGGAGTCCCAAACAATAGCTACAATACTATATGTAGGTAAATCTAGGGACTCCCAAAAACCTTTTAATATTCATAACTAGATCCATCGACCCCACCTATGTGGGTGCCCAGGAGTCGGCGATTTAAGGTAAAAATATAGAAATAAATCAAGATTTGATAGTAGGTCTGAAAAAATGAGACTATAGTGACAATTTCAGACAAATTCACAAATCATTTAATCTTAAAATCATTTGAATCTGTGAAACATGGTCTGAAGATATGTGGTTCAATAAATAAAAAAAAAGAAAAAAGAAATTAAAATTGCAAACCTGTCCAGGCCTAAAATAATCAAACCATGCAATGTATAAGAGCTTAAGACATATCAAAACATAGTTTCTTGTACTTTATTAATTTTGATAGGCTGGACAAAGATATATAGTTAGCTACGCATTAAGATGGTCCAGTACGCAGCCTCCATTATAGAAATGTGCTGTAACCCCCGACTATCTCATGTAAAACATGTTTTCTGACGGTTTTGACCCGTTTCAACTGGCTGGGACCTAACAGAAATCTAAAATCTAAGTGTACATCGCCGAAACCAGATAATAGAGGTAGCACGTGACTCGATAAGTGTATGGAGCTGGTTCCTGCACTGACAATTGTTTACGACTCTACCAGCCGTCGATTCGAAGAAAAACACTGCCAATTTAGGTACTTATGTACGCAAAACAATCACATTTTTCAATGCTTTTGACAGAAAAAGGTGTGACTGCTACCAATATATCAAGGAAATTACAATAGATTGTACAAATCTCAGAAAATCGGCCGTTGTAGGTTGGGCCCCTGAGGGTAAGTCTGCGTACACTTATGTACATCTGGAGTGATCCAGAATGTGCATCTGGAGTGATCTGGCACTGGGATTCAGAGTGATCTGGAACCAGCATCCGGAATGATCCAGAACCCGCATGCAGAGTGATCTGGAACCTGCATCCTGAACCCGCATCCCAAAAGCACAAATCAGGGACCCTCCGACTCCAGGAACCTCTAGCTCCAGCAACCTAGACCTACCTGAATCTATATCTACACACTGTCTGCTTGTCTGATGCAATGAACTTGAGCCCCAGAATACATTGTACAACTCTCAGAACTCAAAAATCCTTTGTTTCTGACAGGAAAAGGAGGTTGATCTGCCTATGAAAACCTAGCTTGTACCCTCAAGCCTTTTAAGCCAATGAAAATGAGCAGGTAACAGGCTGGCACCAGTGGCAGCTCGACCCAGTCCTATGTCCCACACAAACTAAGGTAAAACAAGAAGCAAAAGAGCTACAAAGTTCCGCTCATGCATGAGCGATGGTCGTCCCTCAGTTAACTGAAGGCCCTCCTAATACCAGAGGGCTATGTGTAATATGGGCTATAGGTGCTGACCATTACTACCACCACTCCTGCTGTCACACACAGCTCAGGGAGGGGTTTAAGAAAGGGCATGCACTGCCAATCACCTATCACTCACCCACCTGGGACTGCCCACCTACAGGTGACATTGGAGGTCCTAATTTGAAGGGGTGAGGGCTGTTTAGCTCACGCAGTGGTTATGTAACCCACTTCTAGCATCACACACTGCCTTATTCTAACAACAATTGAAGGACAATGCCCTTCAACTGCTGAACATGAGATTGTGTAACCTGTCATTGAGAACAAAGAGAATTAAATGGCTAAAGACGTAACTGATTTAGGGAGTCCCACCATTAGCTAAAAATAGTACAATACTATGTAGATACAACTAGGGACTCCCAAAAACAGGCTAGTTCCAGGGATTCAGAATGATTTCTAACTCCAATCTATTGGAGTATCAATGGCATCAACTGGTTGATGCCAGAGAATAAGCCACCTCAGAGTTATAGACTCTGATTGTTTACTAAATACTAACATTTGTTTGGGTCAAAGTTGAAATCCTTCTGGCCACCATGGAACTGAAGATTATTGAGGAGTTTGCTCAGATTTCCCCAGATTCTGTATAACGAGAACAGCACATTTTCATTATATACAGTTTATTGAAATCTACATCTTTGTCAATTTCTCACTAAGGATTGATAAGGGGTGTTGATGCATGACTTTGAATAATATATTCTATTAAGCAAAAGAAAGATGAACATGTTCTGTTAAAATGATATAAAGTATGTTAAGATTGGATATCTAATAACTAAGATGGAGAGCATAGCAATAAAAGCAAAGATCCTATTTTTTGCTTGAACAAGGATATCTCAGTAACTAAAGTACTTAAACTCCAGAAATTTACAGGAGTTGTTCCTAACCCCTAACTGACGTAAGCTTCTCTTAGATTTTTGATTTAGCTTCTAGTTTAGATTTCATGTCATGTAAAAAAAAATATTCAGAAAATAGGAACGAACTTGCCCATTTTTCAACAAAGAAATCATAACTAAGCCCTACTTAAATAATCCGAGACATGCTTCCGAACAAAAGAAACGTAAGGACTCACACAGAAAATTCCAGGTCAATAGCTTCAATGGTCACAGAATTATCCTTGTTCAAAAACATCAAAATATAAAAGTTGGAAGATTCATAATTTGTATATTAAGACCGATTTTCATTTAGCTTACTTCAATAGTTAGGGACACATAAGAACTCACAGATGATATATAAAATACTGTTGCACTGAATGAAGTTACGCTGATTTGGGTACAAATGTAAATCCCGGTCAGAGACCCTTATCAATCCTTTAATTCTTTGTAAATTAGTCTAACAAGAAATGGTTAATCCTGGTAATTGAAATGGTCTACTCCATCATTGATAGAATCAAATATTTTGTTCTCTTGACATGTTCATTGATTGATATGTTTCTAAAAGTCACATAGATAAAAGTAAACATGTATAGGCCGTTTTATTGCACATTTTCATGTTTTCATGTTTTCAGTTCCATCGGGACTGATCATTAAGCAGTAGGTAGTATGACGTAACATGATGCGGCAACACCAAGGCTTACCCTGAGTTTCGGCAGGCGGGCTGAGCAATGAGGGTTTCCTTAGACAGCAGCCAGTCGAGGATTACCTTGAGAGCAGGCAGTGTGTGGTAGTCTTTAGCCTTCTGCTCCTGCTTTGGAGTGTTGTACACCAACTGCTCCATCATCGACACTAGGCATAGGTGGTGTCATAAGTTAATCAGTTTGGTACAGTTAAATATCATCAAGAATCAAAAAAACTTTATATTACACGGAGTGGCTATTCACCAGATATGACCCAACCATCAGAATTTAAAGTGAAATTATTATACTGTAAACGTACTTTATTCAGGGATGTAAGCCAGGGTTGCTAGAAAGTCTGAAATCTAAAGCCTAAGATTGAAGACTGAGAGAAAGCGAATTCACAGTAAAGTTTAATCTAGAGTTATATCAACCAATCACAAGGCAGTATTTATTCACTCCCTTCTAAGGCTTTCAGATTTTGTGGGTGATCCGAAATTAATCTGAAAAATAACAGAAGGTCTAAAAGGTAACTGAGGCTTCTTTAGGTAATGTTGTTGACTAATTCCAGTATGACTGCTACTTAATTGTTGGTTTACTCTAGTTTTAATACATTTTAACTGTGATTTCCTTCTTTTTCAATAAATCTGAAATCAGACTAATATATGAAAACTTACATCCCTGTTTATCTACTGGTTTATTTTGTATAGAATACACTTTTTTTCTGATTTGCCGACGAGATAATCTGTGTGGCTTGTACTCGAAGATCTAGTTTTCCTAATTTCATTATCTTCCAAACATTTTTTCAAAGGGTTATTTTAACCAACTAATGAGATTTCGCTCCACAGGCCTGGTCAGACTTGTTTGGATAGTTTGAAAAAACAAAGACAAATGTCTTTTAGCTGTCATTCTACATACAAAATACGAATTCGGGTTTTGAAAAACAAAGTCACTTTTTCATTGATTATTACTGGAAAGGTTAAGTTATAGTGGAGATCCGGTCAATGTAGTAAACATGTACTATCCTATGAAAATCCAAAGTTGTTTTTTTTTAATTGCAAAAGTAAATAGAAAAAGTAAGAACATTGTTACATTCTGCAGAGGCCTTACTTGTGAGGTCGAAGACAACGCTGAATGCTCGGCCACAGTCAGCATCTGCTTGCCCGTCCTCACTCTCCTTGCCTTCATCCCCAGTGCCCGTGGAGCCTCGCTGGGCCAGGTATATGGCGAACATGTTGACGGCAGCCATCTGCACCAGCTGGTAGGAGCTGAAGCTGGTTGACGTGACGTGAGTGGGCAGGCTGACAATCAGCCGCTCTCCGTGCTTCCTGGCCTTGTCCACATCTACAGGGCACAATCTACATTAGTCACCCAGCACATGCTCCCACTGGACACAACAGTAACAGGACAAAACCTCTGTCTTTGATTATGGAAGAAACATAAATATTGTATGCATATAAAAACAGAGGAAAATCAGTGCCCGCAAAGAGTGCTTATGCAATGTGAAGTAACTATCTGGTACCATAGGTTTGTTTGTTTGTTGGGTTAGTTTAACATCTGGCCAACCCTTCTGGGTTCTTTTACCAGACTGCACAAGGTAAAGCTTTCCAGCTAGTTTTACACCACATGGGCAGTGACTGAATCTATGAAATGAGGTGCCTATTTGTATTGTAGCAGTCGGACCCAATGCCCTCTTTATAGTGCTGCCACACTGACATATCATGTCATAGGCTCACACAATATCCCACCCAGTCACATTATACTGACAATAGGCTGACCAGTCATGTTTCGTGGTTCTCACTTTATACTGGGTGCCAGGCAAGCAGTGACCATAACCATTGCTAAAGTGTGACTCGGCCAGGGATAATTGCCAAGACCAATGCGGGAATGGCCCCCTCCAAGTCACCCTAGTGCGGGAATTAAATTCCTGCTGCGGGAATCCTGCATCCCGCATGCCTAGGAATATCCCTGTGATTCAAATATGATTCAAATGACGTTATTCAAATGAAATAAAAATAAAAACTTCATTTTTCTATAAATGTTCTAGTGCATGGTAAAGCAATACTGTATTAAATACACCTAGCCTTACCAACAGCTAGGATCATTTTCACGGCAAAAATGACTTGGTCAGTCTTTGGTGATTGTATCTATGAGATGAGGGTGACAGGGCAGGCAAACAGCAGGGGATCAAAACATAGAAATCATTTTTGCTATACTTTATCCTTTAGTGAACCCAGACACCAACGAGGAATCAAACCCAAAGAACTACTTGGTAAATGCTGGGTCCCCCCATCATCCGTTTTTATGATCAGCAGGGACTACAGGGAGCCTTTATTCTTCCCAGGAGCAGAAGCCCCCCGGAGGGTAATTGGGGAGGGTGATGTCCATGCCTGCGCGTGAGGCTTCCCGGTAAGGGACTGACACAATCACCTCCTCCTCGTGCCCAGACCCAACTGAGAGTCCCCACTTGCCCCATTTCTTTCACTACGGAGTTATATCCATATATTTTGAAATATATTCACTGGCATGCTGCATCTGAGCTGATATTTGGCTTTTTCATGGCAACTACCTACTTCCATACCATTTACTTCCAGGCTCCTCAAAAATCCCGACCCAACAGGAGTCCTCACTCGCCCCAATTCTTTTACGTTATAACATGGCAAGGGGGTAGTAACGTGCCGATCTAGATTGGTGGACGTTGTAACAAATGTTGTACAAGCAGTTTAAATACTACAATCATCACCAAACTTTGTAAATGAATTTGATATGACACAATTAAAAGAATGGATATTAAAAGATGTTTGTTAATTCTAGATAAAAGCATTTTCAAGGTTTTTTTTTAAGTTGCTGCTTTCCCTTGCACCTAGCCTGAGCTAGAAAAGACCTCTCATGGATCTCACCGATGAAGGCAGAGTATCTGAAATATGGGTCACGTTGTTAGGTATTGCTAGGTTCGTTGCTAGTTCCCGTTCCACAGCTCACGTCCCGTTGCAAGGTCTCACTACAGGACACATTTTGTCCATCAACTTTCAACTATCAGGGCAGGGTCTCGAACTCCTAGTGCTTGGCTAGTGCTTGGCTACGGGCGACTCACCGCTGACCTGCGGTCTGCACAGAGTCACTCTCGGCCCCAGTGCCTCTAGCCAAGCAGTAGAAGGCCTCGGCCCTGCACCTTGGCATGGGCCAAGTCTGTGAGTGCAGTCTGCCGGGAAGCAGCTATAGGCTAGATTCCCGCCTTACACACAGACACACGAGGCCAGTGCCCACTGGCCCAGAACACTGCTTCATTTCAACATTTGGGTGTGGTCTTCTCTAAAGGGTAATTACTGTCATTTCAGTTCAAGACGCTCAGAAAAGGATATTTCAGGCTCAACAAAAGATCGGTAGGCAATGTGCGGGCTTACCACTAAATGATACATTGAAGAAATAGTACAGATATACCAAAGTGTTCCTTCTTTAGTATAAAGCATTAGAGGCAAAGCAATCATTGACTTTAGAATCTCGGTGGCGTTATGTTCACAATGAAATTTCAACTCTGTCTGACCGTTGAAAATAGTTATGCTGCTTATGTACAGCATCTACCGGTAAAGCCGTTAAGGGTAAAAAGCTACTTCAAAATCGATTCAATGGATCAATATGGTCTAGTTTTACATTTATCTGATTTCTCAAGCAAATGAGTGCTAATTCCTAGACGAAGGTACCGCCTCCACACATCACGTATATGGAATACTCAAACCACCAGCAGTATGAGTAGCGTTACCGAATTCGCAGATTCTGGCTTAGTATTTTAATAAAGCCCTTAGTGTAATGCCTTAAGGAGCCGTTCAGTAAGTACGCACCCTAAAGCCACATACCCACTAGGCGATTTTGACTAGAGTCGGCTGATTTACTGCCGCTAAAATGGGCTGACTCTACTAGAAGAGTCGGCCGATTTTAGCGCTGACTCATATCAAACATATATATTTCAATGTGACATACTGACTGGTATCCTGAATCGGTGCTAAAATCGGCTGACTATTACCACTAGAATCGGCCAATTTTAGCACCGATCCGTCGGCTGACTCAACAAAAATGTCCTAGTGGGTATGGCGCTTAAGGCGAGTAAGGGTGGGGATGGGAATGGAGGATCAGCAATTCTGAAAATAGGTTGACATCACTTCAAGAATACAATGTGCCCATCATCCGATAGGCCGATAGGCATATTTAATATAGTAGGGAGTAGGGCTGTGTGTCAAACTAAAGGAAGAAAACGTGCGTAATCAATGGACCGCCCCTAAGTTGCACCTTTCATATTTTGATCTAAACACAACATTTTTTGGAGCTTCAAATCACAAAGCTGCTTTACAAACAATTGTGCTTTACTTTTTATCGAAAATATGTTATCAAGATGCTTAATACTCCCAGGGAAGTTGCACATAATCAAAAAAATAATCATCACCGGCTGCTGTGAGTGCTGAACGTGTATAAGTGAAACTATGAATGTGAAATTAAACGTTTCCTTCTCCTGCGGTATTAGGAAGCCTGAGAATGTAAATGAACGATTATTCCCGTCTCCACCATAGATAAGACTAAATTACTCACAACGTAATCGATGCCCGCCATGTGAGAATATCTTCAGCTGACCAACAACTTTGTGACAACAAAATCAAACTCAAAATTCAGACGTGCATCCCGTAGAAAATGTATTCAACTGCTCATTGTCACAGCGAAACGGCTGTGAGGATCATTAATGGGGTTGGCAGAAGGAAGGAGGGCTTGAGACCTGGCGAGCTGCCCTCCACCTTCACCTCCTTTAACTTGACTGAACTATTTCCGAAATTGATTTAGCTAATTTGTCACTATTCACAAATGATAAGCGACTCATCATACGCTAGATTTCATTAAAGGGAGTCAAAAGCAATGAAAGGTCAACATTTTGTAAATTCTGTCAAATATGGAAATATTTTCTATGACCATAACCTATAGGCCTGTGGTAAAATATAGACTGTGAATACAGACTTAACTATGCAAATTTTATTCATCCCCATGGTACTTGTCAGCAGCTGTTACTCCATACTAACCAATGGGTCTTGAAAAAATACAGACTTAAACTACATTAAAACTTGACCCCAGTCAATTTTTGTGACCAATCCAAAAGAGAAGTTAAAGCTAGTTATCATTTTTTATACTATACCAAATGCTAAAGTTAGACTCTTAGAATGTAATTTCATAGTTATGAGTTTGCAAAGTTGTCATATCTTGATACAACATTACTTTTGGCGCTCTTTAATCACCCTAGACCAAAAAATCCTCTTCGAGGTTATCTTTCTAATGGCTGATCACTATAACATTTTTTTTTTACAAATGGAAACACAAACCATGATGTTTTTTTTATGTTATGTACAGTGGTGTGACAGTCAAACCTGAACAGCTACGATAACATGAGCCGTAAAGCAACCCTGAACTAACTATTGCAGCAACTCCGCCCCCCCCCCCCCCCCCCCCCGATGAAATATAAGGCTTGATGTAGACGTAATAGTTGATAAAAGATGCTCTGTGTAATGGTATATAATGTGTAAAACAAGTCACCTAATTTGGTGTCAGAAATAGCCTTTAATAATGAATAACCTCTGAAACCACCCATGCTGCCCCTCTGATGTGGTAGCCAGGCCGCCCGGCCCCTGGGTGTCCCATGAACAGTGGGGGTGGGAGTGGGGGTGGGGGTGCAGGGGCGCCGGGAGGAGTGGGGAGTGAGAGAGGATAATGTTAAGACCAAAGGATGTAGCATAATTATGTTACGTTACAAGTAATGATAATACAAATGTTTACCAGTGCAGATGGTTTGGACATTGATACTTTTAGGGATTTTTTCACATAAGAATGCATGAGTATACTAAAAGCTAATGTGGTTTTCGGCCAACCCGGGCTTAAGGTTCTTCTGGTCTCCCAAACTTTACATACCTTGGTATATAGGACCCGCATGCAGTGTTTAAAGGGAAATCCCCAAGTATGTGATGTCATAGAAGGAGTTATTGGGAAAGCCCCACAAACATTTATTTTATCCATTTAAAACATTTTTTCCATTTAAAATATTTTTAGGATACTTAAATGAAAACGTGCACATGATTTGACACAGACCCAAAGGAAAGAAAAGAAAATTAGGGAATGCCCTTATTTCTGAGATAATTTTTTTCGGCATTTATTTGCTCTTAGTACAGACTCCACCCTCAATGAATTCCATTGAAAAATATTAATCCTTTACTTATATGCAAGGTTTCCTTTAATAGTAAGAAGCAAAATACACGAAAATTAGCAACGTGTTAATTTATGTGAAAGGAACCTTATAGGTATTTGGTGGGGGGATGAGAAAGGAGAGCTAGATAAGGAAAGAGGGCTCATTATCACAAATGAGGAACATGGGCCTACACAAAACAAATTTCATTACCAATAATCATAATGGATTACCAATGATATACTCAACTGAATATACACTCAGACTGAAAATCTGATGGTAAGTGGGGGGGAGGGTCCATTTATCAATACCCACAGTTGACAGTAGTGCCCACAGTACAGAAACAATGAATGTCCTATATAGACTCTCTCAAAAAAGGTAGGATAAAATGGTAACATGTTCTTAATCAATCATGTACAATTACCAAAAATATCTTTTAAATATAGTAAAAGGTATGTAACATTATGTATAAGCGGTTGCTTACCTGAATCGAGGTGGATAAAGGCATGAAATTGAAGGAAGGTTGAGATTGTCTCGCTCATTGACAATTTGCCACGATAATCTAGTCTGGAAATAACAAGAGCACTTTTGTACGTACACATTAGACAGCATCATTCATATCCCACCACAGCTGAGGTCATATTGGCCATGGTTCTTTATGGAATAGGGCACTTTGATGCTTTCTCTTTCAATATACAAGGTGGTTGTGGTTTTTTTTAAAGACTTTTTAGATTTAAGCTGTAGTTTAATAAACCAAAATCTCTGTCTTACTGATTTTTTTTCTTAAGGTTTCCATCTCTCTGATTCCAGACCCATTCCACAATGGACTGGGTCTGGAATGGGAATGGATCCATCCCAGACCCCTTCACCCACCTTACCCCCATACAACAGCCCTAGTTTTGTAGCTGTGTATGAATGACCATTTCTGTGTATAAAAGATCAGATCTCACGTTTTGATGATGTCACTACACAAATACTCTTGAACAACAAAAGTTTTTGTGTTCCCAGAAAAAGATTTACTATCCTGGTTTGAGGCTTTTACACTATACTAGTGAATCCACGGTTGCATATTATGAAACAAAGTATGTACATTTTCATATGTATTTTGATATGTTTTGAAATATTTGAATTTTTGTTTATCTACTTTAGAAAGAAGTATGCTCACGTGTCTTTGATGATTTTGGTGTAAAACTTGTCAAGGTTTGTGCTAGCTACTGGGAATGGGTGTTTGACAGCTATGCTCCTTGCGTAGTAGAAGACTGTGGCAAGTTTGTTACTTTTGGCAGCCTCTAGGATGGCGAGTTGATTATACGGCTGACCTGGAAGGACAAATAAAAGTAAATCAAGTACCTTTGACGTACTAGACGAGCACCTGAGAGTGATATCAAGGTCAAGGCAATATCAAGGTCACAGTAAACGAAGATGGTTTGAAACTACTAACAGGGTGCCCATGTTTTGTCCATTACAAGTTGCTACGGCGACGTAACAACGGCGACGTCTCAAAGCACAGAGTGTGACCCTTGCACAGAGCCAGGCCTCGTGCAGACCCAAGTGTGGCACGAGGTGTAACTCACTACTAACTGTCCTGTGGGTCTAGACCCTTAACATCGGCAACATGGCAATTTAGTAACATATGACATGGCCTTTTTCTTAAAGCCGCTTTCTTGTCCATGTGGCAGACGTTATTTGCTACGTTGTAACTCCCGTATGGCCACGCCAATTTCGTGACGTGACCAATAACATCGCCGAACTATGTTCTAATGTTGCAAAACACATCACCAGTCGTCGCAACATTAGGCTTACGTCGGTGGATGTTAACCTGACAATGCACGGACGAGACAGCCACTTTAAATTTGACATGGGACAGGAGCTTTAAAAAGATAGTGACATGGGACATGGCTATTTCTTAAATTCGACATATGACATGGGTCTAAACTGAGAAATAGGGACAGGCGACATGGCCATTTTTTAAATTCGACACTCGACATGGGACACCCCCCCCCCGATCCACACACCCGTAGCACTTAAAGATTTGCATTGCCCAATGGTCACAAGTACCAGCAAATCACGCATTTGTGAACCTGTTACTAGTGTTTTTCAGAATCAGGTATCCATCGTACATTGCAAACCTGAGAGATTGCTATTAAATATTTCACCCGATTCGACTTGGTAGAAATGATAACAATTTCATCACTTCAATTTTGCAGGGCGGAAAATTAAATGACTAAAGAAATGACTGACTGAGGGAGTCACTTGTAATAGCTACACGATATATAGATCTACATATAACAAGAAGTCCAATGAATAACTGATTGACTATGTACATGTAATTTCCAAAAATAGGGCACACAAAATAAGCCAAAATTGTAAAATAGGGCTTGGGACTCAGCCTGCAACCCAGACCACAACAGTGCCTGGACATACATGAGGGTCCCCCAGAGTTCTCTGTTAAGGCTACTTTTTTTTTTTAATTTGACACGGCAACATCAGTTTTTCTTAAATTCGACAGGCGACATGGCATCTTAGTGACAAATGATATGGCCCTATTCTTAAAATTGACATGTTGCACTGAAGTCCAGTGCAAAAGAATTATTATAGACTTTAGGAATTGGTAGTAAGTATTGTAAATCCGTTAGTACTGGCAAGGGTTCATAGTGAAACATGTAACGCTGATACGTGTGCTTGGCGCCAGGCGGCGCCACTGTTTAGTGGCTTAGGTAGAATGTATGGGAGAATAATAACGCCCTCAGGGGTAAAAGGCTGTAACTGGGTTGGCTCACCCTCCTGCAGGTACGCACAGGTACGGGAAGGGACACTCGTGCAATGGAAAACCTGTATGGGAACGTTATGAGTTAAAATACCTAGCTAAAGAACACTGTGGATAACGGGCCTTGTCGTCTACGATAGTTTGTGCATAATTAGAAATAGAATTAGTTTATATAGGTAAGAATGGGAAGTATGAAAGATAGAGGGAACACTGTTATTGGTGTTAGAGTATATGAGTATAGCGCCAAGCCTTTGGCTGTCGCTATATAAGCGGTATGAGACTTGAGATGGACGAGCAGACCAAGATAGAGTTCGATCAGAACACATGAAAGCAATAGTCTAACATACGGATCAAACGGGTAGTGCTGAGATCGTAGTAACCACTACGATTAGGTGATAGTAAGGATTGGGACAGCCTAGGCTTAGCCTTGCGGACGGTGTACTGGATGTGACGGAGATCCTACCAATGGTCTCCGACACAGGTAGACGGGAGGTGACTCTCTCAACAGTTACAGAGTGTATATACCTTACGAATGGGGAAGCTTAACCATAGCTATACCTGGTTGGAAAGTTACTGATGTGTTAGCATTGTGAGATGGATGGCATGTATTGTATGGATGGAAGAACTATATACTTGTATCTTCAGAATGTCTACATGGATATAATAAACTTACCTCTTGCCAAGCGCGTGTTCTTTGTATAGGTTTGAGCCCCTTTACTTAGAATCTCTACCACTAAGGAACGAACTATTATCCAGGATGAAGATCTACCTGGATTAAGCTAGCTAATTAAATGATTAATAACGAAGAACTCCCCTTTACTTCAGCATAGCGAACATTTATTGATATCTTCGAATAAGCAAAATATAAATGATAAGCGATAAAACACCATGCAGTCGAATAACGATGAGACGCCCTGATATGGGATATGATCAAGTACGAACTTTAATAACGAAACATCCTTGGAATTAACTAAAGACAAATAACATCAGTCAAGCTCAATGTGACATAGACTTTAAAAGCATAGTCACATGCGACATCGTTATTTCTTAAATTTGACGTGGGACATAGGTCTAAATTGAGATATAAGGACAGGCGAAAGGACCATTTCTTAAATTCGACACGTGACATGGGACCCCACCCCCCATCCATAACCCCTCCATCATGTAATAAGGCAGTCAGAATCAGTGGAGCATATACGAGGCTGACCACCTCTCAATTATACTTAAAACGAATGATAAGTGTACCTTAAAACTGTCTCAACCAACTCTGCAGAGAAGGCTGTCTATGGGGTTAAAGAAGAGGTAGAACGGTGTTGTCTTACCATTGTAGGGGACGAGGTGTGCTGCATGACGGTAGTACGACTGTGCCTGGTCAATCTGTTGGCGGTATCGTGCTTTAATGAAATATGAAACAGCCTTTATATTCACTTAATGTATTTAAAAGAAAGAGGAAATATGTTAGATGTGAAGCAAGAGGGCTCGCTAATGACAAAAAAAACACGCTGATTGCCAATAGGCTTCTAAACAGGGTACCAACCAAAATTCCATTTTCAAATTCCCTGAGATTTCCCTGTCTCAAAAGCAGTTAGGGATCAGTATTGCTTTCTGAGAGTATCAAAAGATACAAAATGAGGCAAGGAATCTTATGCCTTTGTTTATTGTAGGTGTAAACTGATAGAATAGGCCTAGATATGTCTTAGATTTTGAATCAGATTTTTTGATGGTAGGTCAGAAAAAATGACACTATAGTGACAAATTCAGAAATAATTTCATCTTTGAATCATTTAAATCTTAAACCTGTGAAACATGGTCTGAATATATTTGAATTTCAAAACATGTACAGGCCTAAAATAACCAATCCATGCGATGTATAAGAGCCTAAGACATATTAAAACATGATTTCTTGTATTTTATTAATTTTGTTAGGCTGGATAAGGCCTAAACAAATTCTTTTCGGAGCCTGCATGACAGTGCCTATGTAAGGCCAGTCAGTTTTTCATACAAGTTTTAAAATATTATTGCAAGCGTGTCCAGGCCTAAAACTAGATCAAAAGTGCCATTAATTTAATTGATCAAGTTAAGTGCTGTAGGCACATATGGGCTGGTGTATTCCAAGATCCAATGGAGGGGGCTTAGGCCTAGATATATATGAATTTTGAATAAGATATTTTGATGGTAGGTCTGAAAAAATGACACTATAGTGACAATTTCACAAATAATTTAATCTTTGAATCATTTCAATCTTAAATCTGTAAGACATGATCTGAAAATATTTGAATTGCAAACGTGTCCAGGCCTAAAATAATCAAACCATGCTATGTAAAGGGGCCTAAGCAATCAAAACATAGTTTTCTGTATTTCATCAATTTTGATGGCCTAAACTATTTTTTTCAAGTCATTTTTCCTACCATCTGTAAAATATTATTGCAAACGTGCCCAGGCCTAAAATGATCAAGCCTTACTATATATAGGACGCCGTCTTCATCTTGTCAAGCCTCCATGTGTCCGATCATTCCAATGTTTTGGCAGTCGATAATATGAACGCATGTTTCTCATGCCTTAGTACTCAATGCGTTGTATGCATTTAAGGAGGTCCAGATGTCTAAAAATATATATTGAAAGCATCGGTTTTGTCCGTAAAACAGGTATACAGGCGGGGAAGAGAAGACCTCCCGCCGTAACATCGGCGTCTTAGCGGTAGTCCGTCTTTGACCCATTTTTGTGTCTATTCATCCATCAAAACTCCTAACGAAAACGGCAATTACAGTCTACCGGGAAGTGAAAAAAGATGACGAAATAACAAGAAGAATCCAATTTGGGACGAATTTCACCATGCCTGAGTTCTCAATGCGTTGTATGCATTTAAGGAGGTCCAGACGTCAAAATATAATTATATATATATTGAATTTTTTTCGTACATCTGCTGCCGTGAGAGAAGGCTCCACAGAGCTAGGCGTTTATGTCTAATTTGTCCGATCCAGGACGAATTTCACGCGTCCTCCTTGTTCTATATATCATAATTATATCTCAGGTAAGCCCAAATAATCATTATTTAAGCTCAGGATGAGTTTAAAGACTTTACCACCTAACATCCCTTTGTCTTCGTAATAGACTCGTCCTGCTATATCTTTATAGTGGACAGGTCTGGAAGATTCCATTATAGTAGGGGTGTACAATCTCTGCCTGAAGGCGCTGGCCCAGCGGAGGTCGCTGCGGTAAAACGTAGATCGGATACTCACAAATCGTAGACCACTTTCTAAGTAGATGAATGAGCCGAGGGCGCTTTAAGGCCTTAGCGAGGTCTAAAGCATAAAGACGTTTCAAAATGCCCTCGCCTCATAATAAGAATTTCAGAACCTTTTTTTTGCCTGTTTTCCCTTTGTGGTTGGTACGCTGTCTAAGGTTCCATGGTTGGCGAAGGATCAAAGAACTATTTCAACAAACTATGTAAAATGCCAAAGAAATGATTTAAAAGAGGGAAAAACTAAGAAAAAATTTGATCACTATCCAACTCCTCTCAAAGATTGGCAAAGGATCTAAATGTGCAACATCACATAGAAGGGGCATCACACACATTGACATCAGTTTTATTTTGAACTAAAGGTCTTGAGTCAGCTTGTCATAAAACAAGTGACAGACCCTTCTTGGCACTTACCTATATCTCCAAGGTGAACTAGGCAATGCTGACAGATGTACATGCTAGAGCTCGCCTTTGGTATGCGAATTTTTGCGCTGATGGAATCATACTCTGAAAATATGACAAGAATATCACCATGGTTATCTCTCTTTGATTCCTATGACAATTTTCTTACGAGTTGTCCATAGTCATAAAAATTGCTGCGAAGAGGAGCTCACATGGCAATGACCTGTCGACTTTATTGTGAAGAGATGGGTTAAAGCATCATAAAAAAGAAATTCTAACAAACAAGCAATACAAATTTTGCAACCACGGCCCGCACGCACACACAATATGTACACTGATGAATCCTCCGACAATGAAGTGTATGCTGGTGGCACTGTTATTTGTCTAGTAGATTAATGCCCTCTGAGGGCATTATGTGACATTTGAGTCAAGTTTCCCATATGAAATAAAGAATAGATGGTTTTTCAGTCCATGATCCTATAGCAGTTCTTCTCTGTGCAAACAGGACAGGGTTACCACAGACCAGAGAGAGTCAAAATTCCCTGACTTTTCCCAAACAAATTTCATTTAATCCTTTTTTTTAACAGCCATGAACCACCCCTAGAAAAGTCCTTTTCTCCCATTCAGACTGGGTTTTTCAAACACGATACCATAATTTTTTCTTGGCAACTCCTGTAGCCAAGGTATTCACTTGGATCACAGCAAGACCCATTAAAATCGCCACAAGTCTGTCAGGGGTCCTTCATTTACAAAATAGTTTTTGCCACACCAGATATTTGTGACCTGATGCAAATCATTTTGTCAATATATACCAATATAGTAATTAGTCCCACATAGGGGCTGGCCGGCGCAGACACTGCCCCTCCTCTCCAGATCCCACTGGAGACGCGTTAGGGTGGGGGAGTGAGTGTGGGGGGGGGGGGGGGGGGGGGGGGGGGGGGGGGAGTTGGACTGGCGACTAGATTGGACACTGACCCCCAGCCCCTGCGCTGCTCCACGCTAGCAATCTGTCACCGGGACTAGAGACAGGGGAGTTCAGTCTAAGTGGCGACCGGCTGGGGCGGCGGGGTTTGCGGAGCGAACTTGTTTTCATGAAATTGGCACTTACTTGGCATTACGTCAATTTAGACCAAATTCATTCAATATAATTAATCATTTTTGCCATTATTCATTTAGATTTTAATGCTATTGCACGTACCAAAGATTTAGACTGAAAACTTGCATTTGGTGGTCACCATAGGCAACGGAAAAATAGGGCTGATTTATGCTTTTTTGGTCACTATTAATGATTTAGTGCATTTGTATCGTTAATTTAGTGACCTACCCAGAAAATCCCCTTTCCCCTTCACTGTCTTCACCCCCTTACCCCATTTCAAAATAAAAGGGTTGTGTGAGACCCGAATACCCCATATGCATTGGGGTTCTCCTATAATTATTCAGGATGTTGATTAGACCTCTTCAATGTGCTTTCTGATGAAATGACCATTGATGAGGATGCCCAGCACAAGGATCTTTTCACATTATTGCTCAATGACACGTTTGTTGATTCCAATGCTATTCGATATATTTCTCCATTTCATTGGGAGTGGATACGAAAAACTGATATGCCTAAAGGGGTTTGGCAACGGGACAAAAGAAATTCTGTCCACACAACAGACGGCCACCCCCTCCACCTCATTGGCCCAACACAGGGACAGAAATTTAATTCTAAATCATTTCTCTATTTTATATTTATTTCATACAACCCGAATATTAATAATTCATATCCTTCATTATGTTTCAATGAAGATGTAAGCTATACAAAGTCTTGAATCAAGGATCTCAGCATGGAAAGTTTGGCGCACCAAACAAGACAGAGTGCTTTGGCTGACACAGTTGACCCTTCACATGCGGTCGACAAAGCAAACACAACTTATTCTTTTGGGGGAATTTCAGGCATTCTTGTCAAGTTAATATGAATTTAGAGTGAGAAAGCCTCTGGTGATAGAGTGAAAGTGAGGTGTGTGCAGTCACCTCCAGTACTTCTGCATTGAATCCTGTTCCTGTGACAAGTGAATGGCATTAAATGAATAAACAAAATTTCTATCGAATCTTTGCTTGTTGTATAGTTGAGTGTTTTCCGCCCAATGCAAGTTGCTGAGGACATGATCTATCAGTTGATGAATTTCATATTGAGAAGCGTAAAAAAGAACACACTACAGCCAAGATCAGTTCATAGGAACAATATAACTTTCAGTGTCTCACCTTTCAGAACACCAAAGCTAGAAGACTTCCGACGGAAGGGTAGATCGAGCTTAAAAGCACTGCACAGTTCTTGTAGAAGCTAGAAAATAAAACATCATTGAAGTTACATGATATTTCAAAGTTAAGTGTCACTGAACAATTTGGTGATTGGCCTTTTAGATGGCTTCATCAAACTACCAGTAGACGAAGGTGGCTTGAGGTACCAAACTAGGCCACTGCACTGCCTATATAGGTTTACTGTGGGGCCATATTGGACATTTTGTTACACACCCATCATTACTTTACCATATTTTATCTCTCAAATTAGTACACAGTGTCTTGTTCCTATTCGTAACTTGCTTCAATCATAAGTCATAAGGTTTAGGTGTAACATAGGATCTGTCAGACTTGGCAGACTTCTACTGTAAAGGGAGGTCAAACCTTAAACAATTCCTATTTTTTACTGCTTCTCACCATCTTTGACTGATCATTACTCTAGTGATAGGTAGTGATTGTAGTTGTGTGGTTATTCAAAAGAGCCATTATGCTTGAATACCACCGTCATTTCACAAAATGTGTCGAAATTTGAACGTATTTCGTACTTAAAGGATGTTATAGATATTCATGAGAGTTGTTATAATTACATAGTCGTGTATGGCACATGAACAACAGTATACTCATGATGATTTATTTCTGAAATGCATAAAGTATGTTAAGTGGGAGGGGAGCCAGTCAAGGCCAAATGATATTTGATTTTCTGTTTTCCCTTATGAAAATTAGAATAAGAATTAAATTGAAACAAGGAAATGTTACATGATTAAGATACGGCCCATGCTTCCCTCATTGATCCTACCTGTAGATAGAAGCCACCGGCTGTCTCAAGGAACAGGTTCAGACTAGACTGAATCTCGCTCCGTTTGGGATTCTTTGAGACATGAAAGAAAAAGAAAGGCAACATTTGTTAAAGACAGTGGATAATTTAG
This sequence comes from Lepidonotus clava, assembly GCA_936440205.1. Lineage (NCBI taxonomy): Eukaryota > Metazoa > Annelida > Polychaeta > Phyllodocida > Polynoidae > Lepidonotus > Lepidonotus clava. The sequence continues at coordinate 15,083,169 of OW387143.1, read as the reverse complement.
GAGCTCTGTGATTGATCGAGTGTCCATGGTTTTAGTCCGAATAATGCTTCTATGATATTCTAATGTTTGTTTAAAAAAATAAAAATTGATGTGCCAGATATCATGTCGGTCGTTCAAGAACTTAACATCGAACATTTAAACATATTTTACCATAATTTTCACATATTTGCCAGACAATGACATCTTAGGTCCATGTATCGGACATTCTTGTTAAAACATAAAACAAGTCCGGCAAAAACGACGTTTTCAAAAACGCTTTTGTGTGTCAGAAATAAAATCCTACATATTTTACAACATTTGTAACAACTTCAATGAAGTTCGAATGATCGAAACGCTGTTTGAGAAAACAAATATTTTGGAATGGTATTTTTCCGAATTCAATTCATCATTATAACGGTGCCCATCAGATATTTGAAAAATCCTAGTACATAGTTATTACAAGTGGTCTGAATAAATCCAAATTGCAAACGTGTCCAAGTATGAAATGATCAAACTTCAGAAGATGCAAGAGAAATAGGAGAAGATATCTTTTGATGTTATTCATTTTGATTGGCTTTATGAGGCCATATTATTGTTGGACAGCACCCGAAGAATTATTTTATTCAACCACAGCAACAAAAAGATTTACAGAAATTCATTTTAGTTTGACATGATTAAAAACTAGTATTCAGTATTTTTCAGTTTGTGTCTATATACACGACTATTTCTAAGTTGGTTTGAAAATTCATTCGTTACAGATGGATATCTAGAAAATAAGGTCCCAGGTGAATTTATAAGATCCAGAATCGGATGGAAAACTCCAGGTTATTCGTCTTTTTCTATATTATGTGTATAAATTATGAAGTTAGTTACAATTATACCAAAACATGTTTCATATTTATTCATTTATCCATTAATAACCAAATTTGAATTATTAAACTAGAAATCTGAAGATCGTCGGCCAGAAACTCAGTAACCTCTCACCTGGTGGGTGAGTGTGACCAGTCTGACCACTGAGTGGTGTGGGGTCTGGATGGCCTCCCCCACCCCCTCCCCACCCCCACCCAACACACTGTTTCCAGCACCACCACCCCCACCACCACCACCCCACCCCACCCACATCCCCCCCAGGTCCTATTTGACAAATCAGCTCTCCAAGTAGATCACTGCACCATTGAATTACTTTACTCAGTAACCTCTCACCTGGTGGGAGAGTGACCAGCCTGACCACTGAGTGGCTTGGGGTGTGGATGGCCTCTCTCCCCCTCCCTCCCCTCGGGACCCCCCCCCCCCCCCCCCCCCCCCCGGTCCTGTTTGCCAAATCAGCCCTCCAAGCAGATCACTGCACCTTTGAACTACTTTACTCAGTTACCTCTCACCTGGTGGGAGAGTGTGACCAGCCTGACCACTGAGTGGTGTGGGGTAGTGGATGGCCTCCCCCCCCCACCTCCCCACTACCGTGATCCAGCCCGTGCACTCAACTAACCCCCCCCCCCCCCCCCCACCCCACCCCCTCTAGCACAAGTCTACTCTGACTGCCGGCTGCTCCTAACAGTAGAAGTGGTGGTGGTGGTGGTGGTGGTGGGAGTGGTGGTGCCCCCCCACCCCCACATCCCACCTCTCACCAGTCAGGCCAGAGAGGAGCCAGTTAAGGCCAAAAGTAGTTTTGATTTCTGTTTCTTTGTTTGCCTTTACTAAAATTGGAATTAAAATCAATTTGAAATGAAGATATTTTACATAATTAAGTTATGATAAATCAAATGCGCATTGATAAAAATAGTTTGAACATTTATACTTTAAGTATTTGTCAGATATAAATACAAGAGTACATTTATTGGAAACAACAAATTAATATTGTTTTCAGGGCAACCTGGGCTTTCCAGTCTCTCAAACCTGACACACCTCTATATATAGGATCCATGGACAGTGGATGTCAATCACTGATACTTGTCCCTCCTACCTCTACCACCAGTGACCAATGAGAAGACACTGTGTGGAGGCCCCACAGTCTGACCACCACTGGGGGTCAGAGAGGGCACACCAATTAAACAATTACACGGTCCACAACAATAGACCCACTTCAAAAATGGACCTATACCTTTGTTGCGTTGGTTACTTAATACCTATATGATCTATACTTATATGTACCAACGCAACAAAAATAACAGAGCAACTCAAATAATTTACTTAATTATATTTCATTTAATTAGTTTTTAAGATGTTAACACTATTCAATATTTATTTATGTTATCTTGATGTAAGCCACTCTGGCGTGAAAGGAAGATCGGATAACAACTTTCCGATTTTAATAGCTGGATGAAATATGTGACTAGAAATACGAATTTTTGAGCGAATTATTGATTGAATAGTCTGTTCCAGACCTCGCGCACCCATCACGCCCCAGTGGAGGTAGGACAAACAAACCCACGTGGTTGGGGTAGCGCGACCCCTGATTGGTGGGGTGCTATTACATCATGCTGATAAGGCCTCTGGGGACCCTTCCCATTGGTCAGGATAAAATTTAAACTTTTAACATAAAAAAATGCATATAAAATACAAGCCTCATGTCCACAGTTGTGACACACACAGATCAAGATCTGCACTACGCACCTATTGTTATTACATTCTTCAACCGTGTGTGTATAAAAGATTACATGCAGTTGAAAGTGACCAATTTAAACATGCTCAAAGAGAAAATAACCCCAGGCTTGTTCGACCAGCGCCTCTGGGGCTCAGTTATACACCAGTTGGCCTGGTCTGGAAAATCATTTATAAAACAAGAAGATGCACATGTCACCACGCCTCCCGCCATAGTACTGACATAGTACTAACATCCTATATTTTAGTGCCAGAGGGTTGTTGGGTTAAGATTTTTTTTAAAACATCCACGCAAACCTAGTGGAATCTATAAATTGTGGAAAGCCTCAGCAGGGTTCTTCCTAGAAAAATATTTCGAGTATCAAAAGCCCAATTTTGTTTGTTCTTAGGGGGCCATTTACTATAAAATTGTCGGTTTTTTGACTATATTTTATACGTTCTTTTCTAATTTCAATGCGGGAATGGCCCCCTCCTAGTGAACCTAATGCGGAAATTAAATTCCTTATGCGGGAATCCCGCATCCCGCACGCCTAGGGAGAACCCTTTAAGGGTACTAAATAAGAAGCCCGCTGGAGTCGTCCTCGGGCCGTTGGATGAACCTTAGGGGTGCCGGACGGTCGAAGGCACCCCAAAGGTTCGTCCGACGGCCCAAGGACGACACCTAAGGATCTTCTATATGTTATCACCCAAACAATTGTCCAAATATGTTTAAAACACTGTAAATGAGGAGCGGTATGTACAGCCTATTTATACACACTGGCCATTGTTTGCACCGCTCCTCAGCCGTGCGGGTGATAAACCTCTGAACAGCCCTTTACGGTTTTATCTATGTTCCTGCAATTCCCTAAATGTGTTATATTTTTTTCTGAACCTATACTTGTTTGGTGGGGTAGTTTAACGTCCGGCAGTAATTCTTGAATGCGCAAATTATATAGTAGTGTTCAAGGTATATTATACTTTCAAAAATATATACAAATACGGAAACAGCTAGTTCAAGAACACTTACTTGTTTGTCTTTTGCCTGATTCTGAAGGACAGTAATCTGATTTTTGAAAGCATGGTTCCATCTGAAACAAACATATTATAGTGAATTTAGAAATTATGAATTTTATTGATGCTGTTTTATTTTTGTTTTATTTTCTGTATCCTGGTCAACGTTCAATACAAGTAGGCAGGGCTCGATATTAAGCATTGCCCGCCTGCTGGGAGCAGGTAAACCTTAAGGTGGGGCAGGTAAATGTTGACAATTACCTGCCCAAAGGGCATGTTAATCTTTTGCAATAAGATGATTATATATTAAAGATGGGAAGGCAAATTTAAGGGTCGGGCAGGCAAAGTTCTACCCACACCTGCCCGACGGGCAGCCAAGCCAAAAAGTCTGGACCCTGATGAAGTATAGAAACTTTCAAATAAAATTTAGTTTTGAGTTGACTGACTTTATAAAATAGACTTGTATAAAAACTGCAGCAAAATTCTTTAAAAAAATAAGAATTTGAACTTGTTTTTGGACACTTGGCTTGTCATGAAACATGCAAATTTGTTAAAATTGACTTTGTTAAAAAAAAAATTAGAAACAAAACATATTGTTGAATATCCCAGACACATCCCAATCTTCCCCTTTACCCTCTTCTACCCCCAAATGAAGGTAAAGATATAAGATATAGTAATACCTGGATACCCAGCATAATTTGAATAATCAAGAATGCAACAATCTTTTGTTCTAAGGGGCCTTCCATTAAGTACGCACCAAGGGGGGGGGGGGGAGGGGTCTGAGATTTTGGGAATTTTGCATACGTTCCTATACAAATCCAATGCGTATTTTAGCCTTAAGGGGGTTGGGGGGTCTAAAATTTGTGAATTTTTGCGTATGTATTAAATGGAAGGCCCCTAACGCAAGAAGTGGAAGCAGAATCTGGTATTCAGCATTCCCACAATTCGAATACCTTTAGACCGTATCAGCCTTTCAAGAGCAAAGACTGAACGTGTTCCTTTCTGTGCCCAGCGACTCTGGCAAATCAGACCCCTTCAGGCCCAGAAAAAGGTGCTGAGAATATGATATACTTTATGTTAGCATTAAAGCTTGACTGTGCCCAGTGCATGGGGCGCACAATTTTAGGAATTGTGCACCCAGCCCGTGAGACAGTCCACCATCCTAGAGTCTAGTATAATATCCTAATGGTACTGATTGAATTCAAGCTATGGGGCACACAGTTCGATATTCTGGGCTCCAGGAATGTTTGCAAAATAAAAAAAATATTATCAAAACTTTAGTTTTTAACACTGATCACAAAGTTCTTATTTCACTGTCCCGTCCCTTTAAAACATATACAATGTGTGAACGTACAGGTCTTGCTCAACCTTCTTGTCAAGGGCAAATTCGAGGTCCATAATGAGCAGCTTTTGGTATAGATCTTGTAGGGCTTGACGCGACACCCAAGCCTCATTGGACCCACTTGATGTGTCTGAAACAAGATACGTCTTGAGTCAAACGTCAGGCAAATCGATTTACAAATATTCATATTGGTTATCAAATGTAAATATGAACCAAATATATTTAAGTTTTCAATCAGTGTACCGCAAAATATCACTAAACATTGTTAAACATAAAAGATTGTAAACTCTTTAAGAAACAAGTTTCATATTATTGTGCATTCCAGTCACAAGTGATTCTCCAAATATCATACCAGTAAAAATTCATTCACAATGATTTCAAACAGTGAAAACGCTTTAATATTTACAAAGTTTACTCACCAGCAACACTGGCCTTCAAATCATCAGCCTGCCTAAAAAGAGAAAATACTTTATTAATACTGTCCAACGATGCAAATATTGAACTAGTGTGTTGTTATTATTCATTGTTTATGATGGGGAGCTAATAAAGATGTTACCAAGTTCATATCATGAGTTGTTAGTAATATTATTAGTCAATCTCCTTCATTCATGGCTAGCTAAGGGCAGAGGTACTTCTCTGCTCGGGTAGTTCAAATCCAAATGCAGACACTCGCTTTACAGGGGATCACTTTTATTGATCCAACACATGTAGGGGATACTCGTCATCATTTCATGATAAGTCCAGCTCTACCAGGTACTTTACACACAAGATTCGTTCCAGGAGTTCACCATGCACTACCTCTATGTTTCCTTATTGCCAAGTCTCTCCTACAGTTGTCCTATGCTTTCAATGTACAGGTAGTTCAATGTATGGTCACCAGAGAACGCCATCTAGCACAGTCATATAAATTCCATCCAGCTCCCGAACCTTAGGTTCATCCAAGTTCCAATTTGTTTATCACTCTCCCCATTGAGTTGGTCTGTGTTTTATATATACTAGCCGTTATTGATTCAGCAGTGCTCATTTTATTTCACAATAAAACATGCAAGTCTTCCTTCTGCTCCAATTTTTGGGCTCTGTAGGTAAACAGTTTCAATAACAATATCAAATAAGAAACTTCTTTCACAGAGTTTTCATTAAGAGAAAAAAAAAGAAAAACAAGGGTACAAGTTGCAAAAATATGTCTTCACTGAAACCTCCATTCTACATGAACTATACATCCACTAGTGTGACATTCCTCGGTAGTGCGGGGTTTCCGATTTCTACAACAGAGGGACGTGGGGGTTGTTTCGGGTCTCAGCCGGACAGGGAGTCCGAGCAAGAAGCTGAGATGTGATATAAAGAGTCGTGCCTCGCGCACGAGGGGGATTGAGCGGGTCGATCGGGAAATTGGTATTTGTTGACGGGGGAGGGGTGTATCTGCCGGGCCGGACCGAGGGGTCTCAGCCATCGGGCTCGGGGTCCGGGCACTTCTGTTAGCGGGTGGAGGATTGTGGAGGAGGAAAAATGGTAGGGATGGGTGCAGGCCGTTTCCTCTCATACTGGCACTCTCTTCGGGGCCCACTGCGGACGGTCTATCCTCGTTCAGGTCCAGTGGGGGTGTCGGGCCTACGGTCGCCTATTGTTTGGTAGCGTGGGGCCGAGCCGGTCGCGCCTTCGTGCCCCCGGTTCTCCGTTCTCGGGACTTCATCCGGGCTATTTCGGGCTTTCGTGCCATGTTTCGGTCCCTCGGGTCTTCAGGACCCCGTCCTAACTTTCGTCTATTTTACTATGACTTTCACTATTTTACTTGTACTTTCCAGTTAATTAACCTGTATTTGATCATCTTATCGATTACCATTGGAAGAAGACACATGTGGACACAAGGAGTACTGTGAAGGAACTCTTTTATTCTCGGGCCTCACCGCCCCTTTTATAGCCTAGTGGTCAGCCCTGATTGGCTGCCTCTGATCAGGTGGTCATAATGACGTCATTTCCGGTTTACATTCATCACTTCCGGTTTACATATTTCTCGGGTCTTTCGGGTTTCGGGCTTTTCGGGCCTTTACATTTTCGGGCTTTTACATTTTCGGGCTTTTCGGGTCTTTACATTTTCGGGCTTTTCGGGCTTTTACATTTTCGGGCTTTTCGGGCCTTTTACAAAATATACTTTAATCTATCGCATCGTCTTACTTTCCATATTTCAACCTTGATAACTGATAAATAGACATTCATCACATCTAGTTCCAAAAGTTAACACAAGTACACGTGTATAATCTCGTATAAAACTGAAATCGTTATTAAAATAACGAGATTCTTCGCTTGTTAATGAAAAAGAAACTAAAATATCAATGATTATTTGTCAATAAAATATATGAATGTTTCTCTGATAAAAGAGGTCATAGCCGTTAAAGAAAAATTGGTAAAAATGGGAATGGGATGTTAATAGTACATGAGAATATCAAATGTAAGAGAATACAGAGTTTTATAAATGCAATTTTATTACGATTCATAATAATCACAGTAACGTGGAAGTAAGGAGAAATTTTGTGAAAATAAAAACTTTTTGAAGTTGTTTTTGTGCACTTGGCGCATCATAAAAACATGGCTGCCATGCTGAAAAACATATCTGATGACCTTGTCTAAAACTTGTCTTAAACTTGGAAGTAAAAAGAAATTTCATGAAAATAAAAAAAATTGAAGTTCTTTTTGTGCACTTTGGGCATCATAAAAACATGGCGGCCATGCTGAAAAACATGTCTGATGACCTTCTCTAAAACTTGGAAGTGAGAAGAAAAGTCCTGAGAATAAATGTTGAAGTTGTTTTTGCACACTTGGCACATCATAAAAATATGGCTGCCATGCTGATAAACATGTCTGATGACCTTGTCTTTAACTTGGAAGTAAAAAGAAATTTCATGAAAATAAAAAATGTTGAAGTTGTTTTTATGCACTTGGCTCATCATAAAAACATGGCTGCAATGCTGAAAAACATATCTGATGACCTTGTCTAAAACCTGTCTTAAACTTGGAAGTAAAAAGAAATTTCATGAAAATAAAAAAATTTGAGGTTCTTTTTGTGCACTTGGCGCATCATAAAAACATGGCGGCCATGCTGAAAAAACATGTCTGATGACCGCCTCTTAAACTTGGAAGTGAGAAGAAAAGTCCTGAGAATAAATGTTGAAGTTGTTTTTGCACACTTGGCGCATCATAGAAATATGGCTGCCATGCTGAAAAACATGTCTGATGACCTTGTCTTTGACTTGGAAGCAAAAAGAAATTTCATGAAAATAAAAAAAAATTGAAGTTGTTTTTGTGCACTTGGTGTATCATAAAAACATGGCCGCCATGCTGAAAAACATGTCTGATGACCTTGTCTACAACTTGTCTTTAACTTGGAAGCAAAAAGAAATTTAATGAAAGTAAAAAAAATTGAAGTTCTTTTTGTGCACTTTGGGCATCATAAAAACATGGCGGCCATGCTGAAAAACATGTCTGATGACCTTCTCTAAAACTTGGAAGTGAGAAGAAAAGTCCTGAGAATAAATGTTGAAGTTGTTTTTGCACACTTGGCACATCATAAAAATATGGCTGCCATGCTGATAAACATGTCTGATGACCTTGTCTTTAACTTGGAAGTAAAAAGAAATTTCATGAAAATAAAAAATGTTGAAGTTGTTTTTATGCACTTGGCTCATCATAAAAACATGGCTGCAATGCTGAAAAACATATCTGATGACCTTGTCTAAAACCTGTCTTAAACTTGGAAGTAAAAAGAAATTTCATGAAAATAAAAAAATTTGAGGTTCTTTTTGTGCACTTGGCGCATCATAAAAACATGGCGGCCATGCTGAAAAAACATGTCTGATGACCGCCTCTTAAACTTGGAAGTGAGAAGAAAAGTCCTGAGAATAAATGTTGAAGTTGTTTTTGCACACTTGGCGCATCATAGAAATATGGCTGCCATGCTGAAAAACATGTCTGATGACCTTGTCTTTGACTTGGAAGCAAAAAGAAATTTCATGAAAATAAAAAAAAATTGAAGTTGTTTTTGTGCACTTGGTGTATCATAAAAACATGGCCGCCATGCTGAAAAACATGTCTGATGACCTTGTCTACAACTTGTCTTTAACTTGGAAGCAAAAAGAAATTTAATGAAAGTAAAAAAAATTGAAGTTCTTTTTGTGCACTTTGGGCATCATAAAAACATGGCGGCCATGCTGAAAAACATGTCTGATGACCTTCTCTAAAACTTGGAAGTGAGAAGAAAAGTCCTGAGAATAAATGTTGAAGTTGTTTTTGCACACTTGGCACATCATAAAAATATGGCTGCCATGCTGATAAACATGTCTGATGACCTTGTCTTTAACTTGGAAGTAAAAAGAAATTTCATGAAAATAAAAAATGTTGAAGTTGTTTTTATGCACTTGGCTCATCATAAAAACATGGCTGCAATGCTGAAAAACATATCTGATGACCTTGTCTAAAACCTGTCTTAAACTTGGAAGTAAAAAGAAATTTCATGAAAATAAAAAAATTTGAGGTTCTTTTTGTGCACTTGGCGCATCATAAAAACATGGCGGCCATGCTGAAAAAACATGTCTGATGACCGCCTCTTAAACTTGGAAGTGAGAAGAAAAGTCCTGAGAATAAATGTTGAAGTTGTTTTTGCACACTTGGCGCATCATAGAAATATGGCTGCCATGCTGAAAAACATGTCTGATGACCTTGTCTTTGACTTGGAAGCAAAAAGAAATTTCATGAAAATAAAAAAAAATTGAAGTTGTTTTTGTGCACTTGGTGTATCATAAAAACATGGCCGCCATGCTGAAAAACATGTCTGATGACCTTGTCTACAACTTGTCTTTAACTTGGAAGCAAAAAGAAATTTAATGAAAGTAAAAAAAATTGAAGTTCTTTTTGTGCACTTTGGGCATCATAAAAACATGGCGGCCATGCTGAAAAACATGTCTGATGACCTTCTCTAAAACTTGGAAGTGAGAAGAAAAGTCCTGAGAATAAATGTTGAAGTTGTTTTTGCACACTTGGCACATCATAAAAATATGGCTGCCATGCTGATAAACATGTCTGATGACCTTGTCTTTAACTTGGAAGTAAAAAGAAATTTCATGAAAATAAAAAATGTTGAAGTTGTTTTTATGCACTTGGCTCATCATAAAAACATGGCTGCAATGCTGAAAAACATATCTGATGACCTTGTCTAAAACCTGTCTTAAACTTGGAAGTAAAAAGAAATTTCATGAAAATAAAAAAATTTGAGGTTCTTTTTGTGCACTTGGCGCATCATAAAAACATGGCGGCCATGCTGAAAAAACATGTCTGATGACCGCCTCTTAAACTTGGAAGTGAGAAGAAAAGTCCTGAGAATAAATGTTGAAGTTGTTTTTGCACACTTGGCGCATCATAGAAATATGGCTACCATGCTGAAAAACATGTCTGATGACCTTGTCTTTGACTTGGAAGCAAAAAGAAATTTCATGAAAATAAAAAATAATTGAAGTTGTTTTTGTGCACTTGGTGTATCATAAAAACATGGCCGCCATGCTGAAAAACATGTCTGATGACCTTGTCTACAACTTGTCTTTAACTTGGAAGCAAAAAGAAATTTAATGAAAGTAAAAAAAATTGAAGTTCTTTTTGTGCACTTTGGGCATCATAAAAACATGGCGGCCATGCTGAAAAACATGTCTGATGACCTTCTCTAAAACTTGGAAGTGAGAAGAAAAGTCCTGAGAATAAATGTTGAAGTTGTTTTTGCACACTTGGCACATCATAAAAATATGGCTGCCATGCTGATAAACATGTCTGATGACCTTGTCTTTAACTTGGAAGTAAAAAGAAATTTCATGAAAATAAAAAATGTTGAAGTTGTTTTTATGCACTTGGCGCATCATAAAAACATGGCTGCAATGCTGAAAAACATATCTGATGACCTTGTCTAAAACCTATCTTAAACTTGGAAGTAAAAAGAAATTTCATGAAAATAAAAAAATTTGAGGTTCTTTTTGTGCACTTGGCGCATCATAAAAACATGGCGGCCATGCTGAAAAAACATGTCTGATGACTGTCTCTTAAACTTGGAAGTGAGAAGAAAAGTCCTGAGAATAAATGTTGAAGTTGTTTTTGCACACTTGGCGCATCATAGAAATATGGCTGCCATGCTGAAAAACATGTCTGATGACCTTGTCTTTGACTTGGAAGCAAAAAGAAATTTCATGAAAATAAAAAAAAATTGAAGTTGTTTTTGTGCACTTGGTGTATCATAAAAACATGGCCGCCATGCTGAAAAACATGTCTGATGACCTTGTCTACAACTTGTCTTTAACTTGGAAGCAAAAAGAAATTTAATGAAAGTAAAAAAAAATTTGAAGTTGTTTTTGTGCACTTGGCGCATCATAAAAACATGGCTGCCATGCTGAAAAACTTGTTTGATGACCTTGTCTAAAACTTGTCATTAACTTGGAAGTAAAAGGAAATTTCATGAAAATAAAAAAATTTGAAGTGGTTTTTGCGCACTTGGCGTATCATAAAAACATAGACGCCATGCTGAAAAATATTTCTGATGACCTTGTCTAAACTTGAAAGTGAAAAGAAATTTCTTGGAAATTAAAAATTTTGAAGTCATTTTTGAGCACTTTGCATATCATAAAAAAACATGGCCGCCATGCTGACAAACATGTCTGATGAACTTCTGTAAATGTTGGAATTGAGAAAAAATATTATACAAATTTGAAATTGTCAACTTGTTTTTCTCATTTGGCACACCATAACAGAATGTAAGGGATTTGACACTTCTGTTCCAGTCTGTTCCGGTCTGCCGCACAGCACATGAGAGGCAATTGACTTTCACCTAGGGTCCATCCTCCCATTAGAGTTGCCCAAAACTCAAAATTATTATTGTTTTAACTATCCTGAAACTTGTAAATTTTAATCAAATAACATGAATACAAGCAAAATAGATATAAACTTATAAGAGAATTATGTAAAATACATTTAAGGTATTTTTTTTAAAGAATTATAAGAACACAAAATCCATTCTAATGTAAAAATTGTCAAAGGCCATAGGACACATCTACATGTAACTAAATGTAACTAAAATCTCCTCTCACAAGAAAACCCATGCATCCACTCTCCAAGCATAGGACAGGAACCAGGAGATTAAATGTGTGACAATAGGGTGAACTGGCTCATTCACTTGTCCAAAGAAAAAGCCATCCTATACTTCGCCTATCAAACTTTATACCATTGGTGAAACTTAATACAACGCGAAGAATAAGACTTACTTAATATCTAGAATTGCAAGTAAAACTACAATTACAAACAGTGTATCCTGGAAAGCAGATCCTTGCATGGTATCTTCTCTTTTTTATAATTGTGTTTACATATGTAATCCTCCACAGCTATTTTACAGCGCAACTCATATATCCATTGATATACATTGAGATAACTATTATGAAAGAGTCGCTGCCTGTAAATATAAAATTTAGCCCATAGAAATATAAAATTGATAGTCCTGTTACGAACTCCACCTCCTATAATGCCAAGAAGATAATCTCTGTCGGAAAGGTCTTCTAAATCAATCTCTAACACATTTCCCATCCAGTTTTTTATTTCTGTAAGAAAATCCCTAACCACCTGGAAAGTAAGGAAAAAGTGAACTATATTATCTGTTTCTCCACAAACAGGGCATTCAGGACTCTCAAGAGCCTTTCTCCTAAAAAGATAATCTTTACAAGGAATTATCCGATGTATAACCTTAAACTGAAGAGACTGTATCTTTGTTTCCCTTGAGGAGATGAAAGCTATCTTGTACAATTTCTGCCATTCTTGAAGACTAAAATTATCTTCAGGGAAATCCCTTTGCCATTTATCATGAATCTTATAACGGTAATTATCAATACCACAGAAAACATCATACAGCTTCTTAGGTGTGCAATCAAATTTTGTTGAAGCATCGTCCTTACCATTATATAGCAACACTATAGACTTTAATAGGCTTTAAAAAGAACAGAGATTTATCAAGGAACATGTAATGGAGATCGTAAATGATTTATTAGTGAAAAAATCATTATTATCTTAACATGAATCATCTACAAAAATATTTAAATCAAAAAAGAATAAAAAGTGCTCCTCCACTGACCCTGGCCCAGTCACCTGTTTGTATTACTCAACACTGTGAAGTGTCTTCCCGGGCCGTGTACCTTTGCAAGCCCCTGAAGGCGAAGGCCACTGACCACAGGCCGGAGTGCACCTCCTGCCCTAGAATTTGTGCACACACCAGAAGGGGCGGTCCTATATACTGACTGTCCACCTCTCATCCAATCCTGAGTGGCAGGGAGGGGGGAGGGGGGAGGGGGGAGGGGGAGTGCATCCAGCCTTGAAGGTGGTGTTGCAGGTAATTCAAAAGACAATAGAGGTGACAAAGACACTGTGAAGGTGGCAATGCTAACAATTGTAACAACAATACATGTGTGAAAAATAGTCTTTTAGTTTCGTTACTTTCCCAAAAGAACAAAGGGCAGCTATCATGATACATTAGAGTGAAAAAAATCCTCCTTTAAGCTGCAAATTTCCGATAATTTACATATAAATGAGGATTTTTTCACTAAAAATTCTATAGTAAGGAAAGTGTTGATTATGATTCCATGAGTTAGTATTACTTGAAATTTTCTCATATATGTCTTCTAAATGTTGTAGAATGTTAAATACTTATGATTTTACATCACCAATATGGAAGCAGGGTTCTTCCTGGGCGTGCAGGATGCGAGATTCCTGCATCAAGAATTTAATTCCCACATTAGGTTCACTTGGAGAGGGCCATTCCCGCATTTAAATTACAGAACTTTTTTTATAATGTAGTTAAAATAGCCCATGATTTTCAAGAAATGCCTCCCTACGATTAAGGCAAATGGGGCTTTTGATACATGAAATCTTTTTCTAGGGAGAACCCTGTGGAAGCCAGCCTATACCGCCAATATGGAACTAAAATTATGCACAGTATGTGCACAGCACCCAGCCACGAAAATGTGCACCTCTGGCGCAGGGCACAGCTTAATTACAGCGAAGGTGTGGACAAACTCGAGGGCCTCGGATTGTCAATCGCCTAGGACAACACAAGCTATTTTGATTTTCAACTCTGATTTGTGGGATCCACAAATATCCCGCAACTATTTTATGGAGAGCTCAATGCAAAAACTTTATCTAAAATTACCTTGTTTAAATAACAATTTCTAACAATTGAATTATGGAAGATTATGTGCATCTGTTTGGGAAAATGTTAAACAGTATTGTTTGTAATCTTTAGTAATTCACTGGAAGAAACCGCTGAAAGCAGACATCAAACTCCACTTTCCAAGTTCTGACAAATAGGCACCTTTAAAGGTCCTAAGGTATCTGCTCAAGCTTCAAACATTTCACTTATCTGATCCATATTTTTACTGTGTAGAATCCTACTTTTTTGTTCACTCCCCTGCCCCTTTCCTCAGGAGTTCAGGGTTTGTTTGTTTGTTTGTGGGATTAGTTTAATGTCCGACCAACCCTTCAGGGTTCTTTTACCAGACTGCACAATGTAAAGCCTTTCAGCTCGTCTTATGCCAAAGGGGCGGTGACCGAATAATATATGAAATGAGCTGTCTATTTGTAGCAGTAGGACCCAATGCCCTCTTTATAGTGCTGCCACACGGAGATATCATATCATAGGCCCACACAATACCCCACCCAGTCACATTGTACTGACACCAGGCTGACCAGTTATATTTCGTGGTTCTTACTTTATAACAAATACCGAGTGCCAGGCAAGCAGTGACCACTACCATTGTTAAAGTCTTTGGTGTGACTCGACGACGAGTCATAGGCTGGGTGTCCTGTGGACACCTTTTCATTTTAAAATTCCGTGAGCCCTGGGCCAGTGCGATGATGGTTTAAGCAGTCTATGTGAAAACTATTTCAAAATGTCGGACATTATGTCCGACGTTTTTCAGCCTCCTGCCGGACATAAAGCTACCCTGTCAGACATTATTCACAGGGGTTACCCACCATAAAGGGCCCCCAGAATGGCCCAGTGAATTGGAGAAATAGTTATACAGGAAAATGTGGGTAACAATTTGGACCAGTCCTGCAATTGTGTCGGACAAAATGTCCGACGTTTTTAACTAAATAGTCGGACATAGGGTGTAAAACGTCGGACATGTCCGGCATTTTGAGGGTTTTCACAAACACTGATTTCCAGGTTCACAATTCCAATCAATAGAGAGTAAGCTCTCTTCTAAGAGTCCGCCTGATCTCACATCCAATCCGCAACACAGTAGTACTTCCAACAGTCACCAGATGTCCTTTCTTTTTATAGCTATTTAAACCCCACGAATCCTTAAGACTCGTATTGTCCAAATGGTATCAAGTCGTGCTCTCTCTCTATAACCATAGGTTCTGCTCTCTATATATCAGTCTGGTTTATTGATTTTACCCGAGCATTGGTACTCGCTGGGAGAAACACCCTGTCTGCTATTGCCAACAGGTATATTTACACCTACCAGCAGCCCATGCTATATTCATACTATATGATATAACAATTCACATAATTTTGAATACTTTATTATATTCCCTCTATAGAACTGGTGACGTTTCTTCATTTCATTCCTATACGATAGATTTTATGCACAAGGTGTTTTACTAACTACCTTTGTGCAAAAATACAGGAAAGGTATGATGTCTGATTATTTAGGACATGTAGATGGGGGGGGGGGGGGGGGGGTACTATGTCTTTTCATGGCGAAAACCAGTTGGGACAAATTCTGTCTTTGGTGATTGATTTGTTTGTTTGTGGGATTAGTTTAATGTCCGGCCAACCCTTCAGGGTTCTTTTACCAGACTGCACAAGGTAAAGCCTTTCAGCTCATTTTACACCACAGGGGCGATGACCGAATCTATGAAATAAGGTGCCTATTTGTAGCAGTGAGACCCAATGCCCTCTTTATAGTGCTGCCACACTTATATATCATGTCATAGGCCCACACAATACCCCACCCAGTCACATTATACTGACACCAGGCTGACCAGTTATGTTTCGTAGTTCTTACTTTATACCGAGTGCCAGGCAAGCAGTGACCACTACCATTTTTACCATGGGGGGGGGGGGGGGGGTACTATGTCTCATGTCCCATGCCACTAAGCAAAAAGTCATGTCGCTAGTGTCACTCTTTGGTGTGACTCGGCCAGGGATAAATCCCAAGACCTCCCAGACTCAGGGCAGGCACTCTACCAAAGAGCTACTGAGTCTGGTCCCCCATTTGTTGCCTTCTACGAACAGCGAGGGGCTGATGAGACCCACCACACATATATAATTATTCATATTTAGAAAAATAAAATAGATCAGTAGATCTTGGGCTAATGTAGACATCACTACTGACCACAGGCACCGTAATCAAGCTGGGAGGCCGCTGTGTTTACCGTATATATACTAAAGGTGGGAAAGTAGCCATGTTTGCGGTCCACCTGTGATGTCAACACAACTTATTTTGAGCCTGAAAATGCTCTTAAATGCACAATTTTCAAATACTAACCTATCAGGGATGTCACCAGTACTTATAGCGATAAATCAATGAATGAAAGTAGACTCTATCCAATATTTTTGGTATTTAAGTCGTAAGGAGCAGCAGTGTGGACGTTGGCAGGGCCTGTTGCCGGCAGATCACAGTGTGAAAAGCCCTTCTGCAGGGCGCCACCGGTTCATTCATGCATGCCTATCAGGGACCTATACGGATCAGGATAGTCTGAAGTTTTGGAAGGAATTCCCGGCCATTCACGCATCGCGCAGTGAAGATTGCGACGGGAAATGCTGGGGATAGCTCCAAGCAGATCCTTCCTAGAATGCATTGAATTGCAGTGCCGAAAACTCCGCCTGGAGAGTGTTCAAAAGGGGTTCCCCAACCATTGTGAAAAAAGTAGGCTTTCTTTGAGAATTTTGAGACCTGTTTTGGATTCCTTGAGTCTGCACTGAAGTCCAGTGCAAAAGAATTGTTATAGTCTTTAGAAATTAATATTAACTGTCGTAAACGGTACTGGCAAGGGTGCATAGTGAATCAAGTGATGCTATTATGTGAGCTAGGCGCCGAGCAGCGCCACTCTCCTGTGGCCTAAGTATAGTGTATGGGGTTGTCGTGGATGATGACGCCCTCACGCGGAAAAGATTGTAGGGCCCTAACATTTACTGTGACAACTATAAACCGGAAGTGGGCATGGCTTAACCTCACCTTATGACGTCAGATGCCTGTGACGTCACTGCTAACTGTCAGATTCCATTCATATTCATTCCGGCGTCCAGCCCACACTCTCAATTTTTTGTTCCGACACTACTGCTTCCACCATGCACAAACGTGTCCGAAATAAGAACAACACAGCATCGCGGTACACAATTCCGCCGGCGACTCCAGCGGTTACTCGCTCTTCAACAAGTTCAAGCCCCGCCCCCTATGGAGAGCAATGGTCGCTCATCATCTACTTCTAGATGGGGATCGTGTCACATCATATGAACGTTTGGTGTTAGCAAATCTCTGCATGGGTTTAGCTTTGTACAAAAAGAAAAAGGATGATTCCGTTAAGCGTGAAGCCAAAGAAATTGGCATGAAGGCGTTCTCAAAACTTGACCATGCCAACATAATGCGACATCTGTCTTATGACGGTACCCAGTCAGCTGTTTCTACCAAGAAATCCTCCAGTCACAACAAGTCCCAGAAACAGGGCTCCAACGCCTACACCTGCATCAAGCACAACTTCCACACTGGCGGGTGTCCCGACGGTAAAAGTTGCAAATACAAGCACGTTTGTTCTGCTTGCCTTGGTTCGGGGCACATCAACTCTGAGTGCCCGAACGTCAAGTGACACTCTTCGAAGTGAAGCCCCGGTCCTAACATTGTGGCCACGCCCCTTGACACTCTCCACGCGGAGGCTGGAGATGTCTCGGGCCGTCCAGTCGTCGGCGCCACTAACATTTTACAGGTCACGGAACTAGGTGACCCAGTTTCTGCCATTTTAGACGACTGTAACAATGTTGGAATACCCCTCTCCCATTCTATCGATCAATCAACTGTTGTTACGTCTTGTGAGTCGAACACCGGTAAGACTTTACTGTTTACAACCCCATCGTTTCAGGGTATTGTTTCTATTGATGTTTTTCAAGACTGTTCGTTGGGTCTTTGTGACTGCATCCATTTATTCGGAGGACATCCCGCCCAGCTCAAACCGTGCAGGGCGGCTAGTTATATTTTCGATGACGGCCTCAACCAAAACATCGCCCCTGATCATATGTTTATCTGGAATGGCCTAGTTAATGGCTTCGCTATAGTGGATACTCCTTGCACCACATCATATGATTGTGCGAATTATGACTCCATCACAGGTGACACCTTCTACTCTGAGATGACTACTTTGTTCGAGAATGAACTAGCAGCGAGCAAAGTATCCAGAGCCACCTCCCCTCCTCGCTGCATTCATTCTATGGGTGCAGTCACGAAGGCTAATGGAAAACTGAGACCAATCGCTGATTGCTCCCGCCCGACGGTATTTCTTATCAACAATTACATGTCGTCCACATTCAGATCGTTCAGTTACAACTCCGTAGAGACAGTGGTGCAACTTCTAAATCCTGGTGACTACCTTGCTGTTATAGACATTTCATCGGCCTACCGCTCAGTCTGTATCGACCCTACTCAGGTCAAGTTCCAGGGCCTTCGTTGGGACTTTGGTAATGGCCCAGAGGTGCTAGTCGACCCACGCTTGTGTTTCAGCCTACGTTGTGCGACGAACATCTTTGACTCAATATCAGGCCTACTTGTCTCCATGGCCCACGCAAGGGGCGCACTCCGTGTTTTCAACTACCTGGATGACTTCTTAGTGATTGCCCCAGATTATCATTCATGCTTGGTAGCCAGAGACATTGTAACCAACACCATTGAGCATCTAGGTTTTGAAGTTTCTTGGCCTAAGGTCACAGACCCCTCAACCTCAACCACCTTTCTTGGAATTACTATTGACACTGTCAAGTTTGAGCTGTCGCTCCCACAAAGTAAGGTGACAAAGCTCAAGGATAACTTATCCCGCCTGATCACCCGCGGTTATGCTTTCAAGAAGGACCTAGAAGTAGTGGGCGGATTTAATAGTCTCCCACTGCTCCTACATCGTCAGAGGCGGTCGTACTTTCAGCCGCAGGATCTTCGACCTATGTGCATCATACAGCAGGCACTGCAAGCAAATCCCCCTTGATTCCTCCATCATTGCGGATTTTGAATGGTGGATCTCTTTCTGTGATACCTTTAACTCCAGAGCTTGCATTGTCAGGGATTTTTTCCCTATTCCCATGGTCTCAGATGCTTCATTCAGAGGTTTTGGTGCCTGGTTGGGAAAAGACTGGTTTCTCGGCACCTGGCTTGATGACGACCTACCGTCAGGCTTTGACACGGGCTGCTCTCACCTAGAACAGCCGCCTACCTTTGATGTCACCACCCCCAACATCAATGTGTACGAGCTGTGGCCAGTAGTGGTTGGCCTTAGCCGCTGGGGGCCCCGGTTTACAAACTATCGCCTACATGTTATAACAGACAACATGCAAGTCCTCGCCATGCTCAACACTGGCCGCAGCTCGAACAAAATTTGTATGGCCTGGCTCAGGGAAATCTTCTGGATGTGCTTCATCTATAACACAGACATTTTCGCCACCTACATCCGCTCGGAGGATAACAGGCATCATACCGCCCTCCCCAAAAAATAAAGGAATTTAAAGGAAGTTTTATTCGTAAAAATAAAGGAATTTAAAGGAATTTGCAGGGATTTCTAGGAAAATAAAGGAATTTTAAAGGAATATTTAGAGAACTTTTAGAGAGTTTAAACATGAAATAAGCAAATAATATTGTAACGGGACTGCCTTCCTGTTGATTTTTTCTGTGCACCACTGCGTTGACCCACGTCGACTCACTTCGGTCAATGCATCGACTCATGTCGATTGACTCGTCGACCTGGATTGAGCGACGGCTTGAAAATTTTGCAATTTTATCTCTAATAACATGGAATTCTATGCATTTTATGAGATAATGTGATATTTTCTTACTCTAGAAAAAAAATAAAGGAATTTAAAGGAATTTTTCACGAAAATAAAGGAAAATAAAGGAATTTTGCCTATTTTCACAAAAATAAAGGAATTTAAAGGAAATTCCTTTAAAATAAAGGAACGGTATGATGCCTGGGATAACCACCTTGCGGATGCCCTAGCCCGAGCCACCTATCCTCGCATGGACTCCACCCTAATTGACCTGCTGTACTCATCGAACATGTGTTGTTCTCTTCCATACAGGATCCCCAATGTCTCGCCTGCTGCACCTTAAAGAATCACTACAATCAGCAGCCCTGTCAGAGTCGACCCGTAGGTCACGACTTTGCCAGGTGTCGTGCTATAACAATTTCTGCAAGCGCTTTGGCCTGGTCCCCTTCCCTTGCCCACCGAACCGGGCCTGCTTATATGCATCTTATCTTAGTGAATTGATGTCCCCTTCATCAGTAGTTAATTATATTTCTGCTCTGTGGTCACACCAACGTACCCTTGGATTCGAGGCCTTCCCAATGGACTATAGGCTCCAGCAGACCCTTAAGGGCATTAAACGGCTAGGCTTTTCTCCACGGCCTCCCCGTTATGCTCTGTCTTACTAAGACCTTCTGCTCTTGTTCGAGGAACTAAACACCATCTTCCCGGCCGACTTGAACTTCTGGGTGGTCCTCACGCTGGCCTTCAGGGCACTACTTCGTAAATGTCACTACACCCCCTCACCTCACTCACTATGCTGGTGCGACCTTAAACTATATCCGGATCATCTAGTTCTAACACTTCAAACATCCAAAACCAATCAATTTGCCGGTTGCCCGTTCACCATCATTTTGAACTCATCACCACCTTCATCGCTCTGCCCTGTATTCTGGATGGCTGAGCTCTCCAAAGCCCGGAACCCACTGGAGTCGGACCCCCTCTTCACAGCCCCCTCATCATCTGGACTAATACCCATGTCCTACAATTGGTTCAACACGAGACTCAAAACGGTCTCCCCGGCTGTAGGCCTCGATCCGACCATGGTCGGCTCCCACTCCATACGGCATGGCGGAGCTTCTCTTATGTCCAGCCTGGGCTGCCCCCTATCAGACATTAGGGCCAGAGGTGGCTGGTCCTCTATGTCAGTATTATGCTACCTTCACCACTCCCATCATACTCTCAGAGAACTGGACTCGCGTATCTCTCAATTTTTATCTGACATTAAGTGAATGTGTGGTTGGGCAGTTTGGCCACTGAGTTTGGTCTAATATTCGCCAACCACCTGTTCACTCTCATTTATAGTGCTACTATACCTCGCTTATACTCGACCAATCTTAACCACGCCTGACCCCTAAGGTCTTATGGGCCGTAACATTTACTGTGACAACTATAAACCTGAAGTGGGCGTGGCTTAACCTCACCTTATGACGTCAGATGCCTGTGACGTCACTGCTAACTGTCAGATTCCATTCATATTCATTCCGGCGTCCAGCCCACACTCTCAATTTTTTGTTTCTATGTTTACAGTTTAATAAATGGCCACTGAGTTTGGTCTAATATTCGCCAACCACCTGTTCACTCTCATTTATAGTGCTACTATACCTCGCTTATACTCGACCAATCTTAACCCTTTGCTGACGGCACCAAATTGGATTTCATCATAAAGATTAAGAAGTAGCATTATAATTTTCAAAATTGCATTTTCTATGTCGATATTTATTAACAAAGTCATATATCATTATGTAACCCACTTTAACAGGAATTGGAAAATGTATTTTCGTATTTAATTTTGGTTGCCATGGTAACCATGGAATGCTGGTATGTGTAGTCATTTTTTTCTGAAAAATGACTATTTTACAGCCTTGTTTTCTTGAAAATGACCAAAAATGGATATAAATATTGATTTTATAGAAATGTTTTGAATCATAAAGTTGCTCCCTTCATCATTTCCCATCATTTGATGCTATATTCGACTTGATTTATGCATTTTTGGTGCATCTTTTTTAAAATGGTTGTGAGGGATGTTTGGGTCAAAAAAATGCAAAATCCCCATTTAGTACAGTTAAATGTGATAATATATGCTGTCTTATTTGTTAAAAACATGATAAAATCTGGAAAAACAGAATAGAATATCACCATGCTCCAATTACTTAAATGTGTTTAACTATTCCAGAGAATTTTAACAATGTTGCTCCAGGATTTCTTTGTAGCGGGGATGAAAACTTTAAAACTTGCAATCTGAATGGCGGCCATCTTGAATATGAACCAAAATGGCTGTCTTCAGCCAATTTTGCAGGAGGGAGGGGTAAAACTAATGTGACAGTAATCAACAGAAAATGACTATTGAAATTGATAAAGAAACCAGGATGTATAGATATTATTGTATTCTATATGCTAAAATACATTGACATGAAGAAATAGAAATTTTAATTTAAAAAAAAAGGCCCCTAAGCCCCGCCCTTGTTGCTATGGTCCTCGGGGAAACCCCCCGCTCAATTACCCACAATGCCTCGCTCGTGACGTCAGCCCGACTGTGCATGCACTCTTTTAGTACTTACCCTATATATGGACCCCCCCCCTTTTTTTTTTTTCTTCAAAATCCTGTATCCGCCCCTGTATATTAGCTCTGTGGATCCTTCTCTCACAGCAAGCAGTGTACGAGGTTAGGAGTAGAGAGTCGATCATTTGGCTAGGACCCCTATATTACTTATTAGGCCTACAAGGCCGCCCTAATGTGACGTCAAGAGGCCATTTGCATTGATTTGACCTATGAAATTTCACTTCTGTCCACACTGGTCTGATCACTGGCAGGGACATCAACAACCCGACTTTCCCACATTTAGTTTAGGTAAACAGACGAGTTCTCCAGTTACCCCTGTGCCTGTGGCTCTGCTACTGACACTAATCAACACTGTCATCAGTACAAAACAACTACTACAGTCCACTTTAAAAGGTTAATCTGTCGATATACAAAATAACCAATAACGTCAAATACCAAATAAAAGATTTAACTATTCATGGTAGGACTTACTGGATTATTTGAGGAGAACTCATGTTTATGTTTCACGACGCAGTCGTGTTGTCAACTTGCTTCCGACATTTTCCGGTCGTCTTTCGCGGAGACGGTGTCTCAGCAATGTTCGCCAACAACTTTCCTCTGATCAGATCAGGGACCAGATTCAGATACAATAATGATAATCATATCAGATTTATGAGTATTCTTTTCTTAATTTTGATTTAGAGAACCGATTCTGAAATTTCCCGGTGAAATCTTATCCTCAACTCACAAGTTCGTCTGTAGCTGTCACTTTACACTAGTACCCAGTGGACCGCTTGTAGCTTAGCGGAGTTGGCGCAGGTACTAGTGTACTGTCACTTGGGTAGAAAGCACGTTGGCAGCGACTACCGCCGAGGCTTAGTCTCAGAGAAAACTCTTAGAGTGTATATGTATATCATCGGTAAATAAATGAAACCGAAATAATGGTAATAATAGAAACTAATACTTGTTTACACTTTATAGCCGTGCGGGCAGGAATGTAATGTGAAAATGTTCATGGATGAAAATAGTAAATCTAGTCTCAATCGTGGTTAGCTCGCGGGCCATTCTACACTGGTCCCCCTGTGGCTCGC
This sequence comes from Lepidonotus clava, assembly GCA_936440205.1. Classification (NCBI taxonomy): domain Eukaryota; kingdom Metazoa; phylum Annelida; class Polychaeta; order Phyllodocida; family Polynoidae; genus Lepidonotus; species Lepidonotus clava. Next base: position 15,059,560 of record OW387143.1, on the reverse strand, counting down.
TTGCAGACTATATTATGTAGCCAGGCGAATTAGCGCGAGGTACTAGTGTAGGGCCATTCATCCACTTTCTGTTCACCCCAGGTCACTGAGGTGAGGTGGGCGGACTTAGGCCTCAGGGTTCACCACGGATGACAGCTCCTGTGTAGCTTCAGATTCCTCTGTTACACGCAAAGCAACGCTGTGAGGGGATAGCCTATCTCTAGTATCAGAATCAGTGATAGGAGCTTACTAGTGTTAGGACTGTATCCCAGCGCTGCCAAAAAGTAGTTCCTCAGAAAATTGACTTAGGCCAAAAGTAAAAAAAAATGTTGTGTTTAGGTAACCCTACCTACCCTAATTTTTTAGCCCTACCCTAGCTTTTTTTTAAGGGAAAATGTACTATTTTTTTTCTTCAAAATCCAAAAGAATTGATCTAAAAGTGCATGGAAAACGATAAAACAACGTTAACATTATAAACAAGAAATGCGTAGTGTCCGCGGGAAAACAGCGATCCGTGGTTTTGTTTCACATAGGGGTAGCAAACTAAACATATATCCCTCTCTTCTGATACATCCCTGGAATTCATATACCAAAATGGCTAACTCATCCCTATTCCACAGTTAGTGTATACGTAACGGAGCAGTTGTCTGCCTTACAATAACCCTTTGCTTCGCTCAGTAGCAGCTTCGCTGCAAATTTCTCTTTTGCCATTTCATGATATCCCGCAGACTCTACATGTTGTTTGATACCTTTACATAATTTTTTTAATTTTCTTTTTTACCATTTCATAATATTCCGCACACCTAACAATTAGTAACATGTTGTTTAATACCTTTCCATAATCTTCTAAAATGTCTTTTTTACACATTTCATAATATCCCGCACACCCTACATGTTGTTTAATACCTTTAAATATTTTTAAAAATTTATTATTTACCATTTCATAATATCCCGCACACCCAACATGTTTTTTAATGCCTTTCCATAATTTTCTAAATTTTCTTATATACCATTTCATAATATCCCGCACACCCAACATGTTATTTAATACATTTCCATAATTTTCTATAATTATCATAAACCATTTCATAATATCCCGCACACCCAACATGCTGTTTAAAGGGACATTCTCGTCCGTAAGACGGACGTATTTTGATGCGTTGTAACCCTCCTAATGCCCCGCCAAATTCGCGACGTGACCAATAACGTCGCCGAATTACGTTCCAAAAGTGCAAAACACGTCGCCGGCCGTCGCGTCGTTAAGCTAACGTCGGCGTATGTAAGCCTAGAAACCCACGGACGAGAATGCCCCTTTAATACCTTTAAACAATTTTTCAAAATTTCTTTCTTATCATTTTATATCCCGCACACCTAACATGTTGTTTAATACCTTTCCATAATTTTCTAAAATTTCTTATATACCATTTCATAATATCCCGCACACCCAACATGTTGTTAAATACCTTTACATAATTTTTTTTAAAGGGACGTTCTCGTCCTTGATTTTTTAGAGATACACCCGCCGACGTTAGCCTGACAACGACGTCATTGGCGACGTGTTTTGCCCTTTCAGAACGTAATAACGCAACGTGATTGGTCACGTCGCGAATTTGGCACACTAATTAGACGGTTATAATGCAGCCAGCGACGACGTCGTCAGCGATGAGAATGTCCCTTTAAATTTCTCTTTTACCATTTCATAATATCCAACACACCCTACATGTTGTTTGATACCTTTCCATAATTTTCTAAAATTTCTTATATAGGCCCTACCATTTCATAATATCCCGCACACCCAACATGTTGTTTAATACCTTTCCATAATTTTCTAAATTTTATTATATACCGTTTCATAATATCCTGCACACCCAACATGTTGTTTAATACCTTTTCATGATTTTCTCAAATTTCTTATATACCTTTCATAATATCCCACACACCCAACATGTTGTTTAATACCTTTCCATAATTTTGGACACCCTACATGTGGTTTAATAACTATAGATAATTTTTTTCAAATTTCTTTTTTACCATTTCATAATATCCCACCCCACCTACACTTGATTTCAAATGTTGTAAATATTTTTATTTCGTTTCATTATCCCGCCTGGCTGTTCTGTTTGTTAGATGTTTCCATGACATGATGTCAAGGACAAGGGCCAATCAGAGTGGAGCTTACAACCAGCTTTGGCCCACCAGCCTCACTTTGGGTTTTTTAAGGGGAGCCAAAACTCCAACAAACTGGAACATTTTGCAGCATAAAGAGGGAGATTATTGATAAAATCCTTTGACAAAAGCTACAATATGGATTAATCTAAGCAGGGAATGAACTAAAAAAGGTATGTTGACAGTTTGGGGCAGTACGGATTAGGTTTAGGTTGTAATGCAGCCAGGATTAGGTTGTTTCAGAGGATTTGTTGTTGTGAAAGTAAGGACAGAACCTATCACAACATTGCCCATGGATTTTGGACAGGGGGTAAAGCGATCACGTCGCTACGCTCCATTGCGCCTTCGGCGCGGATTGCTTTAAAAAATTGTTGTGTTCAGCTGGTTAAATCAGTAAATTAATAAATTGGGTGAGAAACCAAAGGTCGTATATCATGTTATTAGCATGTTAATATACGACCTTTGGTGACTCAGCCAATTAGGTTGAAAAAAATAGGGGAGATAGGTCAATTTAATTTTTTTTTTACAAAAAAATTGTTTATTGTCAAAAATAGACTCCGGAATTCTTGAAACTTCAGAAAACATGCAAAACACCCTTGGGAACAATTTTCAGCATCTAAAATACATCAGTGCGACCTCACAATGTTAGGTTCTAAAACATTTTTGGGTGCCTTGAAAATAACATAACAAGAACCAAAGCAGAACTAAACAGAACATTATGATAACATTATAATAACGTCATATTCTTGCTTGGGTAGTATTACCCTGATATTACCAAACATAAATGTCCCTTCCATTTCCTTGGTTTCCCCCTTATTCTACTTCTAATACCATAGGACTACAACTACCATATATCCTGGCTCTTCATCAAGCCCTGGAACTATAATCTGGTGATTGTGTGCGTATGAAAATATTCAAAGGGATTGCAAACTTCTGATTGGCCAACTTTGCAGCAGTTAAGTATGCATACCTGGAGTCTAGGCCTATAGAAAGTGGATGAAGGGCCCTAGAGCTCATATCTCACCACGTGTCCTTGACCTTCAGAAGGAACAGCTGGTTATAAAGATAAAGTTTCTAGCAAAGCTATGAGAATATCTGTGAAATGCATAATTCTGAATTTCGGATTATTCCACATTCATATATTAACCATTAGCCTCAAAGAAATTGGGGTATTGCAAGTATCTGAACTCAAAATGTAAACACATTTTCAACAGTTACAAAAACTACAATATGGCAGACAGGGTAATTCTAGTGGTATAGTGAAGAGTAACACATTGCATCTGAGGGACTGGTGTACTGACTCCACCCATTCATTCCACAATCAAGTAACTGCCTAGCCCATAGGTGTCTGCCAACTTACATATATATATAGACAGATAAAATTGACTGTCTGTGTTTATACAATACCTTCTCAAGGTCAAGAAGGGAGAGAAGAACCAAAGATCTGGGGAAGATCTGACAGGCCACCATTCTAATGACAAACTAGACAGTGAATGGACTGAGGACACTGTTGCATAATCTGTGAACATTAATATGGAGGCCACTGTAGATGCACATTTTCGTAAGTATTACTGTTGCAGCACAACTTCGTTGTAGGTCTACATATGACCACATATGTCACTGTTAGTTTTCTGAAGTGCTGAAACAAATATGCTGTCAGATATGTTATCAGGGGAGCCATGTAGTTATCAGAGGTGCACCGAAGTCAAAGTGCAATGTAAGTAATCCATATCTAAACGTATACGTAATGCTTCTAGGTTTGGACAAGAGCACGTAGTGAATAGTAAATGTTAGTGTATCCATAATGCGCCAGATGGAAAGAGTGAGGGATAGTCAGTATTGTGTAACTTTAACCAATGGTGCCTGTCATAAGGTAAAAGACAGGTGAGACAGACTGTCGCTTTAGGTATTACTAGGGTATGTTGTGCAATCCCCACCACACGGAGATTGTCAGAGGACGTTGTGAACGTCCTAGTGGCTCCGAGTAGTAGTAGGACATTATGAAAGAACTCACCTCCCCGAATAAAGGCTTTAATCTCCGTAATCGTCCAGTCGATACTTGGATAAATCAGAGTAAGCAGTCATTTCATAATGCTGAAACCAGCGTAATTCTGTCTAGGTCTAAAAACAGAGTTCGCTGGTAACCATCAAAGTGGGGGAGGGGGACACTGTTCATATAGCTACTAACGCGACTCTGTATGGAGATTGTAGCTTTTCCCATAGACTTAGTATGGAGAGTGAAAAAAAATATGTAGTGACCAAATCATGATTGGAGATTGACGAGATGATGTCATAATAATATTCTAAAAATAGACTGAACCTAGGTCAGGAATGCCGCCTTCGCCCACTGGGGGCGGCCATATTGAAAATATGCTGGTTCCCTGTTCTCGCTAGGGGGCTACAGCTCAATTGAATTGCAGGTACACCATACTGCACAGTTCCTTATTCTCCATAATTGTCCAGTCGATCACGTCAGAGTCTGAAGTTGCACCAAACAGTTGAAACTAGCGTGAAATAGTGTAGCTCTGTAGTGCTTATCGCTGGCAACCAGTGGAGAGGGGGGGGGGCATCATTGCGATAGTCTCACTAACGCCACTCAGTTTGGAGAGTGTAGGTTTTAACATAGGATCTCTATGGGAAATATCTAAAAATAGACTGAAACTAGGTCGGGAATGCCCCCTTCCCCCACTGGCCACATCCATATTGGAATCTATGCTTACATTCTCAAGCCAGACTCTACTATACCCTGGGTCTACTAGCTCTACTCTACCCTGCGTCTTCATCTTCTCTACCCTGAGTCTACTAACTTTACTATACCCTGGGTCTAACAATGCTTTCCCAACCTTTTCTCATCCTTGCTCGTCTTTTCTTCAAACATCTATTTGTCATTCCATACCATTTGACCTATTCAACAAGGTGGATAAAACGGAGCTCTTGGTTTTCTTGAAAACCACACATGCTTGTAATGAAAAGGGAGTTAACACCCAATACTTTTGGCCATAGATTCTGAGAGTGGGGAATCCTATTAATTATATAAATAGATAGAATTATGAGTATTAGTGAAGAACATCAAACGTATGGCTCGAGTCAACAGTAGGTAGTATATAAAGGGCAGGACCCTATAGCAGGGCGAGCAGACTATGTCAACCATTGAGAAGAACAGATGAGAGCATACTGCAGAATAACAAGGCAGTGAACAACACAGGTAGGCTTAGCCAGGTGATCAGAGAGAGAGACTTAAGAACAATTCTTGGACATAGCCATTTGAACCGAGAGAGCACAGGCCTATGGGAATTCATAGGGAGTAATACCTTATGGACTTAGGCGGATCATGGGAGTAGTCCACTGTGCATGGAGTGGTATCTTCTAGGTGAATATTTATCAATGAAGGATTGTAACTGCAATTGTATGTAGCATGCAAATGCCATGAACTATAGGGTTTAGTATTACTGTTATTCATTAGTCTACCATTAGTTAAGTTTCCGTCTTCATAGTTCCAGTAAGCTAGCCGTCGATTGCAATCTTTCATTTCTTCTCGACTGTAAACCGTCCTGGAACATAGTTCTGAAATTCATGGATGACAGAGGACACTCGTATGAAAGGATAGTATTTATTAATCCAAATGCATATCATATACGTCACTGAGTTCTCGTTGACTTATGTCAGTTTTGAGATCCGGCTCCGCTCACTCACCCAGATGATAACTAAGATCGTTAAGCCCTTACTTCTCAGACTTGCCTTACAGGCTACCTGAGGAGCGCAGGCACAAACTGCGTATCTTATTCATCTTGTACATATGACATCATCTCCACACTCTCCAATCACATACCTACTTAGAGAGCCAATCTTAGCCCCGATCCTTGCTTATGGCTAAAGCTAGCTAAGATACATACTACGAAATAAGACTGACACCCGCATCAGTACAGTCAGACAAACTCTGTATGAAGAGCGATGAGGATATTTATGTGCACATTCAGTGGATATAATAAACTTTAACCTCTTGGGATACGGCCCAGAGGGACAGATGCTCCTCTCATGACATGAAGTTAGAGACTTAGCTGTACCACTTCTCATCTGTCTTTTAGTTGAACACTTTGTATTGGACTAGGACTACCGCATTATGTAAGTTTCAGTACTATCTCATGCAGCGACCCAGTACCGTTACGCTGGGACACCTTCAGTTAGTTTAAAAGTGGAGTGTCAGAAAGGTGTTGTGCTCACAATCTCTTACATGCCTAAGACAATTGGTGCACATCATTATATGGTCAGGCCTAATGGAGCATGCTGTTGTCCACCGTGCCTTAAACGGACTATTGGTAACAAGCAGGACAAGGACGATTGGACTAAGGTGTTAACAACTACCTATCAACTGGAGGGTCAGATCTCTCTGGTCGCCTACCACGGCATGGACCAGCTGTTGCAGGGATGGGACAGTGTTTTCCCTGTTGTGCCCAGCACACCACCGGTGTCCACCCTGTGCTCGGGTGGGTGTTGACGGACTGTGCGTCACCCAGCTGAGATGTGACTACAAGTCCATCCAAAAGACCAAGTCTAAAGAGGGTGGAATCTTCCTCAGCACCCTAAATGCATGAACTGAACTATTAACATTCTGTTCTTGAACTGTTTGCGAATAGGCCTGGTGTCGAAACGGCATGCCTCATGATGCATTACAGCCACGTTGGAAGGTGAACCTAGACAGAGTTGGAAGGTGAACAGACTCCAGGAACTTGGGTAGATATGCTTTACTGATCAGAAGTGGCACACAGTCACTAGATAGTCTTCCTTTCCAAAGGAGAAGAGGTCCTGGCTCACGATTTCCCAAGCACATGTTGGTATAGGGAGTGACAACATTGGCTCCCTTGGTGCAGATGAACCATAATGTGCACACACGTCACAAGCCTCACACATGTCTTTTATGGCCTTTCGCATTCCTGGCCAGAAAAGAACATCCCTCGCCATCCTGTAGTTAGACTCACCCCTGAAGTGATTGGCATGAATCTTTTCCAGCATGGGTTTAACCATAGTTGGTGGTACCAGAATAGCTAGTCCTTTGTAGATAGCTCCATTGTGAATGGATAACTCGTCTCTGTACCCCCAATAAGGGCGTTGTCCTAGGGCGACATTTTCTCTGTCCTCTGGCCATCCTTCCAATATAACCTTGTATAGGCCAGAAAGAGTTGGGTCATTGGCTGTCCCCTGTATAATGGCAGACTCTGAATACACTGAGAGCTTAGGGTCTCGTTCCACGACCTCAAATTCTGCTCGAAACACATTGAAACCTGTCACTTTGGTTCTAACTGGAGCTGACAGAGCTGCCCTCGACAGTGTGTCTGTTATTAGAAGAGTTTTGCCCTTTCTATATTCCAGCTTGAAACTGTAGCGTTGAAGAGTCATGATCATCTTTTGTAACCTTGCTGGTGCCTTATTCAAAGGCTTCTTCAGAATAGTCTCAAGGGGTTTGTGGTCAGTGTGTACTGTCACCCTATACACCTAGACTCTTTCTCTTTAAGGAGAAGAGAACGGTTTCCCCTCTTCCTCTTTAAGAGCAAAGATTCTCCCTGTTATATCTCACATGAGGCTCATAAGGTGAGGTTTTCTTCTTGAAGCATATAGGTTTAGTATTGATGTATACCACCAGGGGGTGCATATATATCCTCTTTTTCTTGAAGCGTAATCCCTCACCAAATAAGCCAACCATAAGTATAACAGGGAGTAAAAGGTGTGCTTCAAGAGGATGAGGGGAAACATTTCTCCTCTTCTTCAAGAGAAAGAGTCTAGGTGTATGGGGTGGTACTGTAATGTCACTTTTCCCATACAGCCACTGGTCAAACTTATGAAACCCATTGCAGATAGCCAAACACTCCTTCTCGATTTGAGAGTAGCGTTGTTCAGTTTCACTCAGGCTACAAGAAGTGAATGCCACAGGTTGTGGGCAACCATAATCATTCAGCTGCAGTAGGGCTCCACCTAGCCCTTTCTCACTTGCATCCACGTGCAGAACCACTGGTTTGTGTAAATCATAGTACAGAAGCGTGGGGGCTGAAGCTATGATTGACTTTGCCCTCTTAAAAGCCTTCTCTTGGGCTTGGGACCAAATGAATGCCATGCCGTCTTTGGTGAGCATTCCTAATGGTTGTATCTCAGAACTAAGTTCTTGCCAAAGGGCGAGAGGTAGTTCGCCATGCCTCTGAATCACAACAGTCCAGCCCTGTCAGTGGGAGCTGGCATCTGTGTGATGGCAGATACCTTTTCTGGATCTGGGCACATCCCTTTGTCTGTTATTATATTCCCCATGAACTTGACCTCACACGGTGTGAACTTGAACTTTTCAGCATTGAGTTTTATGTTCTTGGAGGCACACCGCTCCATCAATGCCACAATGCATCTGTCATGGTCTTTCAAGGCCTCTTCGTTGGTGTCTCCTTCCCCATACACCAGTATGTCGTCTGCAACACATATGATACCTTCAAGGCCCTCAAGGGCAGTTAAGAGACGTTTCTGGAACTCTTCTGGTGCACTGGATACACCAAAGGGTAGCCGCTGCCACCTGTATCTCCCAAAGGAGGTGTGCATTGTTGTCAAGAGTGAAGATTCCTCATCAAGAGGTATATGTAGGAAACGTTCACATACATCTAGAAGTGAGAAGCACTTTGCATTGCATAGTTTATGGAGATGTTCATTTAGAGTATGTATCTGAAAAGTTGGTCTCATGATTGATTTGTTTCTGGTTTGGCTAGGGTCTATGCATACCCTGACTTTCTTGGGTGTCTCCCATATAAGTGCATTTGAGCACCATGGTGTTGGATCCTCAACTTTTGACATGATCCCAAGCTCAACATAAAGGTCTAATGCAGCTTTCTCCTTTTCACATTTGGCTACTGGTACCCTATGCACAGGTACCTGAACTGGTGTCACATCGTCCTTAAGTTCAAAGTGAACTGGTGGTCCAAGGTAACCAAGGCCCTCAAAATTGCTCTATATGCCTCCAGAACATTGTCTTTTGTTAGCTGGCCTGGTGGTGCCAGCTTTTTAGTTACCGGGTGGCAAACTGGGGTAGATGGGACTGACTCCAACCTAGCTCCCTGTTGTTGACCTACCAGCAATGTATCCTGATCACTCTTAGTGTTCACCTGCTTGTGCAGTGATTTTACAACACGGAATGCTTGTGGACCTGAGTCATTTGTGTCCTCCAGCTCAGTTGACACACAAAGTACTTCGTCAGCATCAACCTTAATCAATCCCAGAATCTCACTGTCCTCTCCTGAGATCAGGGCTGGTTTGTCACCTATGTCTTTGTCAGCTATGACCTGGAAGAGTAGAGTGTGGAATCTACTATTCTTCTCACACACAAGTTCTATCTGGCCTAAGGGCCTAAACAGCTTGGTGTTCATGTACGGACTCAGTAAATACGGTGACTTCCTCATCTCAATATTGGGGAATGTCTCTTTTACCATTTTCTCCGGTATGGTTTTCATACTAGCAGCCGAATCAATTTGGACACACACATCCTTGAAGGAGTTACCTTCTGTTGACAGGGATAACAGAGCAAAATATTTCTTTCCCCTCTTGACATTAGCCTGGAAGATCTGCAATGGCTCTATTGCATAGCAGTCATACTGATAATCATCTTGTGGTACACCCTCATCAGTGAAAAAGTCCTGATTCTCCTCAGTCTGGAGTGAGTTCACAGTGTTTTGGGCCTTGAGATGAGATTTCAATAGTTCAGTCCTAATATTATCACTATCATGCAAACCAAAGACAAACTTGTCACGACACATCTCATCAGTTAGCACCCCATAATCACACAAGCTACAACTTTGTCGGACTCTTGTCTCCCAATCTTGGACTGACTCATGGGCATTTTGAGCTTTTCCATCCAGATCCATGGTTTCTTTTTGTCACCATCTGCAATCTGCGGTTCGATAGTATCCCAAATCACCTGCAGTGCTTCATCAGGCACTGCAGATCTCAGGGCTGAGATAAAAAAAATCATGGAATCTCATTTCAAAGTTTTTGTAATTTTCGGCGACATTGCCAGTCAGCTAAAGTTCGGGCTTTTTTGGACGTGACATGACTGGTTTAAAGTATTAACTTTGTCACAGAAGAATAGACTGTTAGGCCTGACACCTTTCACTTCACAGTCATACACACTACTAGCACTTTTGTGTCAAAACTCTGATTTTGCTACCCAGACATTAGCAGTTATAAACTGTGTGATAAACCATGGAACAACTAGTAAAACCACTGGGCATACCCAAACTTTGACAATAAGCAACAAGTGCACTTTGATTATGATGATCACAGGGGGCCTTGAGTACAAGTTCACACTACAGTTGGCCATTACCACACTCAACCAAAATATTTGTGCACAGAAAAGTCTACCAGTCCAATCAACATTTTGTTTTGACTTCTGACACCAAGTTGGAAGGTAAACAAACTCCAGGAACTTGGGTAGATATGCTTTACTGATCACTAGAAGTACACAACTCGTCATGCGGTGATTGCCGCCATCTTGCATCTGCCCTGGCCGCTTAGGCCCCTACCAACAATGGGGCCTCCAGACTTCCCTGCACTGGGCTCATCTCCCGGTAAAGGTGCAGCAGGTCACATAGTAAGTCTATGCTGTGTCCTGTTAAGCCTGCAGGGGGAGCAGTAGGTGCCGAGCTAGAGGCGTTGGCAGACGGTCCAGCTACCCTTAACTGGGCATTGAAGGAAGAGCCAACTGCTAGTTGGAACTGCTCTACCAACTCATCCAATAGGTTGGCTGGCACTGAAGTGCTGGCTGAAAGTCCGGCTTGTGGAGCCCCCATATCACCAGGAGGGTAAGGATCCAACCTTGACCACGGTGGTAATCCCCCTCCCTAGCCCAAGGTTTTTTTGTACCCTGAAGACTTCAAGTTCAAAGGCAGCAGTCAAGCTCGGCCGACAGCATCTGACAATCCTCAACCACCCACTCTAAAAGCTGAGGTAGCATCACTACCCCTGCCTCCTCCTCCTGTGCCCCATTTGGAGGAGGAAGTCTCTGATGATCGTCACTGAGTTGTACTAAAAAGAAACCCAACTGCCCTTCCTGACTCCGTCCCATCTTGTGCAGAGGAAGAAATACCAACCCCTGTGCCTGTTGGAGGCATGCCAGAGGGCACTGACCACCCATCTGTCTCACCGCTTGGTGTTGAAGCAGGGCCGCTGGACCCCGAAGGTGAAGGGCTGTCACCCTGACAGTGAGGAACAGGCTTGTGACGGGCCCCCCTCCTGGCTGAACAAAGCTTAAAGGAAAGCTTGCACATAAATTCACAAATTGCTATTTTTTGTGAAATTAACTTGACTTAAGTATCCTAAAAACATTTCTAAGGTGAAAACTCGAAAATGTTGAGATCTTAGGGAATTATTCAGGAAAGGAATTTAATTTAGGGAATTCCTTAAATGTTGGGCTGCTCAGTACTCCCCTTGCTACGTCACAGCCATGGGAATTCCTTCTAAAGTTATTCTGGGATTCCCTGATTAATAAATGGTTGTAGATGGATATATATTTTAATTCATTATGAGTTGCATTAGGTCAAATATATATACTTTGGTTAAGAGAGCATAACTTACAAATTCTACACGGATGAGGAATCCCTTCTAAGGGCAGATGGGATTCCCCAAGAACTCCCCTTACATCATAAATTTGGGGGGATTTCCCTTATAAATTCAATGAAATACAAGTTTTTTAATGTCCCATAATTGTGTGTAAACTAATATTTTCCTTCCATTTTGCTTACATTGATAGTGCAAGGTGCTAATATGCTAAATTCAATTCATTGAAATATAATCATCCTGAAGTTATGTGCGAGTTTCCTTTAAATATGGCCTGGAAATCTTTTGAAAACATCAAAAAACCTGTGTTATCAGGCAGAACTGTACAAGACATGAACATGCAATTATAGACCACAAAGAACAGTGCATAGCACCACTCACTTGAAATCTCACTAATGGGAATCAGAAACAAATCATAAGATATAACTGAACTGATATAACTCATAACTGAAAACAATACTGGACACATCTATCGTAATGGATAAATTATCAATTGTTGCCTTATTAGCTGTGGGGCGTGCACTGATACTCTACACCAAAAGGATTGCAAGGGCACACAGGCCAGCCCTGGAGGATGCAATGGACACAGACACCTTAGCAGGGAACAGTATGGTGTGGTGCTGAAACCAGGCAGACTTATGTCAACGGCCGACATTACATATCTGCTGTAGGGATTTAAAATAAAAGTACCTCATGAAGAATCGCAGGTCTATTGCTCTTTAAACATCACTCAATGGTGCTTGTTAACTGCGGTCAATAGAGATAGAACAATTGATCGTACTACATGCAATAAAGTTAGCCACATTGAGATGTGGCTAAATGCCACCACTAAGGCATTAGCCCCAGATCAGAAACGGGCCCTCAGTGAAGTCCTTGCAGCTTTGCCCGAAACTGATGAAGCGAAGTGGATCTGATGCCCTCCTAGAAATAGGACGAGCTACAGCTGGTTTAATTTTATGGGGAAGGTGAGCTACCATCTGTCTGGGACTGCCATGACGGAGGATCTAGAAACAAACCGTCGCTTAATTGAAGTAGTCGGTGAAATATTAATGAAGATATGGAGGAGTTAGCAGCCCATTGCCAGTCCAAAGAAACTTTTGATAACATGCATTAACTGTGAGCTCATCTGGGAGTGTTTAGAGAAGATTTTAGAGTGGCTACAAATACTCTGAATGGTCTGCAGATGCAAGCTTTTAGGACAGGGATTCCAGCCCTCCTCCAGTGTAAACTTCCTACTGAACTAGCCCCACCATCACCTATCAGTGAAGCTATTGGAGTCTAACTGCTAACTTAAAGAGGGCATACCCTCGATTCTCAGCAGCCTTCAAAGAGCTGTCCTTCTGCTATGATAACTCGAAACCCATGTTCATCTGTGGATTGACTGATGTAGTAATGACCCACATCAAGGTTTACATCCGTATACCACTTGTGTCCGAAGAACCTTTATTCCAGATCTACAAAGTCAAACCTTCCCAGTGCCAGTCACCATCCAGGGATCACCTGAGCACGAAACATTGCAGATTGTAGGATTACCACCTGAGTGGTAACTACTATATCTCAATGTCAGGGGCAGAGTTTGCGGGCTGCTTTGGGGACAATATCTTACTTTGTAAAAAAAGTGTCCCATACATGAAATAGAGCACCAACAAATATTTGTATCGCTGTGTTATTGAGAAATGACCACGATATAGGGAAAGCTAAGTGTGACTTAGACTATCTCTTAAACCCAGGCGAAATGACCATTTACCTGGATGATGGCCACATGCTAATAGTAAGTGTGGAGGCCAAGGGGCAATTCATCTGTGGCAACAGACCACTGGTATCTAAGAAATTTGAATGTTTGGCAAAACTCTGTGCGGAATGCGACCATGCCTTCCTGACAAAAGGAGCATGGATTCCTTACAGTCTCTGCAACTGCAAAAGACATTCCAGTGAGTACTCTGTAAAGTATCCAACTAGCGGCCTTCTTCAGGCCAAGATGAGAGTAGAGACAAATTAGGAGGTGCTAGAAGCGCCCCTCATGACCTCAGAGGACCCTCTGCCATTGGAACTGTGGTCATGCCTGAAATGCCAGGCAGAGGGATACACCTATAGGATCCCCATGACGGACATTAAGAATCGCAAGGTGCACCTGAAGAACCTGAACCAGGAGATGGATACTGGTTGGGCTGCATGCACAGGATGGCCAGCCTACCTCGCATTGGCGATGATGTCCATCATTATAGTTGTCCTTATCATAACTGCCTGTAAGCTGAAGAAACCACTGGTGGCCAACTCATAGCCACCTGAGCACCTGCTGCAGCACTGGCTAGTCAGTTACGGGCGTACTTTCCGCCTACGCCACCTCCTTGCCCACTATCTTCGAATGTGTCGAGCATGACCCGAACCACTCTGGTAATTACCATTCTTTCATTGGCTCTGTTTATGCTCTTCATGGGGTGGCATACATACAAAAGCAAAGGAAAAAACGACTGCAATGTACTGACCTTTGAGACTGGCACCTAAAGACGCCATAGACTTACCTTATAGGTGTCTGTGAACTGGCCTTGATATGGTTCAGGCCACGATCCATTTCAGAGTATAATGTGTCTTGCACCGAACTTATTGAGAAACAGCTTTGATGATAATGTTACAGATAGTCTACTGGGGTAGGTGGGTCTGATTCATGCAGGAGTGCATGATGACAACCTCACCGAATAACACACTACCAGCCTACGAGACAGTGCCCTGAGAAGCTTAGTGTAAACAGACCACGTACCACCATATACACACCCCGGATTTATGTTATCTAGGATAGCAGTCCGTGTAAAGCATTTGATTGAATAAATCATGAATTGTTGCTTAAAAAAATGAACTATCTAGGCATATCTGATACTACATATAGATGGTTTGCCTCCTACCTTAAGGGTAGGAAACAAAATGTGTTTATGAATGGCTATACATCTACAACTGAGACAATAGACTATGGTGTACCCCAGGGATCTGTGCTTGGCCCTGTCCTTTTCCTTTTATTTATAAATGAAATCGGTAAAATGTTTTTTAATAACATAATTTCATATGTCAATGACACTTGATGGAATACAGTTGGATAAAGTACATAGTTTTAATTATCTTGGGCTTGTAATTGATGAAAATATGGATTTTGTCGCACACAGAGGGAAGATCACCTCCCAAATCCAGCAAAAATTGAAATTTCTTAGGAAAATTCGGCGGTATGTTACTGAGTACGCTGTATTGACCATCTATAAAACAATGATTATGCCGCTATTTGATTAAGGTGACTTCATCTATGAGCAAAATATTTTGTATAACAATAATCAACTACAAAAACAGCAAAATGATGCTCTTAGAATTGTATATGATCAATATGTTGTCCCATACCAGCAGAGATTGAGGAGTTATACCTTGCATCGTAATACTAAATTGTTTACATTGTCATATAGAAGGAAATTACACTTATTATTATATGCAGATTCATTATCTGGTATTCCTAAGTATGTTAACAACCAAGAGATCATGACTAGGCGTCATTATGGAATTTTGTTGAAAATACCGATGGTCGATAATAAAAGATATAATAGAAGTCTTTTATACAGGTCTGTGATCCAATGGAACTCCATACCATCTGTATTAAGGAACTTAGAATCCAAAATAGTGTTTAAGAAATCGGTAGAATTGAATTTTGAAAACCCGCATGTATGAAAATTGAGTAAATATACCATGTTGTTCTACATTTGACTGATTATTACTTGTGACTATTTTCATCAATATCATGATGTTCATAATCATAAATGGGTTTCACAAATGGGTTTCATAATGTGATCTCACCTAACTGTACATCAAGGACATGGACCCTCTGTTATATTTAACTTGGAAACAACAAACCCTGTATTGTAAACTTCAGAGGGAGGGGAATTAAAAGAATCTCTGACAATCCCTTAACCCTAAATAAAAATCAAACCAAAAAAGAAACCAAACCAATATACTCACCGATCTGTACACCGATATGCCTTGGAGTAATCCCGTGTACCAATTTACCTTGAGCCGTACCACGTAAATAACGGAATATTTGGAATGGAAATGACCATAGACATGAACAGTTCATCGGATTGAGGGGTGGCATATTAGTCTTTATTATACTGTAACAAGATCAAAATACATATTGTGGTCTTCCTCTTGCATACAGTGTATTATACCAGCAGGATAAAGATTATATTACACCACAATACATCATGTTGAAAGGTTTTATGTCTCACCAACTAGATGATACTAACATGACTTTAATGATTGACATATGGAGATGAGGTGAAAACACCTTGTGAATATAATCTATTGTATAGAAATAGAATGAAGAAACATCACCAGTTCTATAGAGGGAATATCATAAAGTATTCAAAATTATGTGAATTGTTATATCATATAGTGTAAATATAGCATGGGCTGCTGGTAGGTGTAAAAATATGTGTTTGGCAATAGCAGACAGGGTGCGTCTCCCAGCGAGTACCAATGCTCGGGTAAAATCAATAAACCAGACTGATATATATATAGAGCAGAACCTGGTTATAGAGGAGAACACTACTTGATACCGTTTGGACAATACGAGTCTTAAGGACTCAAGGGGTTTAAATAGCTATACGAAGAAAGGACATCTGGTGATTGTTGGAAATACTACTGTGTTGCGGATTGGATGTGAGATCAGGCGGACTCCCAGGAGAAAGCTTACTCTCTATTGATTGGAATTGTGAACCTAGGAATCTTAAACTATCATCGCACCGGCCACTGTACGCATTCATGTGATCCACGAATAAACCTGACTTTCAGCCAAGTGTTGTTCGTGTTGTGGATCTGAACGCCCATTCCGTGAACTTATCTGCCACTTGACTAGCATTTACATAAGACGAGATAAAGTTCCCCTATTATTAATTAACCTCATAGAACCAACTAGCGTTCAAAATATTACACAACAGTAATAATATCAATATGTTCAATCATTAGCTAGAATTGCTAATTGAAAGTGGGCACCAAATTCCCCAACTAATACTTTTCTTTTAACTATAGCTTAATTATATTTTCAAAATTGTCTATATTGGGAGAGCCCAGCCAGCTTGCGACGTAACAGAAAAGTTCTGCAACCATACCTTTTTAGTCAGTTTGTTACTTACTAAGATGACACCTAACAAATATTTTTTTGATGGTGAGGTTGAAACATCACCAAATTAGAATGTTATTGTAACATTATCTTTTGGTGAGGTAAGGATGAAACCAAAACAGAACATTATAAGAACATTCTGTTGAGGTCAAAGAACAGAATGTTATAATAACGTATCAGTGCAATGTTACAGCAGTAGGTTGCAGCGAGGTAATTGGGAGTCATCAAAAGAATGTAACAAGAACCAAACCGTAACCAAATAGAACATTACTGCAACGTTATCAGGCTAGGAAAATTCGGTCAAAATTCTGGTCGTCAGAGGACGACCCTTAGCAAACACCTGGTCGTCCACATACAGCTTAAGGTCGTCCACAATATACAAAATGTTTCAACAAGCTATCAGGTTAGATAGAAAATAAAATTCTACAGGTAAATATTTTAAGTAAGTGATCCATAATATCTGGTCATCAGGAGGATGACTAAAACCCATTTTCTGGTCGTCCACCCTCATTTTCTGGTCGTTCAGGACATGCGGACACGCAGATTTTCCTAGCCTGGTTATTATAACGTCACACCTCTGGCTGGAAAAGCCTTACCTCACAAGGCAATGAATTCCATAGACTTGCCTCAATATACACAGGAGATTTTAAGCACTTAGTAAGATCTGTAAATGCTAATCAAATTATAGGATCCTGCATATTCCTTGTAGTAAGCTGTACATTCTTTTAATGGATACTATAGACAATGAGAGCCTAGATAAGTCCCCTGTCCCTGAGGAAGAGACAGCTGATTATACAAATACCTTTTTTATAAATGTAGGTTACCCAAAAACAGGCTACAGCAGAACTGCTGTAACATTGCACTGATACGTTATTAGTTCTGCTGTCACCCAATACTTCATGGACAGGGTATAACTGCACTGAAGTCCAGTGCAAAAGAATTATTATATTCTTTAGAAATTAATATTAATTATTGTAAACATTTACGTATTGGCAAGAGTCCACATTGTAGTAGTCTTTGGAGTTTGCGAAGCCTGCATTGTCTTTGACCATTTTAGGGCGATGAGGATGTTGTCGTGTCCTAGTTGAATATCGCCCCTGGTCATATGTTGGGAGGGGTCAAAAGTCGTGGTGGTCTTTGGAGCCATATTACTTTGCCTGAGGAACGCCATAAACATCCAGGTGAAGGCGACCCTCATATGAGCTGGGTATGAGAGGGCCGGAGCATGGCGTAGTACCCGAGCGAGGAGCTCAGGGGTAACCGGGAGAGCTGGCGAGGGCACATGGCAGACATTAATAGATATAGCCCTAATTGCATTCACGACCTCCCGAGCATATAAGGGGGCCGTAACCAGGGCAGCCATGGCGAAGCAAGTGTGTATGGCACTAAGGTGGTTGGAGATAGAAGTTGCCGCCAGGCCTCTCTCCACCAAATGTTCCAGGTACCAGCAGACATGGATTCTCTATTCGCCCTTGTACCAGGCCGCTGGGTGTCCCGTTGTCTAGTAGTGACGCGGTCCGCCAGCCGTCCTATGTAGGGGTCTAGAAATAGAAGGACGAGAAATGAAATGCACTATGAGGGGGATTGATATAGGTCAGGGACAGTTCACTGACAAATTTATCCGCCAGTGCACTGAAGGTACATGAGGTCATGGCCCTACTGAGGGCAGCGGGAACCTCCATGTTCTCGCCTGGTATGTGGTTGAATTCATAGATCACTTTCGTTTCCCACTAACATATACCAGAACGCCCTCGCAAAGGCGGCTAGGACAGGATCCTTTGCCCTCCCACCCCTGAAGGCGTCCACGGCTGCCATATTGTCACAGTTAACGACCACGACGTTCCCTTTATTCTCTGGAATCCTAAACAGTCTGGCCGCCGCCAGACAGTTTATTGCTTCAATGTGGGTTATGTGGTGGTTGTTTAGGAGCTTCGTCTCCATCACCAGACTCCATCAGTGGCACCTGCCCCTTGTAGGCAGGCATCTACCCATATGTCACGTTGTGCCAGCCTAGGGGGGATAATGGCACATCTGTTGAAGTCCTTGAGAAACCTGCGGAACCATGAGAAGTCAGCCCTCATGGGGCGGTCCACCACAATGGGGCCGGCCGAGGCCTGCCGCATAGCCGTTAGTATTCGCCCCAAGCACACCCTCGCAGGGGTGACAACTTTGGAGAGATGATTAATCTGTCCTGCTGCACGCTGTAGTTGCTTGATGGTAACAGTTTTGTTCCTTGAGAGCTGCGCCAAACCTGTCTGTATCTCAGCAAGCTTTGGCTCTGGGATGGATATGGTGTTATCATCCAGATCTATCTGTATTCCCAGCCAGGTAACCCTAGTGGCGGGGGGCTGGAGCTTATGATTTGCTATAGCAAAGCCCAACTGCAGGAGGAGGGTCAATGCTTTCCCATATTGAGCCTGGGCCACATCCGTTGGTGATACTATAGTTAGGTCATCCAGGTACATCAGCACCTCAATGTTCCTAGCCTTAAGAGCCCTGATGACAAACTGTGCTCTCCTGTAAACGTATGATGACATATGTGATCCGAATGGTAGGGCCCAATCCAAACAATATTTGTGCTCGTGTATAAGGACCAGGAGCAGCAAGTCCAATGGGCAGATTTGAAAATGTCTGTATGCTCTACTGATATCTATCACTGCCATCCGGAGGTGATCCGTCCCCCTGACGCGCAAGGCAGCAGTTGTCTATGGTTGGAAGGTTATGGAATGCTTCCTCACCATTGAAGACGTGCGGTTGGATGTGAGCATTAACACCTCCTTGTGGGTAAGATAAGTCAACTATAATCCTCCTTTGTTCCCCAGTCGATTTGGGTCTCGTCATGAGAGGGCTAGCCCTAAACCACGGGGTGAAAGGGGGCGTGGTGTATGGGCCCACCATAGATTCCTCCGCTATTTCCTTTTCAAAGTAGGCCTGTACCTGTTCAGGAAAGGCGTTGGCGGAGGGGTGGTTATCTGTTGGTTGCGCATCGTAAACAGGGCTGCCTGTATACTGAATGGGGAAACCATAGCATATGCCATTCAGCAACATTCAATCACTTGTGTGGCCAGCCGCCTCTGCCTCCCAAACCTCCGGGTTGAGCAGAGAGGGCAGTTTGATTTTGGCACTCATGTAATTTGGGGAGCCCGACACACGCACCGTGCCATATATGACCGCTAGAGACTGAGGCATGTCCCAGATTGGGAAGGGCCAGTCCCTATAATCACTGTGGCGTAGACAATAATTGTCCACCCATTGCTGCCGAAGTGGGCAGGCCAGTTCATCAATGAAGTCAGCACCCAGTTCACCAGGGAGGGGATCCTCCGAACCTGTGGCACCCTCACTGTGTGGCTCCTCCTGATCCACATGTGGGTAATCAACTGCTTTAAGGAAGTCCGGCCATTTATGATAGGTATCCTGATTACTATCACAACGCACATTGATGTCGTGTTGTCCGCGTGGCCTTTGAGGTGGAGCCAGCTCGGCGTAAGCACCCAACACACTGTCCTCTGACTGCACAGCACAGCTGGAAGGGGGGGGGGGGGGGCTACATGATCAGCAGTCATGGTGCCACTGTGTTGACTTGTAAGTCTATTTGACGACAACACGTCTGCGTTGGCGTTTGGTGTACATGAGTGCCAATCTCCCTCTCCCTTGTTTGATGCAGTTTAACACTTTCTATAGCCGGCGAGGGAACCAGGGGATAAGCCGGGCTCCGCCGTAGAGGTCGCATTGCTTACTTGTGGGGCCTGGGGGACGCTGTCCTTCTGTGACCCACTAACCTCGTATGGGTGGGTTTGTTTTGATACGCCATCTTGCTTGGCGCATGCTGGGAAGGGGCGACTATCCAGGTCAGCTGTTTGTTTATCAACAGAGCGCACGTGGTGCCTGTTAAAGGCTAAGACAGTGAGCACGTACTCACTGTCTTAGTTTTATCCACCATATAGTCGGCTGACAGTATAACTAGGTCTAATTTTTTGGTCCTTATAGTTGTAACTTGCTCACTGCGAACTAAAGATTGGTACAGTCTGAAAGAAAACCGCCTTGCCCGATTGGAAGTCTGGAGAAGAGTGAGGGCTTTTGGCGCCAAGGGTAATGCGCATGTGTAGTAGATATGTAAATGAGTATAAAATTAACCCGGAAGCTCTTTATGTAAATACGCAGGCATTACACAGGAGTGCAATCCTGACCAAATTATTTCAACGTATTCTTTGAACACTTTTGTATAAGAAAAACAGTTTCAGAATTATCAAGTAATGCACAGATTTTCTTTTCAAATGTACCAATGTTAGCGCCCTTATTTACTTTAATATCTCTTGTTCTACATAACATAAAAAACATTTCGTAAAAGCATGGGAATACAAAAGAAACTCTTTCTATCTAAAAAAATTTGGAAACAAGATGTTATTCTAACAGGAGGAAGTGTATAATTAATCTTTCATTATTGTTTAACTGTTTGTCCAGATACCTCATATTTAACATATTTAACTGTAATGCTGTAAATGTAATTTTTTTGTACATTTCAATTAAATTAAAATTCCTATTGTTCCATGGGTATATTGATCTCAATATTTTTATTATATTTTTTTAAAACATTTATCTATACTGGTCAAATCTCGGATTGAAATCCGGTATTCTTCATCATACCATTGTATAACAATTCTTTTCCTTTTTGAAACAGCTTATATAATCTTTAAACTAACAATGCAATCAAGAAAATAAATATTTACATTTGATACATGTATTTTTAACAAAGATTACCATAATCAATCAAATAATGTTTGTTACATATTGAGGCTTATTTAAGAATTCTTAGTGAGTGTCCAAATCTGTATTGTTAAGGTCATCTAATGGTATATTATTATATGACATTTTGATATCAAATGTACGTGTTTAACATTTTTGATTTTTGATATCTTTTAAAGTCATTAATTACAAACACTATTTCTGATTAATGGATCCAAATTGTTCCAGTTTCTAGCACCCGAATAGAATAGATTTCTTTTAAATGCTTCACAATTTGGTTTCATAAGCTGGAATTTTGGTCCATCATTAGATTTATTTTTGAATAAGAAATTATTTAAATGGTTTGTTCTTGCTTCAAGGCTTGATAAATTACATTTTCTATACAATTCAATATCATCACATTTATATCTAACTTTTTGACAAATTCTTAGTCCTCTAATATGAAGTCGATCCAATTTTTTAAGCACAGGTTGTTTAGAATAAGCAAATAATTATGATATCTCCATAATCAAAATATGGTAAAATCATTGATTTGTATACCAACAAAGCACAGTCATTAGTCATAAAATACCATAATTTACTATATAATAACAACTTATAAGAAATTGAACTCACCATTTTTTCAAGATGCTTTTTGAAATTCAATGTTTGGTCTAAATTTATACCTAGGTATTTGAAAGTAGGTACCTTGTTAATGGTTGCTTTATTGATTTTTAATGTCATGTTTGATGCTTTTTTGATCATATTTCTGCAACCAAAGACCATAATTTTTATTTTTTTTTGTATTTATGGTGAGTGCATTTTCTCACGGGCATGAACTCTCTAGATGGCACTACCCCTGTCTCACAGTTACTTATAATACTAACAGGGTAAGAACCTAAAACTGTACCCTGCAGTTTGCACAGACATATATTTTGGATTTATGCCTAAACTATTATGTTTTTTTGTGAAAAAAACAATGGTTTGTATTTCAGACAAATGATAATAACAATTGGCTGTCGTGTTTTATTGATATTTATGCTCAATAAATGGCAATTGACAAATTTATTGAAAAAAATGCAACCCCACCCAGCATAGCAGCATACCATATATGGCAATGCCCTTATTTGGAAAGGACTTAGGACATGGTAGGGTAGGGGAATCCCGTGTGACATCACAATGTTAGTTATACAAGAGGCCCCCATATAGGGGCTCTGAACAAACAACTTACTGGTTTACATAAAACTGTACTCTCATACAAGCCAGGCATTTGTGCCTCTGACAACACAGTAACCGGTGGCCTAGTGGCTAAGGTGCAGGACTTCAAATCAGAAGGTTGGAGATTCAAATTCCAGATGTTCATCTTATTAGTTATTTTTCAATTTCTATCATTTTAACCATTTATATTACATGTATTCATACCCTGAGAAACATACATATATGAATTACCCTGGGATACTTACACATATAAATTATAGCTTTATTTTGTAAGAAGGGTACCATTATATAAATAGCATAAAATACTACTACTTGCACTTTGACATAATTCATTATATATGTATATATAAATGTTACTCTAAAGAAGGTAGGAAGGTAGATACATATGGCCTAATGGTTAGAGAGATCATCTGCAAATATAAAGGTTAAGAGTTCAAACCAGGATGAAACCTTTTTATTTTTTACTATACTGTAAACTGAAAATGACATTTGTGTGATAAATACAATATAACTTGTGGATAAATACTTGCCACTTGCATAGATCTATATGATTTCAAAGTTCTGTTTTATATTTTGCAACAATTCCTAAAATGGGTTTATTTGTAAAAGAAAAAGTGCTTGACTAGCCGTGGGTGGGACTTGAACCACCAACTTTCAGATTTGAAGCTCTAAGCTCTAAGCACTAGACTAGTTTGTCTCATAGTAAAGGAGGGTGTTCATGAATGGTATGAGCATATAGCTTCTAACTTGTTACCTGTGATCACTTTACAAAATGTTTGAACAACTTTGGGGAAACCCTTTTAGCACCATAAATAACCAACCAACCCAGTCAATGAGTTGCATTCTGACCAGTAAAGGGGCACTGAAGGGGGAAACTATACATACAGCTACATTTACCTGTAGAATAGGCCACACAATAATACAAAACAAACTGTAATAATTATGATTCATTTTAATACAAATCAGACAAATATGATAAGTTAGATATGTTTTTCCTATTCAAATTAGAAATAAAACTAGGTCATTTACTGTGGTCTTGTGTGAATCCTATCAGTCTGCTGGTCATCAGCTTATAGATTTTGACAGGCACCAGCTAAAAACAAAATGGCGAGTGTGCTACCCTTTCTATTCTTATACATGTAGTTCTAATCAGGAACCCTGGTGCCATCTGGAGGGTTCATGCCCGTGCATTTTCTGAACACCAATTTGAGAATTTGTCTAAATCCTTTTGAAGTAAATCTTCCGCTTCTTGATAATTTGTGTTTGATCTATAGATAACAGTGTTGTCAGCATATAACTGATAATTTTTTTCATCTAAAAAATTCATAATATCATTAACAAAAGTTGTAAAGAATAATGGTCCTAATCTTGACCCTTGTGGAACTCCACAACTGATGACATTTAGGTTTGATAGAGTTTGATTAGCAAATGCTCTCTGTTTTCTATTATCTAAATAGTTTTCAATCCATTTTAAGATATAACCATTTAAAATTATAATGCGCCCAGGGTGCATGGCACGACCCGAACATTTTCACTGAGATATTATCGACATATTAGTTGATTTTGAATAACAAAAATATTTCAAGCATAAAATGCTACAAAAGGACATTTGGTATAGATTATTATCACCCACCGAATTTTAACTCTGTTTAAAAGTTTGGTGAAGGTTGAAAAACCGAAACATGTTGATTGTATAAAGTTTTAATTCATCCAAAATAAAACTACCAGTCCACCACTTTGAGCGTTCAGTTTGATACAAAACTATTATTCTTTCTATCTGAGTATAGTAAGATGCAAAAGGAATAAACTGTTTTCATGTGGAAGTAACTAATTAAAGACCATTCTTATTCGCCATCAAAGAATATTTTTTAGTCAAAAGGACTTTGGTACTGGAGATATATTAAGTGAGGTAGCCACACCTAATTTAAAGGGCTGGAGGGCAGAATGATTGTCTATAACTTTTGATTAAATATTAATATTTGTGTGTGTTGTTCATAGAGATGATAGAAGTACTTACTATATCTTATTTTGCAAAAATATAAATATCCCAATTCCCTTTTTACTTGTATCTTTGTTTGTATGATGCATTGCTGTGCATATGTCTTGCATGGTAGAGGGTTGCTAAGTCCTTGGATGTTGAGTACAAGTGGTAGGCTGGCAGTCCTCTGGTCTGGTTACCTATAAGACAATTTCATAAGAGTTGCATTGCATTGAGTATTAATGTGTGATTACCATCTCTAGGTTAAAGAACCAGTGCTTCCAATCCCTACCCAAGCCTCAACTTTGAATAGGAGCCACCAATGAGATAGAGTGAGCCAAAAGAGTGAGACAGAATGCTACCATTTAAAAGCTGGTATCTCAACTCATACATGCCACTATGAAATACAGGGGAGAACACCAGCAACCAGCCAATACTTTAATTCTTCATTAAATTGCAAAAAAATCAAAATCTTCAAGAAATAATTTATTTGAGATATTCTTTATATCCCCAAGGTTCTTACTAATATTTCAGTCACTTACTATGTGTACTTTTGATGACCAGTCAAAGAGTTACATGCAAAAGTTTGAATAATAAGGTGTGTACTCCACTACTACTACCACTACTACTACAACAACTACTGATGTCCAGTGTGCTCAGCCTGGTCAGTGGGTACCCGCCGACCCCATTAGATGCGTAGGGGTGGGGGAGGGGGGGAGGGAGGGAGGGATGGGGGGAGGTGTGGTAGAATGTCTGCCTGGAGTGTGAGGGGCCCAGGGATCGCCTCCCTGTCCCGGCGGCGGAGCCGACTTGTACATTGATAAAACAGTATTTTCATAGGCCCTGTTTATTTTTTTGTTCTTCTAAAATTCAAAAACATGAAGGACTTAAGGCCAGCTGTGTTGCTGTTGGGTGGCGAGGTGAATGATGCTAGTTTTACATGAGCATCCTGTTTGACATGAGAGTTTAGGATGCTGTTTCTATATTAGTGTTTTCATTGACATGAGTGTTTAGGACACTGTGTCTATATATAAGTGTATTTTTATTTCAGACATTTGGGAACTTCAGCGTTTCAGTGTTTAGGACACTGTGTCTATATATAAGTGTATTTTTATTTCAGACATTTGGGAACTTCAGCGTTTCAAGTATCCATGGCCAACTGCTGACAACCCTCCACTGTTCCAGGACTTTTCTATTGATGATTATAATGAAGCTCGGAGTGGTACTTCGTTTCAACATGCAGTTTTTATTCAAGTTTTGAATAATTCTCCTGAGGAAGCAAGTAAGTAGTTTGAGATTGAAAATTTGTATTTCTCTCTTTTTTTCCCTTTTTTTTAAAGAACAGGGCATTGCTGGTTTTATTAACATTACCTCAACAATTTTCTAACTAATAGCAATTTAATAATCAATTTCACTGAAATAGTACCCCAATTGCTAGTTTGAGACCTACTCTTTCTTAGGACATGGAACTTATAATTATTTGTATATTTAAACTGAAAATCCGAACTTTCCAATATATACATGTTCCCAAAGCTTATTTGTTCAGGAATTCAAGTAAATAATGATTTAAATTAGATGATATTTAATTGTTCACTCACCCACTGCATTCAAAATTCAGGCAAGTCCCATCATGTCCCATACTATGGTATAGTACATACTCTAAAGATCAATCTACAACCATTCATTAATCAGGGAATCCCAAAATAACAAAATAAAAACAGAAGGAATTGTCATAGCTGTGATGTAGCAAGGGGAATACTGAGCAGCCCAGCATTCAGGGAATTCCCAAAAGTAAATTCCTTTCCTGAATAATTCCATGAGACCATGACATTTTCAAGTTTTTACTTTTGAAATATTTTAAGAATACTATATTTTTAGATTTCTAACCTCCAAATTGATACTATTAGAATGACTGGTACAACAATACTAGTTGCCAGAATATTCTAAAATTGATCCCAGCCTTTATTTCAATATTCTTCATATTGCAGTTTGCCAGGTACAATCCTTTAGAATTCATGGTAATCCCATTTCCTCCATAACTCCAAGGAAATTGTGAATTTAACATATATTTTGTAATATATTACAGAATAAGGACTAAGCCTTCGATTCATATCTCTGTTTTGATTAAGCTTTCCCCCTGAAGCTTTCGCTTGGTATCAATATTGTCTTTTAGTTCAGAACCCAAAGTCCCAATGTTACCCCTTCGGACCTCATATGGATATGAATGAACCCACATGACCCTCTGTTGACCAATCAGGTGAGCCACACTAGGCAGAGTGCTGTGTTGGAAAGTGGAATACTCCCCATACTCACGGTTGCTGTCTGAGGAGGAAGGAGCATACGTTTACTCTATTGTCCTTTAGTTTGGGTAATTCCTATTGATAGGGTCTAAAAACAAAAAGTATAACATTGCCAGTGTAGGACTGGATATGAAGCACTGTATTATGGGTAATCTGGACAAACAGTAATATTTCAGGTAGGGGATAGCTATGATAACTTTTCACCAACTTTTTCCTTAAGCCTTGAGATTTAAGATACCAATCTCTAAATCTAAGTGGAGCTCTTATTTTCCTCAGGCTCTTTCATCTGTTCTAGTTCTTTCTTTTTCTTAGACTGCCCTCTTTTCTTTTTCTTGGTTTTTGAAGCTTTCATTTTGAAAACTCTCTTTATAGGATATATTCCTAGCTTATCCAGCACCTTTTCAAGACCTGTTACTGCAATAATGTGAACTTTGATGTAGCTTTTCTATATTTTACACTCCAAATTTTACCACCTAGAGGCGATGACTAGTCTACATGCCATTTGATATGTTTCCAGTGCTGTCCTGTATCCTAAGCCAACTTCCAATCTTACTCTATAATTGTCCAGGGTCCATCATGCTCTCCAACACCTTTGATGCTCAAAGTTGGAACACAATACCGCATGACCAAAGCTCCAGGCTGATAAACACAGGCACAAAACCCAGTGTCATATTATCTTTTTTGATACACAGCCCCTTTACCAAGATGCTCTGTTGTATATCCATGCATCCTACATAGACATTTACATAGACATTTTTGCAAGGTAGATCTGCCATATTTGTTTCGACACCATATACCATATCTAGAGCCATTGTCTTTTTCTGACCATGGAGCATAACATCTGGATAAATATGGTCACTCCTTAAATAATACAATTAATTGTAGCATTTATGGAGCCAAATATAAATATTTTATGATATAGATTTATTTCCTTTCTATAAATTTTTGAGAGTGGGGGATTCCCTTTGATTGGAACCTGGGAATTCCCAATTACTGTCCCTTTTAAGGGATTTCCTTTAGAAACACTATAAATAGACCACATTTTTAAGCCTTATAACTTTGCCCCTATATGGAATATTTTTGAAATATCTTTAGCATGATTAGTTCTTAATGCAATTATCATGATAAAAGATAATTCACTTCAAAATATCCATCCTGTTGTTATGTGCAAGCTTTCCTTTAAGACCTAGATTCTTCTCAGGAAGTTCTGGAAGGAGCTCCCACACCGGGCCCCCACGGGGGTTAACTAAAAAAGTTTACACCATAGAGTTGTTGGCATTACTGGAACTCACTTCTTATCTGACTGGATTTCAAAATTATCCTGCCGAGAGCAAAGCATTGTATACTTTAGAGAAGCAAGATTACTCCTTACAATGAAATCAGTTTCCCAAATGTAACTACTAAACTTCTTGGCATTGACAATTCTGGCTAGTAGCTCTCCATGTGTAGGATAATAGTTTCCTAAACTGTTACTTGAATAGGCTATGACCAATTCTTTTCCATCCTGGATTTGGAAACTGCTGAATGAATTTGCCACTGGCATCAGTGTCTGAAATGTGGTGACCGGTATCAGCTGGAAAATCCAATTATTGGTGGAGAAACTAATGACTCTACTTAAATCTCAAAAGCCTTTTGGCAATCATAATTAGAAGAGTGGCTATACCAGAAAGTACTTTACCATGTTCCCTGAAATACCTGGCTAGACCTAAAAAGCTTTCACTTGCTTGAGAGTTACTTGAAGTGCTTTGAGGGGTAGATGACTTGAAACAGGATTTATTCATCTAGAAACATGCTTCCCGCAAGGTTGCCATGACACGCTGGGGGCACTGTGGTCATTCCCACATTGATTTGGAGGACTACATTCCTCCCAACCTTGATATTTAAGTTATGTGGGGAGAGACGAGGCTTAGCTTAGCTTACACAACCACAAATGACCTGGTGGTTGCAGTTTTTGCACCCACCCCTCTGAGCTGCAGGGGTATGACCAATGGGATTGGTTCTTAGTAATTTTGTTTACTGGGTTTCATGTTTGGAGGCATTCTACTGGTTGTTGGTTCCCCCCTCTCACTCAGGTGAGATTTGCGGATCTACTTTTTCATTTAATTAATAAGAAATTTTATTATAAGAATGCTCATAAACCCTATTTCATTTGTGGTTTAGATCACAGGATCTTATCAGGTGTGTTATAGGCTATCTAAGCTTATGTGTAGTAATATTTTTGGTGTGAGTATGAAATAGGTCACACTGACCCAAATTGTGTTTTTGCTATCTAGCAATATACCCTTTTCACCACCAGGTGGTGTATCTGTTATGCAGCAATTAGGTCAGGGGGTTACTTAATGTAACAGGTCATCCTGAGGTAGGTAGGGTATTAAGATGATATTAAAGTTAACTTCATGATTATTCAAGAAAGTGTGGTTGGAGGTGTTATACTAGTGTTATACGATAATAACATCTTGAAATATCTCTTAGTTCTACTCTGAACTCACTTTGTGAGCTTGTTTTCTTATGCATTACTCAGATCTTCAAGTAGGGCATTTTTGCATTTTACAACACAATCCTTCAAGTGTCCGGGTGGTCTTCTGTTTCAGACAGGTTTCTCTGCGACTGATCATTGTGCTCTAGGTAGTCAGTCACTTTTGTCGTTGGTGTTATGTGGAACACAGTTGTTGGGGATCCTCTTAAAGAACGGAGAGTTTCTCATAATACGATGTCCCTCTTTTTTCCTTCGCGTATTGGTCGTTGTTCCTCATTTCTTTTTCAATTTGTGTCACAGCTTCACAGTTCAATTCTAGCAGACAGGTTTAAATATTTCTGCCAAACATACCTTTTGCTGGTGGGGTTTTAGTTGACACATGTGGTGTTGCTCGGTAGTGTTTCAGGAAGGTGTTGATCTCCTTTTGCCAATTTTGTCCTTCGGCTTTTGCTGTGTTGATGCCCTTTTTTTATGATGTATATGAAGCATTCTACTTCATGGTTGCCCTCGGGCCATAAAGGTGTTATGCGGTGGTGTTTAATATCATTTTCCTTGCTGTACTCATGGAACTCGTGACTGTTGAAGGGTGGTCCGTTTTTGGTTTTCAGGATGGTGGGATTTCCAAATCTGCTAAATATCGCATCCAATATAGCGTTTTGAGGGGTACGACTTCTGGGTAATGCGTAAAGTTGTCGATGATAATCATTATGTAGTCACTGTTGCCTACATCAGCAACTGACTTGATGCCATGGATGGGTGACTTGGATCGGTTCGTGCTGATTTTGTGGCTTGGCGCAGGAAACAGTTCTTTACCTTGTCCTTGGCCATAAGGTCATACCTGGGAACCAGATTTTTCCACGTAGAAGTTATTTGGTTCTGGTCATCCTGCACTGAAGCACAGTGCAAAGATTATATTTTTTAATATATAAAATATCATACACGTTGTAAACCTTCTCAAGTTTGGCAGGGGGACATTGTGGTTTGGTGAGCTAGTGTCGTAGCAAAGTGCCGAGCGGTGCTCCTCTCTTGTGGCTAGTCATAGTAACCAATGTAGATGTTGGTGATCCCACGAAGAAATAGTGGTAACTGAGTTTGGCTCGTTCCTAGACAGGTAAGCACAGGTAAACATGGGACATAGGTGCAATAAGAAGACTGTTAGGGAACGTTATGCAAACACTACGTGGAAGATGAAGAATCTGGAGTAGGAGGACATTATGGAGCCAACAGCTTTTACTATTTACGGTGGTTTTGATGTAGAGCTAATAATAAGATTATCTTCTAGTGATAGCATGAATGAGGTGTATATGCGATTAGTGAGAATCAGATAAGAGTTAGGTTACTTGAGTGTAGCGCCTCCCTACGGCTGACAGTATATAAAGGTTTGAGACTTAGGATGAGTGAGCAGACCTTCATAGACTTCAGGACGAACACACGGCAGCAATAGTCTAACATACAAGTCTGAATCACACGGGTAGTGATAGTAGCAGTAACAACGGTTACAACAGGTGAATAGTAAGGATCAGGAACAGTTTAGGACTTAGCCTTACGGAGAGAGTACTAGGACACAACGGAGATCCCACCGATGGTCTCCGGTGTTGGTTTGACGCTCCCACTAGCTGTTTGGGTATTAATGGTCCTCGAAAGGGGAAGCTTATTGAGAGCTATACCTGGTTGGAACATAACTGATGTTGCTTGCTTATGAGATGGATGGCATGAAATGTATGGATGGAATTGACTATTTATTTGTATCTTCAGTATGTCTCAATGGATAGAATAAACTTACCTCTTGCCAAGTGAGTGTTCTTTGTGTTGAAATGAGCCCCCATACTTAGAGTCTGTACCACTTACGAATAGATTAATAATCGAACGAAGAACTATCTGAATTAATCAACAAAGAGCTAGCTTTAACAACGAATAACAAAGATGAATCTCACCATTAATTATTACAAACATCTTTATTCATTCATCATCAATCGTGCAAACAAGTAAAAGACTAGTTATTAACATCACACAGTCTAAACGAAAACACTAAATAAATCACCAATATTAAAAAAGCCAGATAAACACCAGTATAGCTCAATCCCTTGGTGACCTCCGTGAGCTAGGTCTACTACTTCCTTTTGAAGATTTTTCGGGATGCATATTCTTTGAGACCTCAATACGATACCATTTTGGGTGATTGTCAGCTCATCTTTGATATTGTAGTACACCTTTAAATCAGGGTCAGTGTTCATTTTAGGCCAGTTGTCGTCTGCCAGTGCTACTCTCATGGTCTTCAGCGTTTGGGTGATTTCCGACTGAGAGACAAAATCTTTGAGTTGTACTACGGTGGGTTTGGCCTCTGCTGTTGCAAAGTTTACGTAGTCTTCCGCCACTTTAGTAGCACAACAGTTTTTGTCTGTGTTGTGACCCGGGTGTCTCGACATGTAGTCTGCTGGATTTCTGCTTTCAGGCTCGTATGTTAGGGTCATGTCGTATGGTTTCAGGTGTACACACCATCTTTCTAGCCGGGCAGATGTTCGCGATGAAGCTTTTCCATAGATTCTGAGCAGTGGTTTGTGGCCCGGTACCATGTAGACTGGTGCACTTATGAAATAGACGTGGAAGTGTTCACATGCCCATACTACAGCCAGGGCTTCTTGCTCCTTCTGACTGTAGCATTGTTCTATTGACGACAGTGCTTTACTTGCATAGGTGATGATTTTCTGTCTGTCAGGATGCTTCTGAGTGAGTATCGCACCTAGTCCTACTGGACTCGTGTCGACGTAGATCATAGTTTTTTTATTCGGGTCAAAGTAGGCTAGTGTTGGAGAGTTGACAAGTAGTTCTTTGAGAGTGGAGAGTGCGTCATCCTGCTCTTTTGTCCAGATCCACACCTGTGATTGATGGGTGAGTCTGTGCAGTGGTTCGAAGAGTGTCGCATAGTCTGGGATAAATTTCACGTAGTAGTTGGCCATCCCAAGCAGACTTCATAGCTCTTCTGGATTTGTAGGGGGCTGGATAGTGTTGATCTACTCAGCCTTCTTTGGGGCGATTTCCATGCCTTTGTCAGAGAACTTGTACCCATAGAATTCTAGACATTTTTTGTGTAGGCATTTAAATACTGCATAGAGGTTCACATATTCTTCCCGTGATTTGCCATAGACTATGATGTCGTCCGAGAAGTTTCTCACCCCTGGTAGTCCTGCAAGGGCTGTCTGGATACAGCACTGGAATACCTCGGCTGCAGAGCATATCCCAAACTTCAGTATCTTGTAGCGTTTAAGCCCTGTGTGATTCGAGAAAGTTGTAATATAATGCGAGTTGGGATGAAGTTCAATCTGGTGATATCCGTAGGTTAGGTCTTATTTGCTGAACACTGTCATGCCGTTTAAATCATGAATGATTTCCTCTACTGTGGGCATAGGGTGGCACTTGCGTTCCATTGCCTTGTTTGTGATCTGCATATTGATGCAGATTCTGACGTTCTCAGGACCTTCTGGTTTTGGGGCTGCGACAATATTGCATACCCACGGTGTCAATCCAACTGCATCTTCGATGAGGTCTGAAGTTTCTAACTTTTCAATCAGCTCTTTCCTATGTGGCTGTGCAGTGGGTTGGACATCTTTGTCGATATGGAGTTTCAGCTGCACACCTTTAAGTTTCCCAATTCCAGTGAAGGTATCTCAGAATTCCTGACTGGATGTAGGTCTCACAGTGCTGACCTCGGATATGACTGCATCACAGTTGCTCTTGATCAGGTTCAGGGTCTCCGCAGTGGAACAAGATAGGAGGGCGTGTTCATCACCTTTGGTCACATAGACGTTCGCGATATCTTGAGCGTACTTGCTTTTTAGCGTTGCAGGGAACATGCCTACAAGGGGTATAGGCGGTCGTTCCTTGCCGTACGGATACAGGGTAGTGTTGGCTGGTTGCAGTGTTGGCGTTGGGTGAAGAGTACGATAAGTATTTTTGCCGATAATATTTACTGGGGCGCCTGCGTCTCCTAACATCGTTACTGGGCGTGTGCGTTAACGGAGTAGAGTGGGACTGTTTTCCATTCTTCATGTATCGAGAAGAGGTATTTGTACTTGTTCGCTTGGTAAGAGCTTTGTAAGTGCTTCAATGATGTCTAGTAAGAGCTATGTTTCCTCCACTTTGGGGCAATATTAGATGTGTCTAATGCTGTCAGTGCTAAAGCCATTTTTATTCGTCAGAGTTAGGGTAAATGAGCATAGCAGTTGAGTAGAGTTGAGTGTAGGGTCTTGCTAACACACTCACACAGGCTAAACACACTGGTAGTACTGTTCTGGGATGTCACACACTGTCACTATACACACAGCACTGGGCCTTGAAAACACACACTTGACACAACTTGTGGCACTCAGGGTAGTCCCACACAGTTCATAGGGTAGTATACTGCCATATAAACACAAGCAGGTAGCTAAAGGTCACTTTCTGAGATTGGGTCAGGCAACTTCATGTTTACAATCTGGTGATCCCCAAATTCCTCAATTTTTTGCACAGGGAAAAGTGTCTTATAGTAGAAAAGGGGAGCCTTATGAGTGGCTGGGTGATCACTAAACCCTATCTAGAGTGTCATTGCCATTTACCTTCGTCGCCATTGAAGTGCTTTGAGAGGTAGATGAGTTGAAACAGGGTTTATTCATCTAGAAACTGTAAGGTCGCCATCCGGTGAGTTAGTACCTGTGTTAGCCATGGGGGGTGCAGTGGTTGTTCCCGCGTTGATTTGGACTACTACACTACTGGCCAGTTGTAAACTGCCTCTTGTTTATTCTGTACCTGTAGCTGCACTATCATGGCTCAAATTTCTACCATGGAATTTAACTGACCTTTGTTACAATTTACACTTTTAGGGTTTTAACTCCAAGCTATGCTCCAATAGTTTCTCCAATACAGACATTTTGTCCATCTAAGGTCTCCAAGATTTCCTGCGTCATCTGTTAGAATATAGCAGGAGCATTGCACAAGCTGAAAGGCATGACCCTGAATTGGAACAGACAAGGTGCATGGAAAAAACAGTGGCTAAGAATCCACACACATCTTGATCTGTAAATACCCAGATTGGAGTCCACACAGAACTGAACAGATCCATTGTTTTTCTTTGCCCAAACCACTGGCAAGCCCCAACTAGAGTGGGATGGCTCAATCACATTGTCCTTTCCCATATCCTTCACAGCTTCTTCTATAATTGCCCTATTTCTTGGCCCAATCTGTCTTAGATACATGTTTTCCTTGCTCTAGTACAATCTACCCTAGGAAAACCCAGGAACTGAATTGGGTTGCTCAACAAGTATCTCTTTCCCAGTGCCAAGAATATTTTAACAGTTTTCATCCTGTCCAAGGTATTCTAGGAGTTCCTTCAAAGACTTAGGCTTCCTTAAATAGATGTGCATGGCGTCTCTTTATCTACCTGACCAACCAATATGGTTCAGACCAGATCACTAATGTCCCTTACAAATTTGATATCTGGTTAGCCCAATTGAAGAGGCAAATACATTGTGGGCCCACTTGGTTGTAGTCTCACTGAACGGTTGAATCCTCTTGGAGAATACCAGTTTACTATGATTATGTTTATACCATAAAAATTACTTCTCATTTGAGAGTCAGACAGGAACTATGTACAATATGTAACAGTTGATCACTTTATCTAAATAAAACTGAATTTCTTTTCAGGTAGAGAAAGTTTAAAAAGTATTATATACGTTATGAAGACATAAATATGTTTTTTTCAGAATGGATTTTAACTGTGGCTGATCAACATCCAATCATCAAAGGGATTGTTGCAGGGCTGGATTTGACAAGTTCTGAGGTATGTGGTTCCCAATTAAAAAAAGCATTTTCTCAGCAAAACCATAGGCCCAGTTGTTCCTCCCCAGCCATCCTTAAAACAATGTTGACAACTTGTGCATGCAATTAAAATGAAGGTTAGGACCCAAGGAACAGGATGAATGAACAAAGAGGATCTATTAGGTTTTCTTACATCGGTTACATTCGATGGTTTTGCCAACATTTTTTTTGCTTCCTCTGATGACTAAAAAAAGTCGAAATCTCTATGGCACATTCAATAGCATCCAAATCTAAATAGATATAATAAGAATGATGAGTCATCTTGAATAAAATGGGACTGAACTGACACAATTTCCTGATAAGTATCAATTCAATGAAAAATTACAACAGTGGCATCTATTGACATAATGATGGTCACATAGAAAGACATGGTTGGTGTCTGTAATAGGAAAGGCAAGGTCCAGGAATCTGAATCTTACAGCTCCCCTGAAAAAGATATTTTTAAGTCAAGATCAACTGCTTTACTGAAACAATAATGTCTATTTCATTGAAGCTCAGGGTGTGAATTCACTTTCAGGCTTAGCAATAGGCTTTAATTTATACTAGGCCAAAAATAAAATGGTTGTGTTCAAGTAACATAGGTCAAAAGAATTAGGGTAGGTAGGTCGAAATATGTCTTTTGTTGCTTTTTTTGTATTTTATACTTACAAGAGACCCAGGCAGTGTTGGAAATAAAAGAAATATTCAAAATATCCTCCAAAAACACTTTCAGCTTCTATAATACATACCCTAGGCAGCTATTGTAGTGTCCGTCCGTATGGCGGGAAATGTTACCCGTTACTGCTTAACAACAGATGGTGCCACTTGGGCGATTTAGCTTGTACCAGCCTGAATGTGTATACCAATAAACCAGCCAGTCTAGATCCAACAACTGGCGAACAGGGATGGGATTGGAGAAACCCACTGATGAAACTAAGGAAAATCCAGTCAAAACAGGTGTAAGGTGTCAGAACTAGTGTTGTAAATCCTTCAAAGAGACCTGTAGAAGTGATCATCCAAGTGTCAGTATTGAAACACCTGTAAAAGCTTTGAAAAGTGAAGTGAACTGTTGGTGCATGTGAAGTGAAACCAAACCCCATTTCACCCATGGTTCATGCCCAAATTTTCCAAAGATCTAGACTCAGGAAGTGAAGAGTGCATAGTGTATAGTGCATTCAGAAAAAGTGCATACTGAGTGCACAGGAAGTGACCTGCATAGTGACTGCAAAAAGTGACTAAAAAAAGTCCCTACTTTCTTGTCGCTGGTAGGACCAGACTGCTACAACCTAATCAAAACATTGTGTTCACCAGGTAAACCTGTGGACAAGAATCTGAATGAGTTGTTTGCCATGTTGCAAGAGCATATATGCCCATGACCCCTAGTGATAGCTGAGAGGTACCATTTCCACAACATAAAACAGGCAGAGGGGGAAACTATTGTAGTGTACGTAGCAAAATTGAAGAGGTTGTCAGAGTATTGTCAGTTTGGAGCCAGCTTACAGGAAATGTTGAGAGATAGGTTTGTCTCTGGTTTAAGGAAACAGAGGACCACACAGAGACTTTTAACAGAGGCAGACTGGACTTACCAAAAGACAGTGAGCCACCCACAAGCCAGATGGTTGTTGGTTTCAGAATAAAGTGTGCCATTGGTGTAAAGAGGTAGGGCATATCCGCAAAATGTGTAAGGCAGAGGAATCTAGAGGTAGAAGAGACAGAGATTCTGACCGAGGAAAGAAGAAGGGTAAAACCCATAGTGTAGAGGAAGAAAACTCAGAAGCAGTTAGCTGCATTTACGGGCCCAGCTTTGAAGAGTTGTACAGCTTCCATGATGAGGGGTTAGGGCCAAAGCCTATGATGGTCAACATGTTGGTGGATGGCCAAGCCCTAGAGATGGGGCTGGACAGAGGGAGTACCAGGGCTGTAGTGACAGAGTCTGAGTGTAAGAGACTTTTCCCAAGGAAGTTGATCAAGAAGTGTGACCTCACTTTGAGCACTGTTTGGCCAGGAATGGCTGTGCCATTTCAAGCTTGACTGGCCTGAACTGGTATTTTCTACGGAGACCAGAGAAGTGTGTGACTTTTCACAAGGGGAGAAAAAGGAGTCAACAGTGATATTTTCTTGGAGGGCAGGCAGTGACCCAGTGCCAGAAAGACATTACAAGGGAGGAGATGTTCCTGGAAGTGTGGACATCAACAGTGGTCTCTCTGAGAGTGGGCCACACACCGACGAACCGCTCGATGGTAGTGTGGATTGGACCCCAATACCTACGGTGTCAACTGAGGTGCTGCTGCTCGAGCACCTGCCAAGTCACCAGTCGTCAGTCATGGGTATTCAGCCTGTGACACCTCCAGAACCAGGGGACACGACAGAGCGGGTTCAGCGCCTACCTGCTAGACCACCCCAAGTTTGGCCACCACCCGCTGAACTACGCGCTGAGCCACCATCAGTTCAGCCACCAGTTCAGCCACCGCCTGCTGCGTCAGCCAAGGTGGATCTACCGCCAAAGATCTATAATACGCTACGCTATAAGATGGTCCAGTAAGCAGTCGCCATTATAGAAATCTACTGTAACCTGAACTAGCTTATGTAAAAAATGCATTTCTGATCCTTTCTAACCTGTTTTAACAGGCTGGTACCCTAATAGCAACTAAGATTTAACAGCACATCCCCGACACCAGCTTACAGAGAAACCACGTGACTTGACAAGAGTATGTAGCTGGTCCCTGCAGTCCTAGTTATGTAGGGCTAAAACCAGCCGTCGATTCGGACCAAAACACTGCCATTCTAAGTAATTTTGAAGGGAAAGCAAACAATATTTTGTGTGATTTCAACAACAAAATGTGTGATTAATGCAATATGTGATTTACAGGACTAAAATTTAATCACAAACAGAGAAATAAGCAGGTTTACTGCGGGCCTCCTATCTCGCCAATGTTACGACATGACCGAGTGCCTGATGGACGCCAGGAGGCACCCTAGTGGGTGGTTACAGCTTTTACTGCCCTGGACCCTCCTACTACTCTTACCTCCTTGCTACCGCCTTGCTACCTTCAGCCAAGACCGCCGCTTCAGCAGCCGATGGTCATGGGTATCCCACCTGTGACATCTGCTGAACTCCAGAGATCTACGGAGCCGGTTCAACTACCACCTGCTGACCCACCACCGATACAGTGACTGTCTGCTGTTCTACCAGACAACAGTACATTGCATCAAGCTCCAAGAGACTGATCTCCACTTCAAGTTGTAAGAGTGTTAGGACATAGGAGACTCACCTTGGCCAGAATAATGCCAGAACTCCTATTCTGAGAAGTGTCAGTCAACCATTTTCTCTAGCTATTAGGTTGTTAATGTGTTTTGCTTATGGTAACAAGTTATAGTAAGAAAAGACTTATTCCATATAAAGAACTATCTCAGCAAAGTGCTAAAGTATTATATGGTTAAAGAACTAAGTAACTGGTAAAATAACTTGTAACAAAGTATACATAAACTTTCCTAAAGAGGCCATCTCAAAGAGACATTAAAAGACATGGAAAGTTACAAGGGAGGAATGTAGTGTCCGTCCGTATGGCAGGAAATATTACCTGAAAATTGTACCAGCCTAAATGTGTATACCAATAAACCAGCCAGTCTAGATCCAACACCTATGTGCTGTTTTATGTTTTTTTATGCTATTATAGGTAATTTCTTTTGGCCGTAGCAATTGCAAACCAGACTCAAACCTCATGGGCGATTCTGCAGGAGCCAAACTTTGGCAGGGCTGATGATATCATGGGAAGCACCAGGCCACTATAATTAATGGTACACCAAGTGAAAATGCCTGTCATTCAAAAGCTGCAAGTCAGTGACACTTGTAACTTTCAAAATAAAGATTAAATTATGCAAATCATCTCTATAATTTTGTACTAAATTTGTTTACACTTTAACGTGGCATACCCAATTCAAAATTCCAGATCCGCCCCTGCATGGCTCAGAGTCTAGGACCTACTCAACCAAATGGCTTGTATGATGTCAAATTGCACTGAAGTCCAGTGCAAAAGAAAGTCCAGTGCAAAAGAAAGTCCAGTGCAAAAGAATTATTATATTCTTTAGAAATTAATGTTAATTGTTGTAAACTTTCGGGTACTGGCAAGAGTGCATTGTGAACCAAGTAATGCTAGTGTGTGAGCTAGTCGCTGAGCGGCGCCACTGTCCTGTGGCCTAGGTATAGTGTATCAGGTTGTCGTAGATGATGGCGCCCCCACGTGGGGACGATTGTAACTGAGTTAGTTTGCCCCTACACAGGTATGCACAGGTACGAAAGGAAGATTGGTGCAATAAGGAAGACTGTTAGGGAACATTATGATCTCGGTGTATGAAATGCCCAGCTTAAGAGAACACCATGTGATCAAGGGTCTTATCATCTGCGATAGCTTTTATGTAGAATTAGAATTAGAATTAGTTTAACGTAAGTAAGAATGAGATGTATGAAAGGTAGAGAAAACACTATTTTAGGTGTTAGGATATATGTGTATAGTGTCAAGCCTGTGGCTGGCGCTATATAAGCAGTATGAGACTTAAGATAGACGAGCAGACCAATATAGACTTCGATCAGAACACATGGGAGCAATAGTCTAACAAACGTATCATAACGGGTAGTGCTGAGACAGTAGTAACTGCTACAACAGGGTGATAGTAAGGATCGGGACAGCTTAGGCTTAGCCTTACGGACGGAGTACTGGAAGTGACGGAGGCTCTACCGATGGTCTCTGGCACTGGTAGACGGGAGGTGACTCTCCCAACAGTCGTTGAGTGTATAGACCTCGAAAGGGGAAGCTTAACCATAGCTATACCTGGTTGGAACGTTACTGATGTTACTAGTATTGTGAGATGGATCCCAGCAAACAGGACACGTGTATTCCCCAGTTTGACATCGTGTTAAACTAATGCAATACTGGTGTTGTTGCAAACTCAGAGTAATGATAGCAGTTAACTAGGGTTTTCTCCTAGTTTTGACACAGTAATGCATCCTGTGAATTCTCCTAGAAAACCCTCTCTCTGACACTAGTTTGGACATGTGTAATATCAGGGATAATTATGTATTTTCCACAAGTTCTGCATGGATTTTACCTTAGTAATGATGTGTCAATCTACCTGATAACCATTAGAAAAACACGAGTGTGTATTACACTAGTTTAACAAGGGAAAAACTGTCTGTTTCTGACACCAGTTTTTGACATGTGTAATTTCTGAGTATAACATGTATTTTACACAGGTTTACTATGGGATTTTCCTGAGATCTCACTGATAAATTACACAGATAACCTTTAGAGGTTGATATCATTATGCCTGAATTTAACTCTGTAAACTCTTGTAAAACTTTAGTGATTTTTGTGAGTGTTCTTTATTGATCCAAGTATTTTTCAAAACAATGCTTTGGCAAAAATCTTACTAATAGGCTGTATAGTTGGAAGATTTTCCATAAACACTTATCTCCCATGTCATTCAAATACAATGTAATACCCCTAACCTCACAACTCATTCTGTATAGCTCAGTGGTAGAGCACTGGCATTGTCTGTTGGAGATCAAGGGTTCGAGTCCCCACACCTTTTTCACATTAATAAGCAAAAAACATGAGTTTAACATGTGAAATCTCGTGTCAAAATCTCGTGTTAGAAACTCGTGGGGAACACCAGAAATGAGGTCCACAGAATCCCGAGTTACACACGTGTTTAAATCACGTGTTTCACACCCCGGAGCCCCTCCCTTAAACGTGCAAAACACGTGTCCTTGTTACCTGGGATGGCATGTACTGTATGGATGGAAAGACTTGTATCTTCAGACTGTCTACATGGATATAATAAAATTACTTCTTGCCAAGCGTGTGTTCTTTGTATAGGAATGAGCCCCTTTACTTAGAATCTCTACCACTGAAGAACAGACGAACATCCAAAATAAGATCTAATTGGATTAAAAATGAAAGCT
The DNA here is from genome assembly GCA_936440205.1 of Lepidonotus clava. NCBI lineage: Eukaryota > Metazoa > Annelida > Polychaeta > Phyllodocida > Polynoidae > Lepidonotus > Lepidonotus clava. The sequence continues at coordinate 15,018,205 of OW387143.1, read as the reverse complement.
AGCTAACACGACGAACAATAACAAAGAACTCCCCTAATTTAAATAGTAATCATCTTTATTTCTACATTTCTAAGTAGTAAGACCTGGAAGGGAATTTTTTGAATGATGATTTCACCTTGTTGGAGATTTCTAAAGTGATCAATCTTATTGATATCACGAAATCTTCAGCCATTGATAATGTTAATACGATGGCACTTAAGGATGTCTTTCAGGATATGCCTGGACGACTTCTAAAGATATTTAATAAATCGAAGAACTCGGGAATTTTTCCAGAAAGCTGGAAAAAGGGCACAGTCATTCCTTTGCCTAAAGTGTCATCTGTCAGACATGTAAAAGATTTACGACCAATAACTCTGTTGCCACTACCAGGTAAACTCCTTGAGAAATTAATTTGCTCAAGATTGAATGGATTTTTAGAAGGAAATAACTTAATTACGGCCTTGCAACATGGATTCCGGAAACATCATTCAACTACCACTGCCATATGTACTGTTTTGAATAAGGTCTACATGAATATCAATAACCATGACAAAACTTATCTAGCCTTCTTAGATCTAAGTAAGGCTTTTGATTCTATTAGTCATAAAATGTTAATGTTGAAATTGAAATTAATGGGATTCAATAACAGAGCCTTAAGTTGGTTCCAATCATACCTGGTAGAAAGGCAACAACGAGTCAATATGTATGGTAGTACTTCTCCTATGGTTGACATTAATTATGGAGTCCCCCAGGGCTCTGTTCTAGGCCCCGTCCTCTTCTCAATCTATATAAATGATCTGGCAATAAAAATCCCAAATAATATATGTTTATATGCTGATGATGCAGTTATTTATGCAAAAGATAGAAATGAATTAGAACGACTAATGTCCATAGCTAGTGAGTGGTTTCTTAACAATATTCTAACCCTGAATAAAATTAAAACTAAATGGATGATAATTTACCCATCAAAGAGTAGGACGGGGCTGGATCAGAATTGGCAGAATTATGATACATCGTTGTTTGATACTGTATATGTGGATAATTTGCCTATAGAACGAGTAAATAAATTTAACTACCTAGGATTAATTATAGATCCTTACTTGGACTTTTATTTGCATCGCTCTAAAATTATTAATCAGGTATCTGAAAAACTCAAATACCTAAGAAAGGTAAGACAGTATGTTGATCTTAAAGCCTCCTTAACTATATATAAGTCTATGATATTACCTTTCTTTGACTATGTAGACTTTATTTATGATCAAGACATACAATATATTAATAGACAATTACAATTAATACAAAATGACTGTTTACGTATTGTATTTGAACAATATAAATTGCCCTATCATGAACGTCTTCGAACAAGAACTTAACATGAAAGGGCTAAGACTTTTACATTAGAAAATAGGAGGAAATTACATCTATGTACGTATGCTCAATCTCTGAGTAATATAGATTCACTGATTGATGTAAGACCAATCCACACTCGAGTGCATGATGGTGTTTTATTGAAATTGCCTAAGGTTAATAACCAGAAATTTTGTAAAAGTATACAATACGGTGCTATTAATGCTTGGAATGTATTACCTGTAGATATCAGAAATATCAGGGAAAAGTCACTGATACTGCCACGATTGCGCCATATAATGGATAATCCATATGGGAATTAGTAATGATAAAGGGCCATATTGGTATGTACTCTGTTGATTTTCATCCTAGTCATACTGATCATAATTCACCCCTTAATGTGTTTTACCTAATGTGTTATCACCATTTTGTAAGACAGGACCAAAACTACACTTGTAAAACAAAAAGTTATATATAACGTGATTGTACTTGTTTAGGGGAGGGGAAGGAAGACCACCTATGGTGAACCCCCGAACCCGAAATAAAAATTACCAAAAAAAAAAAAAAAAAAAGAGAGAGTAAATGACATGTGATAAGTATCACAGCGTCTAATGAACTATTAAACATATCTTTATAAGATACAAACAAATTAAGAACTATATCAGCAAAATATCATTGGAATCAACTTAAGATAAATAACACCAGTCTAGCTCAAAATGTTATTGTGTAAATTGAATTAAAAGTTGGCAAAAAAGACTATTTTGCTCACACAAGCTGAACGATTGATATCATTTATAAGATTGATCATTTGGTTAAATGAGAATTTCACCCATTGGAATTAAACGTAGAATGCTAAGGAGAGATATTAATGATTCAAATATTTGATGGTATGTCAGAAAAAATGACACTATAGTGACAACTTGAAAAAATATTATTGCAAGCGTTTCCAGGCCTAAAATGATCAAACTATATGATATATAGGACCCTCACATATATGAGAACATAGATATGTACATCATTTTCATTTTTGTAGGGGTGATAAGGCCTAAAATAATTATTTTTCAGATTGCCAGTGACCATCCGATAGGGTGGACAGGGCCTAAAATAATTTTAGGCTTGCCTTTTTTTTCTTGCTTCTTATTTTGTTTGTATCTTATAAAGATATGTTAAATTTTTCTTGCAAGCCTATCCAGGCCTAAAATGATCAAACTATATGATATATAGGACCCTGAGATATGTGGAAACATAGATATATACATGAATTTCATTTTGATGGGCCTAATAAGGTCTAGATAATTATATTTCAAATTGCCAGTGTCTGACCAATGCGCGTTAGGCCTATAGCCGAGTTTAGGCCTATTTCATTCAACGGTCTGATTTCAAATGCTGGAAAAAAGATATGAACCCACCTTTAACGCCTGGAGTCCTCAATGCGTTTGAATGCTTATATCCTCCACAATTGATGCGTTTCGTCTGAATAAATATCATCCTGGTTTCTTGAGTTCAATGTATCGGTGCAGGCATACGGGGAGAGGTTTCCGGAGAGAGATCCCGGGTGCCCTGCCAACGCCATCTTCATCAGTCTTTGAGCTCTTTTCATTGGGTTTATGCCATTCATTGAGAACTTTTCAATGGGTTTATGCCATTCATTAAGAACTCTTCACTGGGTTTATGCCATTCATTAAGAACTTTTCACCGGGTCTTAAAGCCCTGAGAAAAAGGCATGCGGGGAGAGATCCCGGCTGATCGACACCATCTTATAGGCCTAGCGTGTCCTGCCTCCTCATGTGGTTGGGGGCCAATGTCTTAGCATTCAATATGAATGCATGTTTTAGACCCCTTCATGTGTTAGTATGCGTCCACAGGTCCACAGGTCCACATATTCAATTAATATATATTGAAAGCATAAGATAGCGCTGTAATCCGGTAAAAATGCGGAGAAGGACGAGTCCCCGGTAACAACCAACCACCTGGGCCGCCTGCACCGGGCGGTCTGACCTAGATCCCTTGTCACCTGGTGGACGCGAAGGAATACCAAAAAAATAGTGCGATGATTTCGTGCATTTTGACGCATTATTTTGATTCTGGGACAGTGGGATGCTTACCTATGTGTCCAAATCTATCTGTGCATACCAATAAGTAAGGTTAGAACAACCCTTTTCACGGTGAAATAGGTCTGCAAATTTGATGAATATTCAGAGATTGACCTACATCCCTTCTCCTCCGATTGAAAGCAAGGTTGCTGCGTGTAACTTGACACGCGAATATTATGGGACTACCATGTAGTGTGACGATCTGATTTTTGCTTTTATTTGGTCAGATATCGGTAGAAATGATTGGTGTTATTTGGGCCAACATATTCTTCAGGCTAAGGTAAGACATTATGGAGGCTTGATATCAAGCAGGCAAAGCACCAATTCTATCAGATTCAGGAGTCCGGCAAACATAACGAGTCACATAACGTGCGGGATTTAACGCGTCAAACTCATTTTACCGGATATACGCTGTAAATTCGCACAGATTTTACCGCATGTATCAGGGTAGCTGGTTCCTGCAATGATAGAAGTATAGAGAAAATTGTATCCAAGGTAAGGGGCCACAAGCATTTGGGGGTTGTTACCGGCGAGTGTGCAAAATCGCTTACATTCTAGTTTATTGCTTGTCGTCCGACACGCAAGTCCGAGCGCTACCCTATAGAGAATTTCGCCTGATACGCTTTGATATGCGTTCATACTCTCTTTGATTCCCGTGATTTCGCGGGGAGAAAAATAAGAAAGACACAGGCATTACTTACAACAAGGCAAGAAACAGCCAAAATCCAAGATGCCTTACCAATTTTTAATATTACCACCAGCTTGAATGTGTCAACTTCAAGTAGTCTGTGGCAGAGTCAAAATCCAAGATGACTTACCAATTTTTAATATTACCTCCAGCTTGAACGTGTCAAGTTCATAACAAACATGAATGGGAATGATTTCAATATGTTTAGTTTTTTGTATGAATACGGTCCCCATTATCGAGACCTTGACGTTTGTCTACAAAGCCCAATATGGCTTAATCAGTAAGCATAACATTTTTCAAGATGGCTATCAAAGGACCCATAGAGGTATAATTTTGATACAAAGGAAATACTTCAGTTTATTGATTTCATTTTTCATAGCGGTGGTGGTGACTCTATGGGATCCAAATGTGTAAAGAAAAACAACTTGATTGAGGGAATTCAACTTCAAGTAGTTGGTTCATAATTTGGACCACCACAATTTGGATAGAATACTGGCACAACTGCCTAGATGACACCCAAAAGCGAAGTCTTATCTTCTTAATTGTACCTTAATCACAAACAATTCAGCTAAACATTTTTGCATTTTAGTAGTCACACAAATGATGAAAATGCATTACAGAAGAAAGGATTTTCCTATTACCAGTATTGATCTTTTTTCTATTCAAGAGATATACGGTACTCTGTCAGTCACAGAAATCTGTAATGGATCACTTGGCAGATATACAGCTTTCTTATCATAAGTTCATCATTCCCATGTCACATAGTTCATGAAGTTGAAAATGGATAAGTTCCAGAGCTGACTTTATTTGTCTATATGTCTGGTGCCAATAGGCAAATATTGTATGAAGCTAAACTCGGCAAAGAGATTTTGCATTCCATGGCACATTACATGGTGAGGAGGGGGAGACACCATGCGTAGACACTCAATTTTTAACTACCCCTGTTCTGCTTGGAGAGTGTGAGTTTTACCATGGGATCTCTATGGGAATTGAAGAAGTGTATATGGACCATATTGGGGTTGAAGATTAATCGGATGACATCATAACAAAATTCTAAAAATAAATTTGGGATATCCCTTTCCCAACTGCATGTGGCCATATTAAAAATATGCTGGTTCCTCGGTCTCTCGCTGGGGGGATACGGTATGGCATGACTAGAGATCCCTGCCCAGGGTTCCCACGCACATCTTAAAAGGTCTTAAATTGATAATCTCGAATTTAAGGCCTTAAAACATCTTATACTTGACAGTTTTGTAGCTAGAGGTCTTAAAAAGATCTTCAATTGAATGTTTTGAGAAGTAATAATGAAGTAACCATGGAAATTCTAAATCCCACTTTTAAAAAAGTACACTTACTTTTAAAATCCAGTGTCGGAAATTAAGCATATACTGTGTGCACCCATCGGGTGCACAATTCCTTATGCTGTGCGCCCGAAATTTGGCCAATGCACCCCCCTAATATGTAGCTATTATATCAGTTATTAAAAGTGTGCACAATGTAGGTGCATGCCTCAAAAAATCGCGTACCCTGCCGCAAAAATGTGCGCACCGGGTGCAGGGCGCAGCTTAATTTCCGACACTGAAATCGTATGATATATTCTAAATAAATCTCTTTTCACATGGTCATAAATTTTCCAAGTCTTGATCTTAAAATGGTCTAAAAATTTGAAAAGGTCTTAAACTGATTTTCAAAAATGCATGGGAACCCTGCCTGCCGATGAGAGTTGCAGGCCCACTGTCAATGTCACAATTGTTTCACTGTCATGTAAACGTCATTTGGTGATGATGTAATGGGATGAGATGATAATGGTGTATTTACAATGATCATCACTCTTAGTACAACACTTTGGCATATGGATTTTAGAGTTTTCAGTTTAGTTTTAAATTCATTTTTAACTAATAAAGTATGAGAGACAGACATAAGTTTAATAAGTATTCATAGATAATACATAAACCATTGCATTTGATGACCTTGACCTATTTATGGTCTATATTAACAGTTCATGTACTTACACTAATGAAACCTGGATATTTAATCAGTACAAAGCAAATGTAGGAGAGTCTGAGATCTGAATTGTCAGAAAATTCATTTTCCTCAATCTTTAGAAATTAAGATTGTTTTTCGATTTCTGTCACATACTATGTAATTTTGAGACTAAATTTCCTCACCTAACCAATTTTTCTGCTTTTCCAAATATCACAAGAGTCAGATTAAGATAAGTTTACTTAAATTAAAGGACAATATAAAGAGTAACACTGTTTGCTTCAAGTGAAACTTTGATTTTGTCATAGTGCACTGAGGTCCAGTGCAAAATAACTAGAATAGACTTTAGAAGTTAATAATAAAATATTGTAAACTCGTTCGTATTGGCAAGAATATTATAGTAAAACGTGTAATGCTGATACGTGTGCTCGACGCCAGGCAGCGCCATCGTTTAGTGGCTTAGTTAGAATGTATGGAAGAGTGGCAATATCCTCAGGCGTAGGGACTGTAATGGGGCTGGCTCACCTCTTGCAGGTACGCACAGGTACGACGAATGACGGAGAAAACCTGTAAGGGTACGTTATGAACCGAAAACATCTAGCTAAAAGATACTGAGGATAGCAGGCTTCGCCGTCAACATTAGTTTGTGTAATAGTTAGAAATAGATATAGATAAGAATGGGAAGTATGAAAGATAGAGAAGACATCGTTATAAGTATTAGTGTAAATGAGTATAGCGCCAAGCCTTTGGCTGTCGCTATATAAGCGGTATGAGACTTGAGATAGACGAGCAGACCAAGATAGAGTTCGATCAGAACACATGGGAGCAATAGTCTGACATACGGATCACACGGGTAGTGTTGAGATGGTAGTAACCACAACGATTAGGTGATAGTAAGGATTGGGACAGCTTGGGCTTAGCCTTACGGACTACGTACTGGATGTGACGGAGATCCTACCAATGGTCTCCGCCACCGGTAGACGATAGGTGACTCTCTCAACAGTGTTGGAGCGTATATACCTTATGAAAGGGGAAGCTTAACCATAGCTATACTTGGTTGGATCATTACTGATGTGTTAAAATTGTGAAATGAAAGGAATGAACTGTATGGATGGAGAACTGTATGCTTGTACCTTCGGAATATTGTCATGGATATAATAAACTTACCTCTTGCCAAGCGCGTGTTCCTTGTATAGGTTTGAGCCCCTTTACTTAGAATCTCTACCACAAAGAAATGAACTATGGTCCAGGATAACGATCTACCTGGATAAAGCTAGCTACTTCAACGATTAATCACTAAGAACTCCCCTTTATCTTAACATAACACACTTTTATTGACGTCTTCGAATAAGTAAAACATGATTGATAAACGATAAAACATCACGCAGTCGAATAATGATGAAACGAACCGATATAGGATATGAACAGAGGCGAACTATAATAATGATACTCCCCTAGAAATAAACAAAGACAAATAATATCAGTCTAGCTCAGTATTTTTCAGATTTTGAGGTCAAATTTAGTCACCTCGACCTCCATGAAGGTCAAGTCATTTGACATAGAATAAAGCAATTATTCTAAAAACTATTAGAATATGTAATATGAAAGACATTGGTACAAAATTGAATGTGCCAGTTCAAGATTAGTTCTTTTTTTCATGTTAAATTTCTCTGGATGTTGCAAAACAAAATGGTGGTTGTCACAGTCATGCACACCTCTACAGAGTGAATACTGGTTAGAAATAGTTCCCAGCTGACCCCACTACAACCCTAGAATGGTTTTATGGCATACCAACTCCAAAAATAAGCTACTTTCTTGAACTTGGCTGCCAGACTAATTACAAGTGTAGGCAAGCAAGAATGTAACATTATTATAATGTTACAGCAACATTCTGTTTGGTTCTTGTTACATTCTTTTGATTGCACCCGATAAAGTCTTTGGAACCTAACATTGTGACACTGCAATGTGGCCGTATCGTGACATTCTTTTTACGTTGTCCCCCTAAAAATAACATTCTTATAATATTCTATATGAGTATGGTCACAACGTCACTAAAATTTTTAAGTGAGTCTCAACCTTACCTAAAATGATGTAATTGTTATGAGGATTGTGACAATTTAACAAGTAACAGGCGAACCAATAAAGTATTGTCACAGAATGTGCCTGTTACATTGCTGCTTGCCTGGGCAATTTCCTTAATAGTTGATTAATGTTTCTTGTTTTGTGTGAACAGCGCTCAGTGAACAGTGCATACTGAAAACCCAGTGCAGGTAAACAACTTTAAGTGTGATCAAAACAATAGAAGTGAATAGAAATGGCTATTATGGATCTGTGGATTGTTTTAACAGGGCTGTTCTTTGCGGACAAGTAGTAATTAAGAAATGATGAAAGGTGGATATGGGGCCCAGTATTGGATATGGGTCCCAACATTGCATAATTATCAATTTGGATAAAAAAAGAGAGCCAAATTCTCTGCCGCTTATTTTGTTGGCGCTCCATGTCAAATTTAAAAAAGCGGGTGACCCACATCACTATATATTATTTTCAAAGCCCATGTTTTTGTCGTTTTTGTCTCTTTTCGAAGGCTCATATCACAAAGTGCATTTCAAAATCCTGTGTCACCGTGTTGGATTTCTGGAGCAGTTCTATTGTTTTACATTTCAATTTTGTATTTCTTTTGAAAGTTGCAGTCCCACTTGGAAGAGCTAGGAAAGGATCCCCGTTTCGTTGGGGTAAGGCATATCCTAGACTTTGAGGATGAAATTTGGCTCACGAGAGATGATGTACACAAAGGCTTACTTCTATTGGAAGAACATGGCAAGACATTTGATCTACTTTTAAGGTTAGTACTTTGTATTATTTCAACCAGATACGCTACCTGAAAAGAGCTCTGTAAACCTGTAACATCCTGCAGTGTATATATTATATATGGATTTTCCAGGGTGACACACCATTCTAATAGCATATAATCCAGTTGTCACTATCAGGGGCGATCTATGTCGCTGGGGCAAAGAAACACTGAGACAGCCTTATTGTGCAGGTACACATGCAGCGGTATAATACCAATATGCACTGTAGGGACTTTATAAAAATCCAAGGTTAATATAAAGAAAGTCAAAACGATAACATAAAATGAAACTACATCAAAAGTACACTTCTTAAACTTCCTGTGAATTATGTCCAATTCATTTATGATGGCCCAAAAGGGACAAACTTTAAAGACAATAGCGCCCTTATAGATCAACCGTTCAAATATTTCTATGACCTATCAAAATTATAGTTTTTGGTCTATACATTTAAAAAATACTATAAAAATGATGGGTCACTATGGAAACTTTTCAAATATTGTTATCTTATTATTTGATGAATATCTAAAAAGCAGCCAATTAACCCTTTCCAGATCATCAATGCAAACTTGGTACATATATGTACCATAAATGGTTTTTCTCACCCTACTTTTAATCTTTAATGAATTCTTTCACTTTGTTCTGCCTTATTGGTTGCTCAGGTGACATCCCACAACATTAAACATTACATTTATCCAAATATTGAAAAAAAAAGAAGTTTTTACACACCCTGATTGTGCACTGATTGGGGTTTTGTTGTTATCAGAAAATAACCCCAAAATTTGAAACCTCATATTTTTCATTAATCATTATTTATTTTTCATTATGACATATAAAAATCAAAATATATTATGTTTATTCCAGCAAGAATGAATACTGTTTTCATACTTTAATCACATGATATCCACTATTATTGAAATTTTTCAATTGTAGATAACAAAATATGGCACAAAGGTTCCATTACTAATACAAAAATTCCCTGGAAAGGTCAAAGGTAGCTGGTCAATTAATGGAAAGCACAACATTCAGCATAACTATTATTTTAAACAGATTCCTTCAGAAAAACAAACTTTTACCCATTCAAAATAGGCTTATGACTAGCCAAAACCTATTTCTTAATTAATTTCATTTTGAAAATAATACATCCATAATCATTTTTCAAATCATTAATGTTTTATTGGCCTTAATTGTGAGAATTTCATAATTTTTGACACATTTACAGACACTGCCAAGGTTCTGCCACTAGCAATTATTTATAAATTGGCTGTACCTATGGAGGAAAAGAACATATCATTTTCTTGCATATACCATAAACTATATTTTCTTATTTCAAACATTCTGAGAAAATCAATATTTACACCTTTTTCACTTGATTTTCTGAAAATTTCCCATTTTTTCCTAAAATCTTGGGGGTCATGTGACCCAGATCAGAAAAGAAGAATTTTTTAATTCCAATGCTAAATCTAGAATCTTTAGGGTATGAGCTTTAAAATATAACACCAACACATATTATTGGTAAGACCACAAACCAGTATTCTAAATATAAAAACTTGGGGTCATCAGTTGAAATTCGACAGGGAAGCTTCACATGTGTCACTATACGAGAAAAAGATCAAACATGGATACCCATGTATTTCTCCCCCAAAGGCATTGTAAAACCTGTCCTGGATGTATTTCAACAAGTTTTCCTTATCCTTGAAACTCTTGCTCAGTTGGAAATAACAGTCGGAATTCAATCACTTTACAGCATCAAAAACTGAGTTATATTAAGAGAGATAAATGTGATGGTAGTTGCATGTTATGGTACCGGTAAAATGAATTACGGTGTCGTAATAGTGGAGTCTGTTAAGGTCATTTTTTCGAGAAATCATTACACAGCGGATAAAAGCAACAAATTAGGTAAGAGGCATCTCTGGGGCATAACCAAAAAAATAAATAAATGGCCGGCTGATGCACTGGACATACGGTAAGAAGTGCTGCTTGTGCTCAAACTGGATCTTAGAATCATAGTGCCCTAATTACCCCACTGGAACGAATTACTATTGCATGAACATTCCAGGAACAAGATGCCACTTAAAAAAGAAGACAACAAGCTGCTTCCTAGGGGAAAAGACGGAAAAGCTGGAGTCTCCAAGCGTAATTCATCGAGCAGTAGAGGAGTGTCAAGTCTGACGTCACAGAGAGATAATGAAGTACTCATTCTTGACCCAGAACCACTGACAGGAATTGACCGAATTCTGAGCAAACTAGATAAGCTGGACAAGAAATTAGACGACCCGATTGCAAGTCAAACGATCACAACTGACAAATTAAAGACCAAGATTGAAACCAACAAAACAAACATCGAAAAACTGACGGCCAGTCACAGGCAAATGAAAGACGCTGGTGTTGGCGTGCGGGCCCAAATCAGAATTCACGGCTTTAGGATCGTAGACGTTGAGACATGAATTGAGCTTCTAGAATGAGAACGGAGGCGAACATCTATGGCACCCTAGAAAATGATATTAAAGGCATCTTTAGAGACTTGAAGACTGGATTTTACACTGAGGTCTGTGATCGTTTCTACCGGAGGGGATGTAAACAAGTGCCGGACTGTGTGGCTCCGAAACCGAAACCACGCCCGACTGTTAATGGTTTTCATCATGTTGCTGAAAAAGCGGCTGTATTCAAAGGTCTAAAGAATCTGAAGGGGAACGACACCTTCAAGGATGTTTGGTTTAACGATGACCTAACGGAAATCCATTCAGATGATGTACGTGACCTGAGAACTTTGGCAGCCTATGCAAGAGGGCTTGGCCACGAGGCAAGAGTTAGAGGTTGGGCGTTGAGCTTTGAAGGGTGTCAGATCAGGTACGAGGAGCTTCACAGGCTCCCGTTTGGGATTATTCTACTGAAGGCAAAAACCCTACACATTCTAGATGATAAGGCCATCGTATTCCAGAGCAACCACTCCCCGCTGTCCATGCTATACCTGTACCTTATTTACAGGGAAGAATTTTTGCTGTCAGCTGAAGGGGCTTTCCAATACACCCGAGTCATCATTTGTGGTTTTCCCAGAGAAGCGGAGGCCATTAAGCTTGAACATAACCCATACAAGGCTAAGCAGATTGCCAGTGTGATCAAGGATACAGAAGAATGGGAGCAGATGTCTGAAGATGTAATGAGAGAAATCCTAGATGAGAAATTCACAAAGAACAGATTTTGCAGGCAATTCCTGCTGAGCACTGGTAACCATACTCTTTTTGGAGGGACCGGGGACAGGAAGTGGGGGTGTGAGATCCCCATCTCAAAGGCTCAGCAAATCACCTTCCACAACCCAGGGAGGAACCTTCTCGGGGAGAAGCTTGAGTCGATTCACAGTGACCTACTAAACAAGTAAGCAATCATGGCCTATATAGGAGACAAACGTAAACATTTACTGATAGCTGGCAGCAGGGGAACTGACATCTTTGAGGAAATCCACAGACAGATCGAGCTGCAAAAACAGCATGACCCGTCTGTTACAAGGGAATTTTTCGATGTGTGGACTTTCTCGGGTGCTAGTTTTGAACAACTCATACTCACGATAGGTCAGGTTGAAACTTACCTTGACAACTACCCCTTTGCGTTGCAGGGTTCTTCCTAGAAAAAGATCTCAAGTATTGAATGCCCCATTTTGCTTAACCTTAGGGGGTCATTTTTGGAAAATCTGGGGTTTTCTGACTATAATCTTATCAAATTTCTGTAATTCTAATGAGGGAATGCCCCCCTCAAAGTTATCCTAATACGGGAATTAAATTCCTGATGCGGGAATCTCGCATCCCGCACATCTAGTGAGAACCCTGGAGGTGGTCTACTTTGCCGGAGGTGTGAATGATATTACATACAAGGACCCAATCACGAAGAAAATCTCATACCGCTGGGGAACTGGAGGAGTACTTAATAATCATTTAACCTCACTCCCAGTGGCAGCTAACAAACACATCAGGGAGAATTACTCGGCCTCGACGGTAGTTTTTTATCCATTCATCGGGAGCGACCTACCAAGGGTGGCTAACCAACACAGAATATCACGTGAGCACGAAGTAGAAGTAGAAATAGCGGTATGGGGTTTCAATGAAAATATCTTTCGGATCAACAAGGAGAGAGGAACCTTCTCCCCCTCTATTCATCACAAGGTACATCGGTTCATGAGAGGGAAGAAAAAAGCCTACTACCATCATTTATATACCTACAAAAATGCCAAATTTAAGACATTTTTAAGGCCTTAAATTTGAGAAAATCAATTTAAGACCTTTTAAGACCTTTTAAGACCTGCGTGGGAACCCTGGATGGAGTCCACCTGTCAGCTGATATGAAAGAGAAATGGGCCGAGCTGTTTCTAAAAGCTATGCTTCTCAATTAATTTTTTAAAAATTTGGCGCCTCTCAATTCAAATTTGAACCTAAACTATAGAATTCTCACTTATACTTGCTCTTCCTAGGAACCCTGAGTCACTTGCCTCTACCCAAAGGTTCTTGTCGGGCGACAGCACCCCAAAGGTTTGGTAAGAGTGTCCTATTTCCGTCAGTGTCAGGTGAGAATGATGGATCTAGAGGGTGCCTCGGGAAATTTACTGAAACCAGACTTACTGCCTTACACTGCGTCTGGGGACGCTCTGATAGACAAGTCTCACCTCAATGACTGACTGAAAAGACTACTACAAGACAACCTTTGGGATGATAAGTACAATCTACTTAATTTGTACATGAACATAAATATAACCAATCCTAATCTTCATCTACTTAGACAATTATCCAACGAACACTGGGTGATCCATCACCTTAATTAATGCTAATAGTGTACCCATATTAAACTATTCCTGACAAGACACAACTCGCAACGAACATTGAACAATCCAAAAGTTGATAAAACTTATGGGATATTTCGACTCATACATAGAGAACTCAGACTGATCTACCTACCCTATCAGACTAACTTGCACTGTGTTACGCTGTGCGAATCCAAAAACTCTCAGACTCATAATAACGTGGGACACACACAAGTTATTTACACTGTCTTGCCAACCTAGGACTAACCCTTGTTAAGCAGTGTCAGGCGACACGCTTACCAACATATACTTAGTCTACGAAACTCCCCTTGATGTTCTAGACTTTATACCACACTTAGTAACATACCTAAAAGTTCTATGAATTCATCTGTATATGAATGGTGCCAAACCTCCAGTTAAAACCTTAAAACTTGAACTTTCCACCTGGACTTCAAAAGTAGCTACAAGGGGTTTATATCCCTCTCTTTTATAGCAGTCACTCTTCCTGAGTCTAGTGTTAAGCTTGTTGAACATTTGTTAAAACTTTGGCATTATGGATAGTTGAATTGACTGGTATCCATTTACAACGCCCCTTGCGTATTAGATGTACTTCACTATTCGAATTTGCAAATTTGTGTTTTTGGAATTGATTGTCAAGTTAGCATGTTCTATTTTCAGTTCCATCATATCACTGTTTAATCTTGTGTGGGGGACTGGTAAACCAACTAACAAACCATGTGTACAGTATCACAATGAATGACAGAAATGATAAGGGAGGGATGGGCAAAGGAGTGCACTTGAATAGTCAAAGCCTAATGGGTAGAAATAAATTTGACAATGAAACATCAAATTGAGAATGGCGGTGCTCGGATATTTACTATCTCTGAAACCTGGCTCACAAGCTCAATCCCTGACTCATTAGTTAGTCTAGATGGATACAATTTAATGAGACTGGATAGCCAATGGTCTGATTCTATTGACGCTACGCAAGTCAAGAGAGGAGGTGGACTGTTATGCTATATCAAAAAGGGTATTACATTCTCTGATACTAGGTATATAAGCACCTAAATCACCCAAGTAAGAACCTTGAAATGCAATGGGTGGCCCTGTCGATTGTTAATGTCAGACATATTGTTGTAATCAATGTATACAGGCCCCCCCCCCCCCAAGGTGACTATAAACAATGTTGTTCTATTATAAATGAAGCTCTCAGTTTAGCCGATTTGAAAGATAACACTGAGATCTATTTGATGGGTGACTTCAACATTGATTTCCAAGACAAATCATCAGCCCAGACAAGAGAACTTGATTTCACTACTAAGATATTTGGGTTAAAACAAAGAATATAAGTGCCAACCAGGACAAGTATCAAAAATGGTAGATGTACTGCCACACAAATAGATCTGATATTTACTAATTCAAACATACTCAGCAATGCTTGTACTTTAGACTTAAAGGGATAACGTACTGTTCACACAAATGTCCCCTGGTGGCAAAATTTCAAAATCCTCAAATCCTTAAATTGTATATCATAAATTGATGACAGTTGACTTGAAATGAAATATTTTAAAAAAAGAAAAAAATTGGATGATAATTGAAATGGTGATCAATGTAAACTGAATCAGGCACACATGCTCCCCCTAGTGACAAAAATGAATTACCTCAAAATTTAGAAATCTCTCATGAGACATGAGCAGGGGTTGAATTTGAAATGAAATAGATAAATGTTAGTTGTTTCAACAGCAAATTTTGGGAAATAGATAAGATAGATTCATAAAGGATTATACAGAAATAATCATGTATTACAGATTTATCGGCCTCCAGCAATTAAATTACATCGGTGACCCCCATTTTTTTTTGCTTTAAAATTTTGTTATAGACCTAAGGTACATATTCCTAAGATTTGGTTAGGCTGTAATGGATTTGAATGTTCTAGGGTCAGTTAAATATGACTTAAATGTACTCTCCCCATAGACTTCTATAGTTAAGGGCTTTATCTTTCTTAACCTCTCACTCAGAAATAAGCATGGTGACATATATATTTTTTTGTTTCAATGTGGTGTTCTAGCATAGGACCAACCTAAAATTCTGGTTTTGAGCCCCTCTAATGGACTTAGATTTGTGGGTAAACAGTCCGTTATCCCTTTAAACCTAAGTGATCATCTTGTTGTCTCTGTCACTAGGAAAAAGTTAATGGCCAAAACTGAAAAGATAAACTTTACTGGCAGATCTTATAAGAATTATGATAAGGAAGACTTCCAAGAAAACCTACTTAACCATGATTGGGCTGATTTTTACAGCACGACTGACCCTAACTTGCTCTGGAAATACATGTTGGATGTCATAACTAACAACATCAACCTAGTGTGCCCCATTAAGAGTTTCAGAGTTGCAAAAATACGCAAACCTTGGATGACCAATGAAGCAATTGAGGCTATAAGGGATAAGGTAGACTTCTAAGCAAGGCCAAAAAAACAGGCAAGGCCATAGACTGGGTGCGCGCTAAAGAAGCCAGAAACTTGGTGGGCAGGCAGATTGAAAATTTAAGAGCTGATTTTGTTAAGCAAGTCCAGTATGATAACCGGGGGGATCCCAAAATTCTTTGGAAAACAATCTTGTCAATCATACCCACGAATGGAGGCAAATCTAAAAACATCTGGTTGAAGGATTCTAACACACATGCTGATATAGACAAAAAATCAACTGCTGAATACCTAAATTCATTTTTCACTAACATTGGTCCAAACCTATCTAAAAATAACAAGTCTTCATTTAAATACTATGGAGCTAACCTAGGAGGTGAAATTCATTCGACTCGGTTAACTGCAGATGAAGTACGTGACCTGTGTAAGGGGATTGAAGTTCTTAAATCTTCAGGTATAGTTAACTTGTCCTTTAAAGTATGTAAGGATGCCTTTATGGTCCTTGATGTACAACTAGCCTACATTTTTAATTGCTCTCTTGACCTAGCATGTTTCCCTGATGACTGGAAAGTTGCCACAATTGTCCCAATCTTTAAAGGAGGCGACAGGGAAGATGTTAGTAATCATAGGCTAATGTCCCTGCTGCCTCTGCCTGGGAAATTATTGGAAAAGCTAATGCACAAACATATCACCTCCATTCTGAATGAAAACAACTTTCTGTCTGACAAACAAGGGGGTTTTCGTGAAGGTTTCTCCACGGTATCTACAATTGCTGATCTTACTGATGACCTTTTCACAGCTATTAATGAAGGAAATAGTTCAGTTGCTGCCTTCGTAGACCTAAAAAAGGCACTTGACACTGTTAAACATTCAATATTAATCAGAAAACTTATGAAGGCTGGTATTATTGGTGATATAACAGAGTAACATGGCGGCAGGTTAGACGTGTCTATTTGGCGGTAGCCTAATTATCAGCTTTGTATCGGTCAACATTGGGGACATGAACGTACTGATAAATCCAAATTGAACTCCAATCAATAAATATATCGGATTACTCAATTTACATCAAGTATTTTGGATATAATCAGAATATAATTATGTGGATTACTTTGGACAAGCCAAACAAGGCAACAATATGGCGGTCGTCCTACAACCGAAAACCCCTGGTAAAGATGCACTTCCAGAGAAGAACACTACACCAGCTTTGTTGACATCAGATAAGTCTGTTCCATACTTTAATTCTGAATTGTTTGACCCATGTAAAACACCCAATACGGCAAACATTACAAGCAGGAAAGAAAAAGACAATACCCGCCAGTCAGTTACTGAGAATGCCGATGATGATGACTCACCAATACTCAAAGCCCTAAACAATTTTCAAAGTACATTAAGTACACAAACCGATGATATCAAACAACTTCAGGCATCATTCCAAACTGTTAGTTCATCGCTAACCTTCTCGCAACAAGAAATCAAAGATAATACTGAAAGCCGTCAGAAATTAGCAGAAGAAAATGCCGAACTGAGAAAAACAACAGCAGCTCTTAGATTACACACTCGTGATATGGATCGTAGACTACAAGAACTTGAATTTGAATCTGCACAACTTGACAATAAAACAAGGAAACACAATCTATCATTCGAAGGGATCTTAGAAACCGAAGATGAAAACCCAAAGATGATTGCCTATGATATTGTCAGTAAAATTGCCCCACATGCAACGAAAAATGACATCGACATAGCCTATAGAGCTGGAGGGGGGAAAGGAATGCGGCCCATCATTGTTGTCTTTCACTCGTTGGAGCTAAAGGATTACATCCTAGCAAACAAAAAGGTTCTATTGACAACTCCCGACATGAAACGCATATGGATAAACCCTGACCTAAACCCGACGATTAAAAAGAAGAGGAATGAGGCGAGAACGATCAGTACACTGGCAAAAAAGGCTGGTTGTAACGTCAAACAGAAGGGAACAGGAGTGACTATCGATGGAATTTATTACGGGCCGAGTGAATTGGATGACAATTTACCAGAAGAAATCAGGTTGGCATCAGCGAAAACACGGCATTTCAAAAATGTTACTGCCTTTGCAAGTCACCTAGCACCACTATCTAATATGTACACAGCCCCAGTACAAGTAGAAGACGTTATATTTAGATCAGTGGAACAAGCGCTCAATTATGGCAAGGCTAAATTCGCTGGTCATACTTGAGTGATGCAACAAGTACTTGACACGCCGTGCCCATATACTGCGAAGCGCATAGGATGCACCGTCCATTGCAAGGCCTGGAATGACAGAGTGGAGGTACGCTCTATTCGACACAACTTCAGGCCGGCAGTTACCAGGGAGAGAACCGTATGGGACGCATGCTTATTAGTCTGGGGTCCGAGCCATGAAAATTATGATTCAGTGTGCCATGAAAGGTTTATACCCGAAACTATTTTGGGGTGCTAGAGGGGTCCTTTGGGCATGAGAATATGCCTGTTGTCACTCCGTAGAGGTGTGCATGAGCGTGACAGCAGCCATTTTGTTTGACAACCCCTTTCAGAATGTAACACAATATAATACAGTCTCTTTCTTTAATAGCAGACTCAATAAGTTAGCTATCCATTTCATATTCGACAAACCAATAGTGCATTAGTAGGAGAAGATATAACATGAATGACTTTGACTTTATCCAAGGTCAAGGTCATCAAAATTAAGGTCAAACTTTGAAAAACGCCAAAAAATGAGTGTTTTACTCTTTCCAAACTATCTTAGCCTATGAAATAAATATGAATAACATCTAAAACTACTCCGGAGTGCTAGAGGGGACCCTTGGGCATAGGAATATGCTTGTTGTCACTGTGTGAAGGTGCGTGCCAATGTGACAGCAGCCATTTTGTTTGGTTACCTTCTTTAAAAATGACCCAGCAAGTGATGGTCTCTTTCTATAATAGTCTACCTAATTCTTAAGCAATATATTTGATATTAGACAGATCAATAGTGCATAAGTAAGAGAAGATAAAACATGAATGACTTTGACTTTATCCAAGGTCAAGGTCATCAAAATTAAGGTCAAACTTTGAAAAACGTCAAAAAATTGGTGTTTTACTCCTTCAATTCTATCTTAGCCTATGAAATATGTTTAAATAACATCTAAAAACACTTTTGAGTGTTAGAGGGGACCCTTAGGCATAGGACTATATCTGTTGTCACTGTGCGAAGGTGTGTGCCAATGTGACAGCAGCTATTTTGTTTGGCTACCTCATTGAAAAATGACCAAGTAAGTCATGGTCTCTTTCTTTAAAAATCTACCTAATTCTTAAGCCATCTATTTCATAATAGACAGATAAGTAGTGCATTAATACGGGTAGATAAAACATGATTGACATTGACCTTATCCAAGGTCACAGTCACCAATATTAAGGTCAAACTTTGAAAAACATCAAAGAATGAGTGTTTACTTTTTTTTACAAACTATCCTAACTATGAAATATGTATAAAAACATATGAAACAATTCTGGGGTGCCAAAGAGGTCCTTTGGGCATAGGACTATATCTGTTGTCACTGTGTGAAGGTCTGTGCTAATGTGACAGCAGCCATTTAGTTTTGGTTACATCCTGGAAAAATGACCCAGCAAATGATGGTCTCTTTCTCTAATAACCTACCCATTTCTTAGGCTATCCATTTTACATTAGACAAATCAATATTGCATTAGTTGGGGAAGGTAAAGCATGAGTTACATTGACCTTATCCAAGGTCAAAGACACCAATAATAAGGGGGCGTAAAGCAACCAATAACTAACCAATAAGGTCAAACTTTCAGAAAAAATGAGTGTTTTTTTCCCTTCCAAAGTATTGTGGTCTATGAAACATGTGTGAATAATACTTGAAACTATTCTTGGGTCCTAGAGGGGTCTCATGGCTATTAGTAAATGCCTGTTGTCACTTTGTGATGGTGTGTGTAAATGTGACAGCATTGATTTTGTTTGACCACCCCCTTTGAAATATGACACAATATGATACAGTCTGTTTCTGTAATAACCTACTCAATATCTTAGCCATTCATTTCTTATTAGTTAAATGATTAGTGTATTAATGGTGAAAGATAAAACATGAGTGACTTTGACTCTATCCAAAGCCAAAATCATCAAATTAAGGTTATACTTATATAATATTAGATTATGTAAATGTGATTGTTTTGCTTTTTTTTACAAACTCTCCTAGTCTATGGAATACACACAAATAATACCTAAGACTACTGTGGGGTGCTAGAGGAGTCCTTTGGGCATTGAGTGTAAAGATTTGTGTAAGTGTGACAGCAGCCAATTTGTAAAAAATCTGAAATGTAATAGCCCATATCCAATATTCTGGCCTTTGTGGGATAGGGCCTTACAAACTGGTGGTTTGAGATTTAAGGTCAATTTATGACTTGGTGTCTTAGCATGCCCCTGTAATCACCTCCAATCCTTTAAAATGTCCCTTCCTTCTGTTGGGAGCAACTCCTCCGATATCTTACTTGTTAAACTTTTATCAACTTAGAGCTTTCTCCCATGATAGAAAGGTAATCCCCAGAATACTGAAATGACTCTTTTAGAATAGGTTTTACTTCATTGATACTGAACATAATTAAGTATTTCTGCACTGGTAAGAAAAACTGTAATTTCATCTAACCAATTCATGAACAATTGATTTCTAAAAAAGATCATAAATATCCAGATGACCGTGTTACATGAATGAAGAACCTTATCAATCTTTTGCCATATATGTTCAATATCTCTAGACATTTCATATATTGTTTCTGGTCACACCTAAAAATAAAGTTACTTACAGAAAGTGGCAAAGAGTCCCTAATTCTGCTACCAGGATAAATGAATTTGGAGAAAATATATTTTTGCAAAACCACACATAACCTCTAGTAAGTAACATTTTGATATAACAGAATTGAAACTGGGTGAAAGTTTGGATATGACATGTAAAAATTAGAATAATGTAGCCTCATATTAAATCCCTCCTTATTGACATCTGTTTTATATACAACTGTGTTTGGAATTAAAAATTAATTGTATGCACCATCCAAGCACCCATTTCACCAAGCAAGCAAGAAATTGCAGACCTCAGAATTAGGAACACCATGAATTTTGAAACTGGTAACTAATGAATGTAACTCACATACTTAGTATTTCTTTATTGATTCTTAACTTGTATGTCTAAACATAAAAGGGAACTATTTCTGGTAATATAAACAAGAGGGATGAAGGAAGACAGAGGAATGTTGTTGCCTTCTGCTGTTTTTGCCTATGCTAAATCTATGAAGATTTTTGACTAGTTCTTGTGTCTAGCTGTTTAGTCAGTAGAATGTCTGCTGTCATACTTGCACATCTTTACAGAATTACAACAGTATTTACCTATTCCCAATGCCTGCTTAGGCAACATATAATGGATTTCAATATTATATCATTGTGCCATTAATTCCAATAACTTTAACTTAGCTAAGGTCAGAATAACCCTTATTGAATGGTTTTTTTAACCAATACACTTTTGATATATCGAATATAAATAAGATGTCTTGATAATTTGCATGAGCCAACGAGAGATTATTTCTAATGGGGCTTTATGTATGAAGGAGAAGTGAAAAAAATGACTTCTGTCACACTTACACAAACACTCACAGAGTAACAACAGGTATTTACCAATGCTCAGGGGTTTCCTATAGCACCCATAATAGTTGTAGATTTTATTTCTACATATCTTATAGATTAGATAGTTAAGAAGAAAAAATACTCTGATTTTGATGGTTTTTCTTCTTCAGGATTTGACCTTAAGCTTACCTTTGATGACCTTGACCTTGGATGAGGTTAATCGTGTTGTATCCATGCCTACCATTAAACTAATGAATTCTCTTATATGTAATTATTGATTTAAAAATTGAGTAAGCTTTTCTTTCTTGGTCAGATTTTCAAAATGATAGCCCAACAAAAGGTGGTTTCAGGTATTATTCATACATGCTCAAGGTACCCCTTAAGTACCCAAGGTGGTTTCAGGTATTATTCATACATATTTCATAGACTAGGATAGTTTGAAAGGAATAAAACACTCATTTTTTGACGTTTTTCAAAGTTTGACCTTAATATTGATGACTGTGACCTTGGATGAGGTGAATGTCATTCATGTTTTATCTTCTCCTACTAATGCACTATTGATTTCTCTAATATGAAATAGATTGTTTAATAATTTGATAGGTTATTAGAGAAAGAGACCATCACTTGCTCAGTCATTTTTCGAGGAGAGTGGCTGCTGTCACGTTGGCACACACCTTTGCACAGTGACAACAAGCATATTCCTATGCCCAAGGGTCTCCTTTAGCACTCCAGAATGGTTTAAGATGTTATTTATATATATTTCATAGGCTAAGATAGTTTGGAAGGGGTAAAACACTCATTTTTTGACGTTTTTCAAAGTTTGACCTTAATTTTGATGACCTTGACCTTGGATAAAGTCAAAGTCATTCATGTTTTATCTTCTCCTTCTAATGCACTATTGATTTGTTTAATATGAAATGGATAGCTAACTTATTGAGTCTGCTATTAAAGAAAGAGACTTATTATATTGGGTTATATTTTGAAGGGGGTTGTCAAACAAAATGGCTGCTGTCACTCTCATGCACACCTCTACGGAGTGACAACAGGTATATTCTTATGCCCAAAGGACCCCTCTAGCACCCCAAAATAGTTTCGGGTATAAACCTTTCATGGCATACCAAATCCTTAAATAAGCTACTTTTTGGCGTTCGGACCCCAGACTATATGGAGATTCGCGCCAAACTATGCCTGCTATTCCCACCAACAGAATAAGTTGATACTAACTATCACTGTCAGTGGACGCTTCACCAATGCATTGCGCTGGGTTGTGTTCCATGTATAGTATAAGTAAAACACGGTACTAAAAATCATAATATGGTCAGGATATATATAGTCTCAGACTCGAGAGGTAGACCCTGCAAAAAGCACTTGAAAAAATGACTGCTGCTGAGATTATCATACACACGCTGCCCGGAGCAGGCGCTGCACGTATTATGAAACGGGCCAGAGGCGTGACCATTTTTGATAAAAAGTTTGACATATTGTATATATATGGTGGCATATGCGACATCTCTGATAGGGATCCTGTCACAAAGCTCCTCACAATGCCCGAAAATCATACAATGAAATAGCTGAGGCAATTTACTCATCTTTTAAGGTAGGACTGGATGCCATAAGGAAAGTGAATGCATCAGCAAAGATTATCTTTCTACCAATTTGTGGTGTGGACCTTGGGAAATACAACAAATCTGCAATCCCAGCAACCATGCAGAACCTGATGAACTTTAGTGTAACGACCCTAAATGCTAAAATAACGGACTTGAACAATGATAATGGTATGGCAACCCCTTAAACATCATCCCTTATCCATCATTCCAACGGAAGGAAACGGTGGTCTCATAGGTACAAACACCTCGACGATGACGGTTGCCACTTTGAAAATAACCCAGACACAATCAAATATATCGCAGGACAGATATATGAATCGATCGATAAACTCACAAATGTGTAACTGGTATAGTAATTTGCGTAATGCAAAGGAGACAGTTATTACACATACCCCCTCTATACCTGTTATGTGCAAAACCCCGAATATTGATATATATGCATACAGTCGCCCTGTGTAATTTGACTGTGACATCAATCATTATCATTACCATCATCATTCATTTATTTCAAACTTGTAGCTGGGAAATAGAGACACCAATGTCTTTGTATAGTACGGATATTATGGGTGTAGCAGTAACTTTTTATATATATTTAAATGGTACCTATTGAAACACTTAAGAATCTTAAGGGTATCAAAATAGTTCACCTAAATATCCGGAGTCTCTTTAATAAACAAGACCAATTAAGAACCTTGATAGGCATTTTTGATATCATAGCCTTAAGTGAAACATGGTTATCATCTGACATCCCAAATGCAAGTATATCCTTTCCTGGTTATAATGTTATTCGTTCTGATCGAAGCGACCATATTAGTAAAAGAGGAGGCGGGTTGTGTGTATATATACGAGATACATATTCATATAAATTATGGTTACCGGAACTCAACCAAATAAATAAAGGTTTTGAAATTTTAAGCCTAATAGTCAAAATACCAAATATAAAGCCAATACGACTTATTCTATGCTACAGACCTCCAAATGGATCTCTGCAAATATTCTTCGATCACTTATATAATACACTTAAAGATGAGGAAAGTGATCGTATGGAAACAGTCATTCTCTGTGACTTTAATATTGACCATCTGAAACGAGACTTATGTAATAAAATAAAAATAAACAGACTATCAGATAGATTAGGTTTCCATCAGATAATAACAGAGCCTACCCGGGTAACCAATACTACTAAATCATTAATTGATGTTGTATATACTGATTGTCCACATGTACAACAGAGAGGAATACTGGATTTTAATTTGAGTGACCATTTACCAATTTACTTTGTGAGGAAAAAGCAAACTGTTTTTATCCCAAAAAAAGTTGCCAGAGGTAGGAGCTACGTCAGATATAATAAGATTGTGTTCAATGATCTTTTGGCAAATTGTGACTGGTCTCTATATGACGACATAACAGAACAGAATCCCAATGTGTTATGGGATATCTTTTTGCAAAATATAACATTATGCTTGGATAAATTATGCCCTATCAAAGAATTACGCGTCCCTAATACAAAACCAGTATGGTTGTCTGATGATATTATAGGTCTTATGAAGGATAGAGATTATTTCTATAATAAGGCCCGACGTATGAACAGAGAGGACGACTGGAATATGGCACAAATTTTAAAAAATAGAGTATCTGTAGCAATAAAGGATGCTAAATCCAGAATGATTCAACAAAAATTATCTGATAACAAAGATTATCCCAAAAAGTTTGGAACGAAATTAAAAATATTTTTCCTAAAACGGGTAATGTAAATACAGTTATATCACTAGATGATGAAGCTGATGTGTTGATAAGTGGTCAAGCTCTCTCTGACTATGTAAATAAATACTATGTGAATATAGGTACTAACATGGCTAACCCCATGTTAAATAGGCTTGGCGGCCTAAGAAATTGTATAAATGAATTTAACGAACATCAAATAAATCTGCTCTTAATGGTATCTTTTTAAACTACACGATAACTACTGATGATTTATCGAAAACTTCGTGGAAAATTGATGTCACAAAATCATCAGCTTTGTTAAATATAAGATCAAGTGTAATAATTGATGCCTTTGAATCACAGATTTATGGAGCATGTAGAATGTATAATTGCTCTTTGGTAAGTGGTACTGTTCCTTCACCATGGAAAGATGCAATTGTTATCCCACTTCCCAAGGTATCCATTGTGAATAGAGTTAAGGACTTAAGACCAAAATCATTACTGCCCTTGCCTGGAAAAATTTTAGAAAAAATTGTTTGTCATAGACTCAATAACTTCCTGAATGAACATGAAATATTAAGTCCACAGCAACATGGATTTAGGCCAAAGTTTTCCACAATTACTGCAATAACCTCTATAATAAACAAGATATATGATAATATTAATACATCAGTGTCAACAACTATAGCTTTCTTAGATTTGAGCAAGGCTTTCGATTCAGTAAATCATGACCTATTAACAAAAATGAATTATTTGGGTATAACTGATATTACTTATAAATGGTTTGTTTCATATCTTAGTCATAGAAAACAAAAAGTGTTTATGAATAGCTACACCTCTGCTATTAGAGAAATTGCGTATGGCGTGCCACAAGGATCTGTACTTGGCCCTGTCCTTTTCCTCATATTTATAAATGAAATAGGGAAACTGTTTACCGATAATGTAATGCTATATGCTGATGATGCAGTTATTTTTGGACAGACACCAGCGGAAGTCGAACAATATCTGCAAATTGTGAGTAAATGGTTTAATAACAATTTATTGAACCTGAACAAATCTAAAACTAAATGGTTGTATATTGATCCAAAAAAGGTGGGACAGGGCCAGAAACAAACGATGATCTGTTAGTGGTACTTGATAACATACCTCTGGAGAGGGTGCATCACTTTAACTATTAAGGTGTTGTAATAGATGAGAATTTAGATTTTGCTGCTCATAGAAATAAGATTACTTCCCAGATCAATCAAAAACTAAAATTCTTACGGAAAATCAGACATTACATAACAGATTATTCTGCACTGGTGATCTACAAAACTATGATCTTACCTTTATTTGATTATGGGGACTTTATATATGAGCAGGACATTCTGTATGTAAATAGTCAATTGCAAAAATTGCAAAATGATGCACTATGTATTATTTATGATCAATACAGTGTTCCTTATCAACAAAGACTTAAAAGTGAAGTGCTGCATTGGAATGCTGATATATTTACTTTGTACCATAGAAGGAAATTACATTTGTTATTATATGCGCATTCATTAACAAGTGTTCCATCTTATGTTGATAACAGGGTTATTGCTACTAGGCGTCATGATGGAATCCTATTGAAAGTACCTAAAGTTGATAATAAGAGGTACTATAGGAGTTTGATGTATAGGACTGTTATACAATGGAACTTTATTCCATCGAATTTGCATAGTATTGATACTGTAGAACACTTTAAAGACATGATAAAATTATACTTTGAAAACGCTTTCCTGTAATTGTAATTGTACTTGAATTGTATGTGACTTGTGCCTCATATAATTGCACTAAACTTATTTGTTTTCACCCAATATCATTATGTTCATTAATAATCACCTATGTTCACCAATGGGTTTCATAATGTGTTTTCATCAACTGTATAACTGTATGGCATGACAGTATTTGATCAATAGCTTTCTATAAGAGATATGTTTGTATTGATGTTTCAGAGGGAAGGGAATTAAAACCGTCTATGACGTTCCCTATACCCTAAATAAAAATGAATCAAAAAATTGTTTATTAAAGGTCTAACCCTTCGCTGGTGTGTCAGTTACCTAACCATACGTAGGCAAAAGACAGTTGCTAATGGTCACATATCTGAAGAACTACCTGTTTGTTGTGGCGTCCCTCAGGGGTCAGTATTAGGCCCCCTATTCTTCTTGATCTACATAAATAATGTGCAGGCAGCAGTGGGTGACTGTGGGTTATGCCTTTATGCAGACAACACTGTATTGTATCAAACTGGTAGAAATGACGAGAAGGCTGCCCACAAGCTGCAACATTTTTGTAACGATCCATGGTGATAGACTCCAACATGTACCTACATTTAAGTATATAGGTCCAACCCTGGACTCTACACTTAATTTCACTACTCATATAAACCAGATCATTGCACTTGTGTCACATAAACTAAACATGTTGTCGAAGGTCAAACGGTACCTGAATAAAGAGGCCTCAGTTCAAATATACAAGTCGATGATACTCCCATATATGGACTATGCTGATATAATATTTAGTAAAGCTCGAGTCAGTGATTTCTCAAAACTACAGAGAGTTCAAAATAGGGGCCTCAAACTATGTCTAGGTGAGGGTAGACTCATCAACACTAATCAGGTTCATAAACAAAGCAAAGTCCCCTTCTTAGTTGACAGAAGAAAGGCTCACTTTTTTAAGGTTGAACTTTATGTATAAAAGACAAAAGGACTCTAATCTACTTAATACTAGGGAAATCAGAACTAGATCGCACAATGGCCCTTTGTTCAGTGTCCCAATCCCAAGATGTGAAGCCTTCAAAAGAAGCGTTCTTTACCATGCATCTGCCATCAACCGAATGGAACAATCTTAGCCCCAAGCTAAGAAACTGTGAACACTTTGACATATTCAAAAGCCTGCAAAAGAAAAACATGCTCATTCCTCTAAACGCACTTGATCCCAACTGAGAAATACCGTGATATTTAAGACACTGTAATGACCCATCAAGTCTACTACTGATCTCCCTACACCATTTGTTTACATTTTAGTTTTACCTACAAAATTTGTAAATTCCTCTGAACTCTGTCGGGTGACAGTCTTTGCTGAAATAATCCTACTTTTCTTCATATTACCAATTGTATGCATGTTACAACTGACTCCTAGTGTTTTAGCAACTAAACTGGCGTGTGAAACTTCCTGTTCCTGATGTTAAACCTAGCATATTTCTAGTAATTCTGGTTATGTCTATAACCTATCATTAACATCATAATACTTGCTGGTTTGAATTTGATCTTATATCCGAGCTGCTAAAAAGACTGAAGAGGTTGGTGTCAAAATTGAGAGATTATGGGTCAGGGAATTCAATTATTTGTGTTTGAAGTCAATGCAGAAATCCAAAATCCAAGATAGCTAACCAATTTTAAGAAATATTATGATTTTTAGCTACTAAGGTATAAGGCAAGAGGAAATGGTTCTAATATCACTTGTTTATAGCCTAGAGGGCTCAATAAATATAATATTCATCCAATACAATACCATAAATCTCAAATTGGCTGAATTTATTAGCATGATAGCTTTGACAATGACCGTTATATTCCGAAATGATTCAAAAGAAAGGGATATTGACTTTACTCTTTCGGCAAAAGATTTCTTAATTTCATTTGGCATGAAATATCTAAACAACCCCGATGGGCACCAAAAATCCAAAGTGGCAGATTTTCAGTTAATATCCTGATATCTCAGTTTCTGAAATGCCTAGAAACACATTGCTAGTGTCAAAATTGAAAGATTAGAAGTCAGGGAATTTAATTATTTATCTTTTGAATCTACACAAGAGACCTAACCCAAGATGACCAATACTTTTGGTTAAATACCTTAAGTTTCAAATGCTAAAAACATACAAAATTTGAAAAAAATTCATTTTGATATTTCAAGGTGGCTCCCTTTCTAGATTTAATAGTTATGCCTTAGAGGTGCCTCATGCAAAATTTGGTGCTTTTATCCACTCTGTAACGAAAAAGTTGTTAACAGACATTTCTAAAATTTTCAAATCCAAACCGAGATCATCTACTATTTTCTAAGATTCATGGGGCCAGGTCTCAACTGTTGTAAATAATTGGTAAGTTTGCTTTTATTACCATCATTGCCTTCCTTACTTGTATTACTGACTATTGGCTGCAGCCTCCTCTGGTGAATTTTGACATCTCCCCTAAAGCGTCAATTAATTTTCATGAATGTATAAATTCTGTTTCCCTAATTTCTTGTACCTCCAAATTAGAAAACTATATACCAGAACTATTTATCTTAATCTAGGTGGCAGCTGTGGTAGATTTGAAGCATTTGAAGACAGGAGTACACTTCTAATCCTTGTTTATTCAGTAGGTAAATAAGCACATCTTACAACGTGGCTGCCATCATACCGGGCGAGCGGGAAGCAGGGCCGCTTAGGACAACACAAATATGATCGATTATGTCATTGAAAATAATGCTTTCACGCCACGTGCTACGACAGCAGCCCACCCCATCTTTATCACCTTTCAGTTGGTTCATAATTTACATATTAAGATTGATTTTAATTTTTTAAAGCGATCCGCGCCGTAGGCGCAATGGAGCGTAGCAATGTGACCGCTTTACCCCCTGTCCAAAATTCATGATGGAGATCAATCTTCAGGTCTCACATCAAAAAATATCTGTTAATGTATTTGGAAAAAGAAAATACATCAATATTACATTGGTAGAGGACATTTTTCAGGTCATTATAATTATAGATTACATTAACATCTTGGTATTTCTTTTTCTTTAAATTATTGTAAGAGTTAATTATATCTTGTACCATTGTTTAGGTTTCACAATGATGAGAGCCTCGTTTTGGCAAAGGCTGCTTCCTATTGCAGTTTAGATTTCAGCTATCAGCAAAGAACAAATTCTCTGTTTCATCGTCGTTACGGACGTCGACGGACGTCGTAATCACGTCGACGACGTCATAACGTCGACGAACGTCACGGATTGCTTTTTTCAGCGGACACTACACATTTCTTGTTAATTTTAAGGTTTCATTTGCAATCTGGAATCATAAATCTTCTTTAACTTCAGTGCTAGGATGAAGATGAAATGGAAATAATCTATTTATCAAATTTATTAAAGGGTTAAGAGGGTTAAGTATTTTGATACCTTATTATTCCAAAAACGAAATCAGATGCCTTAGCTATATCATTACCTACAGTTTTGTCAAAAAACAGTTGTATATTAGATTCTCCTATTAGATTAAAGTAAATAATCTTAACTTTCCAAAAAGCTATGATATTCTGCAGTTAAAGAAAGTACGGGAGCAACCATGATTATTATAAGGTACATTTTGCGTTTATGAAAAACTGACCTTTTCCCTGTCAAAAGCGCTCTTAAAATGCTCTCAAAATGGTCTCTTAACAACAACCTTGTCAAAAAGAACACTATGTCATTATAATATATCTATCTTATTAATTACTGAATCAAATAGGAATGGTAAATTTCTACTTCACCTCTTCACCTGCAGGTCTCTGAGTTGGCAAAGGACTGGCGTAAGCTAGTTTGATCATATTTCTAATTCACAAGTTTAACCTTCCTTTGTAGACCGCATTTGCTGAAGTACGTCCCACTTGTAGCGGCAAAATTTCCGAGGTAAGGCAAAGGTGCACACAGACTAACCAATTAATTTGCTGTTTTTTTTTTCATTTAAGCTAGATCTAAGCACCCGCAATACATAAAACTACTATGGCTTAAGTTACTTATAACACCAACCTTACCCAACATACATAGATTTTTCGCACATGTCAAGCTGTGCACACTATTCTTACACACCAGGCACGCATTGTAACAGCTAAGCTAAGACTAGTTGAAAGGCAGAAATAAACCATCCACATTCTTGAAATAGTTATGAAACATATAACATTCTTAGAGTGTAACTTTTCTGGTCCTAAACAATCATGATTGTCGGGATACAAACAATCATAGGTCATATAAGATTATGCGCCAACTAAAGAACTGTTAAACTAAAAAGCGACATTGCTGTGTAATGTAATGGCTGAGATAATTTTCATTAAAAAAAGTGACGGGCAGCTTTCAATAAATGATATAAATTACTTTTGGCAGTCTAAATTAAGTCGCTAGATGTCTTTTCATTATTCATAAAAGTAGGTAATGATTTACCAGTTTATACTGCCTTTGTGAGATGAGCACCAATTTAATTAGCTTCTTCAGTTTTGAAATGATCAGTATCGCGGAAATTATCAATAAAAAAACATCTCTAATCCTAACGCTATGGTGTTATGGTGTTGATGAACGCAACTGTAACATGTGGAGGTAAGAAAAAACAAAAGGAAAATTTAATTGTACGGCCAATCTGTTTTGCTTTCATGTCCTAATTGTCCATGCAGATGTATCCCTGTCTTCAGGAAGTGGCTGGTAGTGAACACCCTACAGTATTACTCTTCGAAAGCAGTGTTATGGTTTATGGAATGGTAGTAAAGAAGTGGTAGTGAGGTAAGAGGTACAAGGCAGTATTTGCCTAGTTTCGGGAAGGGTGGAGGTTAATTCTCCCTTCAATGGATAGCTGATTTACTTTATCTTAGGCAGCTTCAGGTTTATTTAATTTGGACCAATTGTGTTTGACGAAAACACAGCAAATCAAGAAAATATATAAGTTTTTGCTATACCTGTCTATAATGAATGAATTTCCAAATAACCTAAAAAGAGTATCAAAGATGTACAGATGCAAAATATCAAAAAATAGTGAATATTAGTATTCCATAACAACAAATAATGTCATGTCGGTTATAAATGAAAATTTCGATAGTGTAGTTTGTTGACCTGTTTCCTAGCATGCATCTTCATCTAGGCTAGTCTACAGATAAAAAAGGAAATATGCTATCCAAGGTAGGGAGAATTGCAAGTTCTTACTATAAAGACAAATCAGTAGCAACCTTCTGCAATGTTGAACGGGTCATGACAGTCGAATTCTGACGTCTCCCCACAGTCCCATGTTGTTATCCCACCTCCAAGCCCCACTTTTAATGTTGTCTTTATTTGTATGAGAACAAAGCAAGTTAGACATAATGTTTGTTGCACTGAGGTAAAAATAACCTCTTGCATATTGAAAAGGTAGAATAAGACTTTGATAATTGTACTTGAAATATAACTAGGATGCATACTGTAAAAGCTGAGTAACTTTGATAAAGGAGAATATACACATAAAGCATTAGAACCAAATAAACATAAAACAAAAAAGGGGAACTTAAATTAATAAGGAGATAGTCTTTTACTGACTATAGGCAGTGTCAACTGCAGGTGAAACAACCCTAGAATCAATGTTCATTCAGGGAGCCTTGTCTGCTATAGATCTACGAGGCAAGAAACAACCAAAATAACTTGAAAAATTCAGGACTTCTGCATGTTTTCTTTTTTATGCTTAATCATTACTTTCCATCCCATGGCACTGAACTTTACATCTCTAGATGCTTCACATTTTTACCTTTCTATTGGTATAAAAAACATGGCCATATGTTATATTGATTTCGAGAACATTTTGACATAAAGAATGATAAAGTTACATAAGTTTTTAAAAAGTGCATGTGCATTTGATAATAAATTATAGTAAATTCCCACTGGCAACTATGACACACTCCACTATCGGTAACTACAGGACAATCCCATTGTTCTTAATCAGCTGTTGAAATCCTGGCACTGTGCTCCACTCTCCCAGCAAACTCGGGTGTAGCCTGTTTGGAAATGTATATATTAAGGGCATCAAAGTAACAAACGCATGATTACATGCAGAGGAGAATCCCCCATATGCTGGAGACATTGATATTTTGTGCAAGTTTTATGTCATTGGGGGCAATTCTCAACAGATCTTTGTAAACACATAGAGTTTTAGGTTGATTTTTGAAATATAAAAAGATCAAGACTAAATCTCAGAGGGACAATTTTTATTTTACAGAAAATATAAAATATGTTGAAAACTAAGTGTTTTTTTTTAGATGTCCTCAACTAATAAATTGTCATCTGTATTATCAAAATATAAAGACAGCTGTGTCTTGCTTGGTAGATCGTTTTTATAGCGGCAGCACTGCAGAGGGAATGCAGGTATACAGAAAATAGATAAGGGGTTAGTATAAAAGACATGATAGTAACCAGTATTGGGTAGAGAGTGATAGACATTTAGACTTACGCAGACCTCTGGGGTTTGGGAGCTGGGTAGTTAGGATTTACTGCTCATTGGCAACATCTAGTGACCATATTACAGACTACTAAATCTTTGCAGGAGTAAAGCAAGATAGGTGGTTTACTCCAAGATAGGTAATACAAACTCCAAGTACTACAAATACCTGTACTCTTTATGAACAACATTAGTAGCTGTGAACTCGTTCAGCACATTATCTGCAATAAACTTAACCTCTGCAAAGCGCTTGTCTGCATTTGGATCTGAACAACCCAATCCAAGAGTAGCTCTATCCTTGGCTAGCAACAAGAAGTTGAGACAACTAGAACTCAATAGTAATAACAGATTAATAATCTTTATTAGTTCACTAAAGCCCTATACCCACTAGGTGATTTTGGTGCAATCAGCGCAACAGTCGGCTCCAACATCGGTGCTCCCATCAGCCGACTCTGAATAATAAGGCATACCCACACACAATCAGCGCTCTGGTCAAGATGAATAAATTGAGTATTGCTCAGCATTAGGGGCACCTATGTAAGTTGTAACATTTGATTGAGGTACCTGCCTCAGTGCACTCTAGTTCAAATGTATGGAATAATTTTGTAAAGCTGTTTGCTTAATGTTGGTTATCTATTTTACTCAGAGTTTCCTATTTAGTGTAAGAAGACCTGGATTTTAGGATAGGATTTTAGCAAGTTTGAGGTTTGATTTACTCTGGGCAATATTCTTTTTCTATGAAGTTTAAGGAAAGTATATCCTAACTTTTGTGCACATTATCCTTTTGTGGCTCTTTTGAAACCTATTTTGTAACAACCTTCACCTTCTTGTACACAGATATAGTTTTGTTTCTAATAAAATGTTTAGCCTAAGTTCTGTTTCTGGTTTCCTATCACCTATCTCCAGTCCTAGTGATGAACTTGGTAGTAGCAGGGCAGTTTCACCCATGGGACCACTACCGTATGGACGTGTTTTGTATAAAATGATTGTTATCATCAACTGACATGTTTAAACTGTGAAAGCACTAAATCACTGAGATTTTGCAATACATAGCATGCAATTTAGCCCTTACACATTTCACTTTTAAATTCTGTGGTCCTATTCAACAATTCATGTTGCATGGCAGACTTCGCCTCATGGTGGACCACATTGCCAAGCCAAACATTAAGGCTCAAATCTTCAATGGCTGGAAGGAAGACATTGCAAGAGTTGCTGAGTTCCCGAACGTCTACTGCAAAATGTAAGCACTTTGACTTGATCCATGTATTAGTAGACGAATGTAGTATTACTCAGTATTTAATGCCTAAAAATTTTGTACTGACATGGGTGTTAGTTCACTGTGTAAAATCTTAGCTAACTTCTAGGGAAGTAAGGATCAGGGCTAAGAAGCCAGCCAACGCTCCTGCCTGACTACCAGTCTATCTGCTTCAATTGCATAACAGAACCTTGTTTCCAGAACCGATCTTTACAGAGTGTTCAACCATTGACAGCAAGTTGTGCTCTGCCTAGAGCTGCAGCTTACAAGTGCTTACATATGTGACCAGCCATGGGGAAAGGGTACTTCGAGGTTCCTATATTTGCTATCCTAAACCTGATATTCAAGGAGATATGAGTAGATTTGTGAAAAATAGTGAGAATTTTGTCTTAAATCAACTTTTTGTGTGGAATTCATTTATCATACCCAAAACATTCCATCTTGATGGAATACTTCCATATTTGGAATGTCAATGGAATGTTTTGATATGGGAAATTCACTTAATTTATTCTATTTGGTTGCCATGGAAACTAAAATACATGAGATTTTCAGAAAATAGTATAAACTATGAGAAACTATTATTTTCAGGTCTCAATATGAAAACAGAATTGATATATCATTTCTAGTTCAAAAATAATGGAAAAAAATTGTGTTTTTGAATATTTACTTGCCATTATGATAATTCATTATAATTTATGCAAAATCTCAATATATACTCATTTTCTGGTAGCCTGAGCGTGTTGAGTTTATGGGCCCATAACTTCCTTTATTATTATTGGATTTGGACAGGCTTGATATCATTTGAAAGCTAAGAACATGCTCTACAACATTGATCAATGGCAATTCCCGCACGGAGTACCCTTTCCTCTCGTCTGGTCACATATATACCGTGATGCTGCCCTTACACTCTTCACCAGTGTTTCAAGAAGACTTTACACTCTTAGCCCAGATGTTAGGTTTTATATGAGAAAGGCTAAGCTAATTATGGACTGACCATCTATGTCAGTATACAATTATCCATAGAGTTGAAACCAGAGTTCTGTTGCCTGGTCTCCTTTGATTACCATAAACATAACAGTGTGGTGGTTAGCCCAGTTGTTTGGCTTGCTGTTGGCTTTACATTCGCTCTGTTCCAATAACAGGGATAGGCTATCAAACACCCATAGGCCACCACCTGTTTCG
The DNA here is from genome assembly GCA_936440205.1 of Lepidonotus clava. NCBI lineage: Eukaryota > Metazoa > Annelida > Polychaeta > Phyllodocida > Polynoidae > Lepidonotus > Lepidonotus clava. The sequence goes on along the minus strand of OW387143.1, from coordinate 14,982,492 downwards.
TATATATGGCTCCTATATTTGTATGGTATGTGAAATATCAGGAACAATGCAGGAGTACTCTTGAGAACATCTTTATAGATCCAGAGAAACATGGCTGAGTCATCTTCAGGTATCACCACAGTAAATATGAAAAAAATCAACATCAGGGGTCACTTCACTAAATATTATTCTAACCCAATAATACCTGTATGGTTTTAATTTTCCTATAGATTCACTTGTTCCATAGGTTTAATCATTAAACACAGGATAAATGAGATTCTGGACTATGGAACTTGGCCCTATAACTGTAGGGCGGACAATCTGGCGGTCATTTTCTCTTTGAGCCTATGTAATGATATTGTGCCACCCATGACTGTAGAATGCATGATTGACCTATATTTAAATTAATACTACTGGTGCTGCCACCTGTTGTCTTATGTCTGAACTACATGTTGGTAAAAGTAACAAATAAACACCTTCCTACATCACCTACTTCCTATATGACTTGACATGGTGGCAGCTCTGGGATTCTTCAAAATCTAACCTAAAGGTGTGTCTGAGGCTACATAAAGTGGATAATAAGTAAGTGTATATCCCAAGGAACAAAGCTGTAAAAAGACTGAGTAACCGCTGAGATTTCAGTGCAACAAGTCATGTGAGCTATAATAGGGAACTTTCATGTCTAGACATAGCTAACAAGACAGCATAACAAGCCCAAGAGGTGAGGCATAGTGAGACAAGTGTAGCATAAGCTTGTCTGTGTGTGATCAACATATCAACTAACTTCCAGTACAGGTGGACTGTGACTCTATAGACAACTCTGGCTATCAAAAGGAAGTAGTGTGCCCATATGAACTAAAACTACAGTAACTGTCAGGACCAAGGAACCAGTGTGTATAGCAAACATGGCACTTGGCAGAACACCCTCTCAAATGTGTTTTGCTAGTAAATGTGATTAAACTGAAAAATTCAGCCTGTGGAAATAACAAATGGAGATCTATTCCCTAGTAACTGACAAAAAAGATGAGCATCTAGTCCCGTTCATACTAGAAGGATTGGATGACGAGGGTCTAAAGATCTACAATGCCTTCTTTCTAACTGATGCTCAACGAAAAGTCCCACAAAGGATTTTTGAAAGAATGCTTGACAATCTCAAGACCGAATTTCTGTGCTGCTCAATCAACACTTGTACTACCAGGGTAAAGACACATCGCTTGACGACTTCTACACCAGATGTTGCAAGAAGACAGCTGATTGCAACTTCACTGCCGCAGAGGAGGAGCTTATTGTGGAACAACTCTTGACAAGTACACCATTCAAAGACTTCAAAAAGTGGCTTCTAGGCCAGAATGCTGATCCAAGCAGCACTACAAGAAGGTAGCAAGTTCGAGACAACCCTTAACAGCATCCGACATATCAATGACCCAAGCAATAGCACAGCAACTCCTATTAACAAAGTCGCTGCCTTTTGTCACAAGACTCGAGGTCAACAATTCAACAAAAAAAGGGAAATTTGAAGTCTGTATGCAAGAACTGTGGTGGCGACCACAAAAAGTCAGACTGCCAAAGGTAATGCTTTCCAGCTTAAGGGTGATTGTATTTATGATATGATTTAGAAGAAACCCACCACTGGGTACAATATCTTACTTGTTGTGAAGAGTGGCAAGGGGTCTTTCATGTGGAATTTCCCATATAAAGGACACCACAAACCCAGCCTTTGATGACCCTGTCGGAAGCACAGGGTGGCCCCTGGATCCCAGACTCTTGGATCCTTTCTTAGATTATCTATCAGTTGGCATTCTGGTTGCAGGATCTTTTTACTTTTGGTGTTTTTTTTGTTTTTTTATTGGATCAAACTATATCACTTTGCAGTGCTCTTCCTACAGTAGTCGAAGTTTTGATGACATTATAAAAGTGATAATGATGAAATTGGTATGAAAGTAATTATGAATTATACAAGGTGACGTGTTGTCATTCACGTCCTTCATCGATTCCTGCTGCCAAGGATTCCAAATACTATAACTGTCACAAAATTGCACTTTGCGCACACCTCTGCATGCAAACAAAGCAGAGGAAAACATCACCCAAGACACCAAACAGAGGTCCAACATGCAGTAGACAACACAGACCTCCACATGGCCGACAATGCAAGCATATCCACAACGTTGTGTGACGTCCCTCAGTAGTTCGGGGTTTCCGGTTTCTACCACCGAGGGATGTGGGGGTTATTTCGGTTCTTAGCTGGGCATGGAGGCCGAGCAAGAAGCGGTGTGAGATCAAGAGTCGTGCCTTGGGCACGAGGGGGGCTGAGTGGGTCGGTCGGGGGATTGGTATTCGTTGAAGGGGGGAGGGTGTGTTGGTCAGGTCGGGCCGAGGGGTTGCAGCCATCAAGCGTGGAGGACGGCGGAGGGCAGAATTGTTGTTATGGTAGGGGTTTGGGCCGTTTCTTCTATACCTCTCTCAGGCCAGAACTAAGGGAGCTCTACTCCTTCGTTCCCTGACCAGGAGTCTCGGGCCAACGGTCGCCTATGTTTTGGTAGCGTGGGGCCGAGCCGGTTGCGCCTTAATGCCTCCGGTCAGGGGGTTGCCACTGGCTATTTCTGGCTTCTTCATCTGGCCGGTCTTCCTTCCTCGTGCTGTCGGTCGGGCAGTTTCGGGCTTTTGGGCCATGATTTTCGGTCCTTCGGGCCTTCGGACCCCGCACTATTTAAAGCCTTAGTTTTCTATAACTTTACCAATATTACGTCTATTTCCTATTTATCTAGTCCATATTAGATCATCTTATCGATTGGAGTCCTCCTAAGGAGCTATCAGAGGAAGAAGACATGTATGAACACCAGGAGTACTATGAAGGAACCCTTTATTTTCGGGCCTCACCGCCCCTTTTATACCTTAGCGGTCAGCTCTGATTGGCTATTTCATGTCACATGATCATAGTAACGTCACCAATCATACTTTCCGGTTTACATTATTTCTCGGGCTTCAGGTTTCGGGTTTCGTTCCCGTTACATAACAATATATTTAAAAATCTACCACATCATTTTACATTCACATTCTTGCTTTGACACCTGATGAATCCACATTCATCACAGTTGCAACAAAAGACAACTGCGATGATGATGGATAGACCTTGTGCAGACATGGTCACATGACCAGATTTTGGTGATCACCATGTGGTCACCACACCCAAATGGTTATCAGTCTATACACAATTTACAGAAAACGATCATTAATTATGATTTGATGAGTTTTCTATTGATAAAATAAGCAAAAAATCTTCATCATAGATCCTTTAGAATTTTGAATAATGATAAATCTAGATTGATCACCAAGATGGCAGCCATCCCAATATGGGAGATGTGACATCATGTGCACAACGTCTATACTCAGAGGACGAGGACCTTGAGACCATTGAGTACAACATGATCAGTCTGGATGTTGCACGTGTAACGAGTCAGGAACAACAGCGTAAGGAAGATTCCCGAACGTCCAAATGATCGCACAAGGAAGATCATAAACATGAAAGTTGACACTGGAGCTATGGGAAACACTCTACCACTCAGGATATTTCAACAACTTATACCTGAGAAAATGAAGGCCAACGGAACACCAGATGAGACCAAGGTTAAGGCTTCAAAAAACACAAAGCTGCTAGCATACAACAAGACACTGATTACTAGTTATGGAAGTGTTGCTCTACAATGTGGCTTTGGCAATGGTGATAGGAATTTATTCACATTTCACATTGTGGATGTAACAAGCCCACTAGTATGTGGACTTCCAATGGCTGAAGCAATGGGCATTGTAACAATAAACTGCAGCATCAACATACAAACACCGACACCGAATAAAGGACCTTCAACAACATTTCAGTGACCAGTTTGACAGGATTGGTTATCTTCCTGGTAAGGCAAGGCTGCATGTGAAGGATGGCGCAACACCATTCATTGATCCACCACGCAAGTACTCAATCCATCTCAAACCCAAACTTGAAACAGAGTTTGACAAGATGGAAGCACAGGGCATGATAGCAAAGGTGAATGAACATTCGGATCGGTGCAGCAGTCCAAAGAAGGACGAATCTCTGAGAGTGTATCACGATCCGAAGGAACTCAATGAATCTCTAAGGAGACGTCCACACAAAATTCTGACACTGGAGGAGATAAGTCATCAATATCATGGAGCTTAGTACTTCAGCAAACTAAATGCCAAGGCTGGATACTAGGGTAGAGCTGAACAAGGAGAGCCAACTGCTCACCACATTCAGGACACCTTGTGGTTGGTACAAGTTCCAAAAACTACCATTTGGACTCATTGTCAGCCAGGATATCTTCCAATAGATGATTGACATGATCCTGGAGAACTGTCAGGGAACTGTTGGAATCGCTGATGACATTGCCTGCTTCAAATCAACTGAAGTAAAGCATGAGAGAAACTTGCTGAACCTCATGGCTGAGGCAAAGAAGAATGGTCTTGTCTTCAACAGCAGCAAGTGTCATCAAGCAGCCACAGATAAAATACTTTGGAAAAGTTTTCAGTGCTAAAGGTATGAAACTGGATGAAGCCAAGGTCACTGACTTGAAAGCCATGCCAGCTTCAGCGAACAAGACCGAAATACAGTAATTCCTTGGACTAATCACCTACCTCAGTTCATTCATTAGGAATCTGTCTGCTCAGGCAGAGCCAGTGCAGAAGCTTCTCTGCAAGGACACCCCATTTGAGTGGTCAGCCGACCACCAGCACGTACAACCATTTGAAAGCATTGAAGCCTGGCTGAAATACTATGACACTAACGCACCAACATACCTCATGGTAGATACAAGTCAACATGGATTAGGAGCAGCACTACTCCAACCAGACCGACTGCAGGATGGTAGCTACACTTTGGAGACTAGGCCTGTGGCATTTGCTAGCAAATTATTGGCCCTATCCCAAAAGAATTATGTGAACATCGAAAGGGAAATGCTAGCAATAACATTAGGAATCACAGGAAATTCACTGTGCTTACTGACTACAAGCCACTCGAAATGATCTGCAACAAACCCCTGACGATAGCACCACCAAGACTACAAGCAATGATGCTTGCAGTCCAGGACTATGACTTCAAGGTGAAATATGTCCCAGGGAAAGACATCGGACTGGCAGATGCTCTGAGCAGGATGCCAAACCCCAGCAACAAGGATGACATCAAAATTGATGTGCGCATCGAGCATGTGCAAATCACCGCTGATAAAATCAAGCCCATCAAGGACTCTACACAAAGTGACCCTGCACTCAGTGAGCTGAAGGAGATCATCTACACTGGATGGCCAGAGACGACAAAGGAACTTCCGTCTGAGCTTTGACATTTCTGATCAAAAATCTTTGTAAACAGTGTACAGTATGTCAGGAGCACCAGCACACCCAGGTACATGAGCCACTGGAACACACTGAAACACCCAGCAGGCCCTGGAGTGTCATCTGGACACTTATTTCAGATAGGTGATGACCAGTATTTAATCATCACTGACTATTACACCAAATTCCCTCTGGTGGTCAAGCTTCCAAAGCCTGCCGTAATATCCTCTCTAAGATACCCTAGAGTAGTCAACCTCTTCCACCAAACTTTCCACCACTATTTACGTAATTTAGAGATATTTTGATGAAGTAATTATAAGTAGATATTTCAAGCCTTGTATGCCTATTTACTAGTAAATTAATTATTATCGTCCAACTTCTAGCGCTTGCTAGTAACTTAGTAGTCATGTACTTTGACTACTGAAATTTAGGTCTAGTTCTACACATCAGTAATGATATTAAATTGTGTAGCGATACCTAAGCAATTTATTTATTTCGGAGTAGGCGTGACGTCATCGCCCTCCGTTTCCATCGCTACGGAGATTGTTGTACCTCGACTATATAAATCGCCCGAGCTTGACCGTTGGTCATTCTCGTTCCAACCACCAGAGATTCACAATCGCAGCAGAATTTTAAAGCCCTTTTTAGGCGATTATTTGAATTATTTCTTCGATCTTAAGGGGTTTAGATCGATTAATCTTCGTAAAATATTTAACGGAGACCTACCAAGATGTCGAAGAAGAAGAATTTTTGCAAAAAGTGTCAATCCAGGCACATCGCCCCGACGGGGAAGAAATGCAATCACCTTGAAGAGACTGCAACAGGGGGGTTGGAAGCGCCCATCGGGCAATTTCCCGGCGGCGATCCAATCGCCTCCGAAGGCTGCGGGGACTCAAGTTCTCAACGACAGGATGGGAGTAATGGAGAAAAACATCTCCAGACTCGTAGGCGCCGTCAACCGGTTGGCGGAGAAGCAAGAGGCGTCCAACTTACCTGCAAGAGACGATTCCGACGACGACAGCGATGGCTGGATAGAGGTATCGCCAAGAAAATCCAGGCCTAAGACGAAGAAGAGGGGGAAGGTGCAATCATCGCCCAAGCCGGTCAGCCCCGCCGTCGAGTCATCAAGCGATGAATCGAGCCGCTCCAGCGATAGGTCCGCTTCGCCTACAAAAGACAAAGGTAAAACAAAGAAATATGCCCAGAAATTGTATTGCAAAAGCGGAGATAAGCCTAAGAATGTGGAGGAGGTTCTGTTAGTGGGTCTGAAGACTATCGAGAGGTTAATTTTGGATAAAAAGGATCCACTCCCCGCTGTCAAACATGTAAAATTATTGACAGAGAAAGCCTCTAAGCGATTGTACACGTTCGACACGTTTAATCAATATGATATCTCAGTAAGGGAGAGAGCTGGGAGGCTGGGACACGATGAATTTGGCAATTTTGATCAGGAGGAGATAATGTCATCTTTTTCCTTCGACAACACGTTCAAGGCTGGTGTCGGTAGCAAATCTGGAGGGGGTTACAAAGGTAAACAAAACCAAAGCAGTGGCAGATCCTACTCCGAAAAAATATGCTTTCGTTTCAATTCCGACAACGGATGCTATGGCAAATGTAATCTCAATCATGCGTGCATAGTGTGTGAGAAGAAAGGACATAGCAAAAAAGATTGTGTCCGTGTAAGCAGCGAGAAAAAATAGGAAATCGTTTTAAAATCTGAGAAGATTCCAGGCGTTAAACACTTATCTGACAGTGACGTCACGGGTTCATGCGGGTCTTCTCAGTCGTGTCCTTGCTCGCCAGCAAGAAATGTGAAGTTATACAGTAATTCCAGAAATATTGGTCGTAATGGTGGATTCCTCCGTGTGCTAGAGGCAGAAAGTATTAATCCAGTCTTTGGGGAAGATGAATTGTGTTGTATTTCAAATATTATGTCCGATCTTGGTACGATCGGTACACGCCGGTACTTTGCATCGCCGGGGTCAAGCCCGGGTCAAAGCACCGATACCGCTGACGTCACGGGTTTCCGTGTCGAAAGTACACAAGCGGTGTCGGAGCAGGAGGAGGAATATGTCACTCGGCAAGGTAACTTTGTTCAAAATATCGAATTTCTAGCCGATAGTTCTTGTCTAACGGTCGATAGGGATGGAGTTAAGGTCCTTGTCGACAACTGTCCCAAATTTGAAAAAAATCTATCGGGTAGTTCCAGAGGTATTGAATATTTTGAAAATAATCTTCTTAGTTCGGCGCGCTCGCCGAGTGGAAACACTGTCAATGTATTCGAAAAATGCGCCCATGGGGAATGCACGTGCGAATTTTATATTAATGGCGCATTGGCGCAATTAAGGCCTTGTAGATTCGAATATCTTCTATCTTTGGGATCAGATGAATGTAAAAATAGATTCAGACCCATGGTTGATGGGATAACAGATGGTTTTAAAATTGTTGATGACACGGTGCCAAGCGGGGGTCTGAGTTATGATTGCAGAAATTATAATTCTCTTTTTGAAGGTGATAATCGAAAAAAAATGGACAAGATTATTGGCAAGGAACTAGCTGAGGGTTACCTTAAAATAGTAAAAGAAAAGCCAGCATGTATTCACTCTATGGGGGCAGTCCCTAAACCTGATGGTAATATTAGGCCAATAACGGACTGTAGTATGCCAGAGAAAATATCAGTAAATAATTTTTGTGATAATATTATTGAGGAATTTAAATATAAAAGTGTGGATAATGTGGCTCTGTTAAATCCAGGGGACTATATGGCTGTGGTTGATATTAAATCAGCTTACAGAGCAGTACCAATATACCCAGACCATCAGAAATACTTGGGAATTAGATGGGAAATTAATGGTAGAACTGAATATCTACAGGATTCCCGCTTGGCATTTGGTCTTAGACTAGGACCCATGTATTTTAATGAAATTTCTGAATTTATATACCATATTTTGTCAGATATTTATGGAATTCAGACTGTAAATTATTTGGATGACTTTATTGTCATTGGGTCAAGTCTAGAAGAGGCAACATGGGCCCAACAGGTAGTTATAAGGGTTTTAAGGTACATAGGCTTCCATATAAGCTGGGGGAAAGTGACCCCACCATCTCAGGTATGTACCTACCTGGGTCTGGAAATTGATTCCATTAAAATGGAAATTCACCTTCCAAAGGAAAAGTTGGAAAAACTAAAAAATTTAGTGGTAAAATACAGTAAAAAAGCTACTATTGGTAGGAAGGAATTGGAGAGCCTAGGAGGCCTGCTGTCTCACTGTGCTCATGTAGTGGATGGTGGCAGGGTGTATTGTCGTAGGGTTTATAACCTTTATAAAGTCCTTTTAAATAATAATCTAAAGGCTATTAAAATTGGCCAAGCCTGTAGGGACGACTTAAATTGGTGGGAAAAATTTTTGGAAAATTTTAATGGTAAAAAACAGATAGAATACAAAGAATTTCCATACCCTATGGTATCAGACTCATCTATGAAAGGCTTTGCAGTGTATATGGGTAATGACTGGAGGGCAGGTAGCTGGGACAATAGCATTGTTTTTCCAGAGTCTGAATGCAAACATATCATACCAGCCCCTACTGATATTGTATATAATAAGGAAAATATAAATGAATTGGAATTATTTCCAATCATGCGTGGCCTACAGGAATGGCTGAGCCAACTTGTGGGTCATAGCATTAATATTTATACTGATAATACACAGGTTTTCCATATGATCAGAAAGGGCATTAGTTGTAACCCAACTTGTATGAGTTGGCTCAGGGAAATATTTTGGATCTGCAAAATCTATAGAATAAGACTGGTACCTCATTACATTAACACGAAGAATAATTTAGTCGCAGACACTTTGTCGCACATTTTATATTTTAAAAGTGAGGACGCAGTTAAAAGGTGCATTTTTGGTGCAAATTTGTGTTGCGCTAACGCCATTTTTGACTTTTGCAGAGGAAAGGTGCCTGAAGAGGCGAGTTATAGCGTTGAAAAAATCCGCCGTAGGGAAGACAACACAAAAGTTGAGGAGGATGCAGTGGAAATGTTATTTGAAGGTATGTAAAAAATTTCAATGGCAGCCATTTAAATGTAACTCTAAACAAGGCTGTTTATATATCTCTTATCTGTCTAAATTTATGAAGGCATCCTCCGTTATTAACTATTACCAGGCGGTAATTTACTATCATAATGTAAAGGCCAAGCCAGTCGCAGGCTGGTCAGATGTAAACATAAAAATGGTTATAAAAGGAATTAAAAATTCCAATTTTTGTAAAGTGGATAGTAAAGAACCACTAAAAGAGAAGCATCTAGAAATGTTGTATAGGAAGGTAGATTGGTCCGACCAGTTAGGGATTTTAGTATATATTGTAATTGTATTTTTGTTCAGGACACTACTTAGGGTAGGACACGCTGTGAGGTCGGAGCACATGCTTCTGAGAAAAAATGTTAATTTTCATAAATGGGGTTGTATTGTAAAGGTTACATCCTCAAAAACAAAAAAGCCAGGCCAGGTACATGAGATACCTATTAATAGATTAGAAAATAAAAGGGTCTGCGCTGTGTATTTATTGGAGAAATTGTATAAAATTCATCCAAAGTCCAGGGATGATCCATTGTTCTCCACGGATAAAGTTAGTTATTTATCCTATACTGTGGTTAACAAGCAATTTAAACAAATGTTAGCAAATTCAAAAATTCAGGGTAATTTTTCAACCCATTCTCTAAGGAGAGGAGGCACCACAGACTTGTATAAAAAGGGTGCTTCTTTAACTTATATTAAGGAGAGAGGCCAGTGGTCATCTGATTGTATTTACAAATATATCAGGCCTTCCATCTCCGATAAAATTAATTATGATAAATTTTTATCACTACGTTAGGTAATTGATTTGGAGGAATTGGATTAAAATAAATGTTATTTATTATATGTCCAAATCAATTTACCTGTTGTTGTCCTGTATTTATTCTAAGTTGTTCTAGCCGCGACGTAAATGATATTAAATTGTGTAGCGATACCTAAGCAATTTATTTATTTCGGAGTAGGCGTGACGTCATCGCCCTCCGTTTCCATCGCTACGGAGATTGTTGTACCTCGACTATATAAATCGCCCGAGCTTGACCGTTGGTCATTCTCGTTCCAACCACCAGAGATTCACCATCGCAGCAGAATTTTAAACTTTAGAATTATTGTTACAGGGAGGATTAAAATAAATGTTATTTATTATATGTCCAAATCAATTTACCTGTTGTTGTCCTGTATTTATTCTAAGTTGTTCTAGCCGCGACGTAAATTTATAATGCAATTATTCCGTAATTTATCAAATATTTCTACAGTTTATCGGATTCTAATGACTTATATAGTTATCATGTGACTAGATTTAGGTAGTGAATAAACTGCATTGTGTATCCCTTTTACTTGAATTTTATGCGTCCATTGGTTATTTATGTAACATTTATAGTATACGATATTCATCTATCCCAATTAGATATAAATGTTAAGCTGCTAGGTCAAGGCTCATTATTCAGAGAGGCACCATGGAACCATTACGAGCTAGTGCCATTAATTACCTCTCTGACCCTTGGTGTGTTACAGTATATATTTCAAAATCATTTTTTCACAAATAAAAGTTTCTAACCAATCAGAGACTCTGAACCAGTGCTTATCACCATTACACTTAGACAAACAAACCACTGGACCGTATGCGTGACAGCCAGTCCAGGAAGAGGCTCTACTGTCAAACATTGATCATGATCACTCAGTGATATGACAATAGGTGTTCATACAGCGGTAAACCCCATTAACCAAGCAATAAACCTGTTGAGGACAATAACACAAGTTTGAACCTAGCGATGAAAGTTGTTTCCACATTTACACAGTGAAAGCTATAACCGTTTTAGTGCTTTTGATGAATGTGTTTATATTTTGCTCAAGTGAGAAAGAATATTGCTCTAAACCTATATGTATGTCAATGGATGTGGGCTTTCATAAACAGTCAAAAAAATGGAGGGTCATAGTGCTGAACACTCATCACATCCCATTATGAGATCAACCATGACATCACACCATGACAATGCAAACTGTACTCTTCTTTCCTATCAGCTCGGGCCTCATACCGGAAGCAGACTGTCAAAATTGGGAACAAGAGGATTTCAAGATGTACATCCAAGTAAGTTCCGAGCTCAAATCGGAATTAATATATGATATGTGGTTACCAACCCGATGCAGTCTCATACATAATATTTTTTTTAATCCTGGCCAATGCCCATTTAGAACACTAGGTTGGCACTAAGCCTAAGTTTGTCTACCCATATTAGCGAATCCATAGTCATTTTTGAGTAGCCAAATTTCAAATCAGCTTGCCAATATGTTGATTTTCTGAAGTAAGAGAGGGTGGACTGCTAGTTTGATCAGGTATTCCGCAGCCAATATTCTTGATTGTAATCTGTCTTATAATATATCATAAATCATTAAACTTGTTGTTTTTATGATAATTATATTATATAGCTATAATTATATTGCACAAAGGTAGAAATTAACTCATTCACTTTGCGCATATCAATAATTAAAATAATGTGAAGGTCACAAGTTGAACATAAGGGAATAATCAGAATTCTTCCAAATTATATATCTTATGATGTTACATGGTATTAACATAGCATTTGCCGCTGGTAGGTGTAAATATACCTGACGGACGGTGTTCAGCAGGGTACACCTCCCAGCAGGCATCGATGCTCGGGTAAAATCAATACCAGACTGCTATATGAAGTAAGAGCTTGATGGTAGGGCGGAGAGAGAACCATCAACGTTTGGACAAAACGGATCAAAAGATTCAAGGGGTTTAGATAGCTACGCAAAGCAACAGGGACATCTGGTGACTTACACGAGAATTACTGCACTACTGTTGGATGTGAGACTAGGCAGACTCCTAGGAGAAAGCTCTCTCCACCGGATTAGAGTTGTGACACTTATCATCTCTTCACTGGCAAATGTACACATCATCAAATCCACAAATAAACTTGACCTACTGCTAAGCGTTGTTCATGTTATGGATTGAGCGCCCATCTCGTGGACTCACCTACCACTTGACTAGCAACAATTAGGAACATCAATATCGACGACAGTGAAAATCATGAACAATTCCCCTATATTTACGATTAACCATAAATATAGACTAGTGTTCAATATAGCATAAAGAAATGAATTTCTAAATGGCTAATGTGAGAGTCTTTTAATGTGTCGATTGTGAATGAAGGGAACATAAACTGTTCAAGATTTTTAATTTTTGTTCTAGTTTTTATTTTGTGAAATCTAGCAAGTGAATTTCAAAAAAAGTTTCCTTTTATTATCACAAAATGGAAACTAGGGCATCAATAGATAATCTGAGATTTTCCACATAAATATTACAGGCAATATTACCAAGTGTCAAAGTTAATAACACTCCTTGTGTACTGATGCAAGTGACAGTCCTGATGCACAGTAGTTATCTTAGCTAGTTGTTTACTAGTAACTAGACCCATACTAAGATAGCCTTTCTGACTTATGCACAGCTGCAGTGTGATTGGAGAGGAGATAGATGATGTCACAAGTGAGGCAAATAAATGAGTATGTTGGTACTGGTACTCGTTAGAGTGAAATCAGTGGCCACTGAAGGCACCTCTGAAACATATGGGCCAATAGCTGAGATAACACTTGGATGCCTGAGCGGAGAGATCATTAGATGACTTGAGTTAGGAGTACTGGTTTGTGAGGAGTAGAGCGGACTATCTCTAGGACTGGCATTGGTCAAAGGAAGCTCAGTGGCGCATATAATTGCTTTCGGACTAAATAAACATTGACCTTTCACACAAGTGTTCTTTTTCATCCCTAAATTAGGAACTAGGTTCTAGGATGATTACTGATACTAAGAAGATGGAAGACTGTGATCGGCAATGGCTTTATTGGAAATTCTCACATGGAATCTTAGCGGAATGTAGACTAAACTTTCATGCGTAAAGTAAACCCCATAGTTCACTTGGATGCACATGTGTGATTGATTCAGAATCCATGGTGGGACCGGTCAAAAATACTGCTTATAAAATTCAAACAGGTGTCTAGAGTTTTTGATTACCATGGAGATAGATACCACAGTAATTAGAAACTACCCAAACTATACCATAACCTCAGATGGATTTGAATGTCAAAGTAAACCAACAACAGTTCACCTTAGTTCTTTGAAAGAAAATATGGAATCACTTAAACATTTATTTATGTTTGCATTTCCTTTCTCTTTCAGCACATCATACAAATCTTCGGGGAAGATCGTTGTGTGTTCGGGTCTGATTGGCCTGTGTTTCATGTAAGCCCTCGTGCTACTTATAAGAAAGTTTATGAGTTAACCAGAGATCTTTTGAGATCATGTATGGTCGCTGAAGAAGGCCAGCGTAAAATATTTGGAGGCAATGCCGTCCTTTTTTATAAGTTGAAGGTCTAAGATTAAAGCTTTAAACTTTCACTGAAGTTTTAATTTTGCCACTCCGTGAATGCTCTACATCAAGCAAAGTAGTTTGTCAAAAGTGTAGTCATTGTTTTCTGTAATGTTTATAACAAGTTTTATCTCCTCAATGATATATTTTGTGGGGATAACCCGGCAAACAAAATCATGTTGTGACAACGTTTTGACAACGTCACACTTTCTTTGTGACAATGTGGTAATACTTCGTTGTAACAACATAAAAATGTAGTCTCCCAGCAAACACACAACGTCCAGACAATGTTGTGCAACATTACATTTTCATTTTATGTTATTAAGTTCAAGAATTTGATATTTTTTTTCAAATAAAAGTGATAAACAATGTATCCTGATTCAGGGAACATTGTTCTCATTCATAAAGAACTTAATGATTTGACATAAATATGATAAAAGGAGGGATATTGAAATCAAACTCAAGTTAAACACCTTTTTTGAAGCTTGTGAACATGGAACACCTTTTTCAGTCTTGACAGCTTCAAATTGTAAATGCAACAGGTCATGAACCTGACATGATGTAACATACATGACAAATCATTTGGTTTTTAGATGCAAAATTCAGTCTGAAAACGAAAATATGGGCTATCAATAAAAAATATTTCAAATATTTTTTCAATGTTCTTATCTTACTTATAATTTTTCATATTTTTAAATTGGGTTTTGAAACACCACAAAAATGTAGACTTATGTCAGCACAAATATATTACATACTTTAAATAATATTCATGAACATTGATTATATTATCTATATATATATAGTTTAGAGAAAGTTGTAAAAAGGTTGTGAAAAGGTAACAGTACAAAAACGTTGGGAACAAAGTTGCTGCAACCTTTCTGGGAGTCCACAATTTTGCGTGTAACAATGTAATTTTGCAACGTTGTCCCAACCAAAGTGTAATGTTACAGCAACGTTGTAGCAACGTAAAATTGTTAGCTGGGCTGTGGATTTGACATTGTAGCAACGTCATAATGTTATGTTGTCACAATGTAAAATGTTGACTCCCAGCTATGTTGCTGCAACGTCATTCACAACGTTACATCCGCAGCCTTCATATAAGAAAATGGAATGGGAGGCAGACAAGGAAAATCCCCTTACCGCTACCAGGATCAATAAACTGATTAAAAAGAGGAAAACTACAAAACAACCATTTTGTATTTACTTTATTTGAATGTCTTAATCCTAGAAATATACATCCTTCTTTCTTTAATGGACTTGATAGAATTCCTGAAAATATATATGTAGCAATAAACGAATAATTACAAAATATTGATTAATCCGTTCTTGTAACAAAATGTACACATTTAACTTTAGATTTTATCGTGAAAATATAGTAAAGTTAATACTTGATACTTTCATTAAGTAAGAATTTTCAGCAAATCTCTCTTTAGATTAATATGCTTTGTTTTATTTAACCATCCCTAAATCACAGGACGAACTGGCCCCATGATAACAGGACTGTCATGGGCCATTCCGAAACTTTGTGTTAGCCTGGACCTGATTATGTCTTTGCTATGCACATAATAACGGAGCCATTGGCTGGCATGCCTCAGTTTTGAATACTGGATATATATCAAATAGACCTCAAAGAGAGAATTTAGACAAGTGCCCAAACGAATTATCGATTTGATAGTGGTTTAGAAAACAAAAGTGCTCCAGGTATTTTAATTTTTTTTAAATTGATTTTTATTTGGGAAAGCAATATCGGCATAGCCGGTCTTCCCATCGCCCCGACTTACATTCGGTATTACTATTATGTGGGGGCAAGGTATACAGCGCTTGTACATTCCACATACTATATAATATCAGTAATAATGATATGATATGATTATGAAAGGTGAATTACGCTAAATAATTTTATACAATGATCTTTCAGGTTTAACAAAAGGTGTAGAAATGCTATCACGGACATATTTCTTGAAAACTCGTTTTTCTGCACAGGTAACAATATTAACAGGAAGATTATTCCAAACTTTAATAGCTCTTAGAAGGGGATTACGTACAAATTTGATATGATTTTGTCTTGGTAGTTTAAACAGACGACCATTTCTCCTTCTAGTAGGTATTTGTCTCAAGTCCAATAACTCAGGTTGAAAAGATAGGTCATAAATAAAATATGCCATATGCAAATAACATCGATAATATAATTGATAGAGATTCGATTCACTATGTAATCTCTGAGTGTTCCACCTATCTGCATATTGCAGGGTATATTGATTATAGACAACCATTAATCCCTGTGTTTGCAGCGACTGTAACTTCTCAGTTATATATATCCAACATCTAAATCATATACAAAATCACAATACTCAATAATTGGTAATATAGTTGTTTTATGGGGAAATATGTACTTCGTATATATTTATGTATCAATACAACAACAGGTGGTGCCACTAAGTCATCCTGCACGCCCCCTGGTGTTAGTCCCTTGTGTGGGGGATAGGCAGGTGATCTCCAGTAGTGTAGTGAACACCGCCTGGCACGGACGTGTAGAGTAATTTTTTCCTTTCATGCCAGTTTAGTTATATTTATTCTGGTCAATAAATATATATCCGCCCAACTCACGTGTTGTGTTATACATCTAGGACTATACATCACCAGTACCGGGATTGATAAAGCAGTAAGGCAGTTTTAGTGTCAATGAACCTTCTTATCGACCTAAACTGCCTTATTTTAGATACAACTGTGGCAGTCATGATGCTTCTTTGTTTCCTAAAAAGCAATTGGGTATCCAAATAGATACCTAGGTATTGGTAATCCTCTACCATATCTAATGTTTGACCATGTATGTTAAATTGTAGATTACCAGTTGGAGTATTACCAAGTATTGTGGTTTTTAGCCATTTTGATTTCTTTATATTGATAGTTAATATATTTTCAGAACACCAATCTGCCACAGTGTTTAACATATTTTGCACGGTGATGTCTATATTATATAGAACTGTGTCATCAGCATACATTTTTAACTTACCATCTACTTTCAGTGCTAAATCATTTATATACAATGTGAATAATGTAGGTCCGAGTATAGACCCTTGTGGGACGCCATATTCCACCGGCAGGTATGATGAAATATTGTTGTCACATATTTCTCTCTGTTTCCTACCAGTCAAATAACTCCTCATCCAATTTATGCTATTTTGCAAAAACCCAATGTTAGCTAATTTCTGCAATAATCTGGTATGTGAGACTGAATCAAACGATTCTTTAAGGTCCAAAAAGACTAGAAAGGTGTCATGGCCTTCATTCATATTTATGGTATGATATAAATATGAGTATGTATATCATTATAAACCAGAGGGAGCTGGAGTCTAGGCGACCCCTCCTTAGACACCAGGGGGAGCCTACTACCACCATTGGGGTGGTCACCTGACTGGACATACCAGCTCCAGCTACCAAACAGGGTGGAACACCCCACACGTTACAGGAAAATTTTTCTTACCAGCTCCTCTTATCCTCCTTGGTTAGGATTTATCTATGAGTAAGAACTGTTCCAAGTGTGGGAGTTTTCACGTACCACCCTTTGGGAAATATTGTAAGTTTTTCCTGGAGAACTATTGCAGTGTGTGTGTGTGTGTGCCGGCACGCCGCACCTACTGGTATCCATTGCGTTATGGCGATGTCTACAGAAGGCAAGCCGCTGGTGAGTGATTTCACGGACCGAGAAGACCCGGAATATCTGAGATACCTAGAAGAGGCTTTCATGAAGGGCAGGGAGAGTAAAGCTACCGGAATACCTGACATGGATGCGATATTACGCCGTTTGGATTCTCTCGAGGGTAAATTCAAGCAGAGAACCACGGTTCCGGTAACTGGCTATTCAGGTAACGAGCGTGCTGCGCCGGGAAAAGGTCTCGGTGCCTACGCTAACACCGGCGGCCGTCCAAAGGAGCCGCGGGCAGGACCACCACAGCCGCCGTCCGGTGACGACAACGAACAGTCGGCTGCTGAGGCAGTTGTAGGACCACTCACGGAGGCTTTGGAAAAGTTATCCATAGCTGTAGACCCAACGGCCACCTCCCACAAGCTACAAGGTATGGTATATAAACCAGAATATTATGTCCAACACATAAAAGGTGGGACACCACTGAAACAAGTTGATCACACTAAACTTTCTTATCGTGAGCTAGTCTATGGTTGGTTCTGTGTGATTCAACACTTAGTAAAAGTGGGAGGTGATGTCGACGGGTATGTTAACCACTGCAAATTCGTGGCTCATCAGGCGATCTCTTCTCAGTTCAATGACAGTGCTTATGTGGGTTACGATCGCCATGTGATCACAAATGTGATATCAGGCGATGAGGATACCTTTGTAGCAGGGGATGTGTTGGGTGTTGCATCCTACTTTCACGCTGGGAATTTAGCCCCCCAAAAAGTCAAAGTCATGTTGTATTCCCAAGAATTACGGTCAGGGTCCCTTATTCTATACAGACTCTTCCCAATCTGGTTATGGGATTTTGACCAACGACGACTGTCAAGCAGGGTTCTTCAATTCAGACGTCTACCCGCAGTGGATCAGTGAAACGGACCCTAATCACCTTCGCTGGGCCAACTTAGATGTTCCCACCTCAAACATCAATGTCTTGGAAATGTACCCTGTATTTCTATCTATTGACAGATACAAGGAGGCTTGGTCAAATCAACATGTGCTATGTTTGACTGACAATACACAAGTTATGCACAATATTAATAAGGGAACTAGTTCTAATAAGGATAATATGGTACTCTTACGTGCTATATTTTGGATCTGTGTCATGTGGAACATTCATCTGACAGCCCGTCATATTGAAGGGGTCAAAAACAATGTTGCTGATTTCCTTTCTAGGTTAACTCTTGACCATACTCGTATTGATTTGTGTGCTTTTGGGCTATGTTGCAGTGGACCTTGATCAGTTGGACAGAGATGTATCTGGAACTATTGGCTCTGCATGGTTGGCATCCACTCTTCGTACTTGTAATTCACAATGGAAACGGTATATCGAGTTTTGTCAGACCAATGAACTATCTCCACTACCAGCAACAAATCAAACTGTGAGTAGGTTCTTGGTTTTCCAGGCTAGAACCTCCAAGTTCAGCACTGTTAACAACTACTTATCAGCAATTGTGAAGTTACACCAATTTTATGGTTATGAAACTAGTTTCCGTGATTCCTTCATAATCAGGCTGGTTATGTCGGGCATCAAGAGGTTGCTGGGGGACTCGGTGAAGCAAAAAATTCCCCTCACTCCACAGCAAATGGTAGATATCTACAACTGTTTAGACCTTTCTGATGTTAATGTTAGGACCAGGTGGTGCACGTTGATGCTTAGCTTCCGCACCCTACTGCGAAAGTCCAACATTGTGTCGGATCCTACTTCAACTGTTGACCACATGATTCGTCGTAGCGATATTTCCTTCAACAGTGATGGTGCCTTGATCACGGTTCGATCCACAAAAACGATCTCTTATAAGGAGAGGACACTGGAGATCCCCGTGAGCTATGTGAAGAACCCCGTATTCTGCGTGGTATCTATGTTGGAACAGCATCTTTCTGACATCTTGGGGCCCATGAATGGTCCCATCTTCTACTTGGTGGAAAACCAGAAGTATATTCCGCTTACTTATAGTCCACTATTGTCTTTTCTCAATGACTCAGTATCTAGGATCGGCCTTGACCCTTCGGACGTTGGCCTTCACTCCATGAGGAGGAGTGGTGCATCTTATCTGCACCATCTGGGCGTTCCCTTGGAGGACATCAAAAGCATTGGAGACTGGAAATCACTTGCAGTGTTACTCTATCTGGTAACACCCCTTGAACGGAAACAATCTATTGAGGATCAAGTATCCAGAAGCTTAGAATCGCTCCACTAATTCCAGTTACCATACATCAGACTGCTTGCCGGACGAACTTATGCTACGCTATGTTCTACATTGTCATAGTTTAGCCGTTTCATCGTCATGGCTAATGTGTATGTATTCCACTCAGTTGGTTTCACTACGTCGGAATCCGACGTTCCACTTGGTTGGATGATACAACAGATTAGGATCGAACCTCACTTGGTTGGGTCGTTTACTTATCTTGGATTGATTATGTCAAGATCATTTACCACCCGGTTGGTTGACTCATAAAAAAAAACAAAAAAACTAACATGAAGTGGCTTTCATTATCTTGGTGCTTGGCGGTCTACAAGACGCCGTCATCTTGCGCATCCCTGTGTTAATGTGTTAGTTATGTTACATGGAACGTACTGGGGTTTATGGTATGATATAAATATGAGTATGTATCATTACAAGACCAAACGACACATGATTTACTATCGAAGGCAAAAGCATTTGATAGAGATAGGTCGGCCCATTTTAATCTTTATTGAGTTATGAAGAATAATATTATGATTTATTGTGGTAGGTGTGAACTGGCACTATAGTGACAATCTGAAAAAAATATTAAACTTGGAAGCCTAGACATTGACAGCAGCAAAAAAAAACCTATTGACAGTGTGACGCCTATGTTTCAACATTGAGAAGTAATGATTCTGACACTGACAGTGACTTAGGCCTAGATATCTATTATTTTTTAGATAAGATATTTTGATGGTCGGTAGGGAAAAATGACACTATAGTGACAAATTCACAAATCATTTAATCTTTGAATCATAAATAAGTGCTTTCGGAGCCTCCATTGACAGTGTTGGAGGGGGCTTAGGCCTGAGTCCAGTCATTTTTTCATACCATCTGTAAAATATTATTGGAGGCGTATCTAGGCCTAAAATAA
The DNA here is from genome assembly GCA_936440205.1 of Lepidonotus clava. Classification (NCBI taxonomy): domain Eukaryota; kingdom Metazoa; phylum Annelida; class Polychaeta; order Phyllodocida; family Polynoidae; genus Lepidonotus; species Lepidonotus clava. The sequence continues at coordinate 14,961,925 of OW387143.1, read as the reverse complement.
TCAAAGCATATGATATATAGGACTCTGAGATATAGGAGAACATAGATATATACATGGATTTCATTTTGGTAGGCTTAATAAGGTCTAAATAATTATTTTTCAAATTGCCAGTGTCCGACCCATCCGCGTTAGGCCTCTAGCCGAGTTTAGGCCTAGATTTCAACGTTATTATTTCAAATGCTGAAAAAAAGATATTAACCCACCTGTGCTCGAGTACTCAATGCGTTTCAATGCGTATATCCTCCACAATTGATGCGTTTCATGTCATCCTGGTAGTTCAATGTATCGGAGGAGGCAAGAGAGAAAACCCGGCCGGGATGACGCCATGTTGACGGTCTGACAGTGACAGTGCCTCCTCGTGTCCGATCGATCCAATGTTTCCCCTTCGATACGAACGCATGATTCACGCATGAGTATTCAATGCGTTGTATGCGTTTAAAGGAGTCCAGACGTCTAAAATATATATATATTGAAAGCATCAGATAGCGCGGTAATCCAGGTATATCGGCGGCGAAAGAGATAGCCTCCCGCCAACACGTCCGACCGGGGCACTTGCACCGGCCGGTGTGAGGTCTGAGCCTTGTCACCGGGTCGCCGCGACGGAATACCAAGAAAATAGTGCGATGCATTTACGCGTTTGGACGCGTTATTTCGCAATAATTTGATCCTAAGACAGTGGGATGCTTATCTATGTGTCGAAATCTATCTGTGGATGCCAATAACTAAAGTTAGAATGACCGATTTCATAATGAAATAGGCCTGCAAAGCTGATGAACTTTGACCCCACTTTGACCTTGATCCCTTCGTCAACGATGAAAGCAAGGCTGCTGCGCGTTTGTATGCGTTACAGGCATAACGCGGCGCCCGGGGACCGTAACGATCATAATTCGACGCTTGAATGTCTAATTTGCCCCATTTTGGTCGATGGTAACGATTCTTTTGTCTTTTATATATCAAAATCTCTGCAATGTAAGCTCAAAAAAGCCCAAGAATGTAGTAATTTTAGCTCAGAATCGATTTGGGACATCGTCACTTTGGCGCGTTACAGGCATAACGCGCAGCAGCAGCGCGCTGGGACATGGTCACCGTAACGATTCCAGGTTTGAATGTCTAATTTGCTCCATTTTGGACGATTTGAACGATTCCTTTGTCTTCTATATATCAAAATCTCTGCGATGTACGCCCAAATAAGCCCCAAAATGTGGTTATTTTAGCTCAGAATCGATTTGGGACATCGTCACTTTGCCGCGTTACAAGCATAACGCGAGGCATAACGCGAAATCACCGTCACAGATCTAAGAAAGGTTGTCGAGAAGTAGAATAGGTCGCTACGGGATCTAAGACTTTATCGACTTAGGGACCGTAGCCGACCTATAATAAACCAGAGGGAGCTGGAGTCTAGGCGACCCCTCCTTAGACACCAGGGGGAGCCTACTACCACCATTGGGGTGGTCACCTGACTGGACATACCAGCTCCAGCTACCAAACAGGGTGGAACACCCCACACTTTACAGGAAAATTTTTCGTTAATAAAGGGCGGTCTACAAGACGCCGTCATCTTGTGCATCCCTGTGTTACTGTGTTAGTTATGTTACATGGAACGTACTGGGGTTTATATAAATTTCATTTAATAAACTAACTATGGATGTTAGAGTTGATCTTCCCTTGCGAAACCCATGTTGGTGATCAGTCAAAACCTCATAATAATTTAGAAATTTTCATAGCCTATGATTGATCATTCTTACATAAATTTTTCCTGGTAGAGGAATCAGAGAGATAGGATGGATGTCTGTAACATGTTGTGGATTATTCACTTTGGGTATTGGCACAACCATTGACAGCTTCCATTTGTCAGGGAAAATTCTTAATTGTAATGAAACATTATACAATCGCAAAGTTCTAACCATCATAATCTTAAAACTATCTATAATAACTATTGATTTGATATTCTCAATTGATGATGACTTTTCTACATCAATAGTCGCTAAGGCATCACTCAAACATTTCATATCAAAAGGTACAGTAGTGAAATCATAATCCACCTCATCATCATAATACAGTCTATCATTTACAGGTTGATATGCTTTGGCCAGTTTTGCACCAACATTAACAAAGAATGAGTTAATATAATTACTCAGAATTGCACCTGTAATAGGTTCTCCTGATTGCTCATCCAAAAGAGATGTTATGTTTGAGTTATTATTTTTTGGATAAAATTCTCGTATTTTGTTCCAAAATTTCTTTGGTTGATTTTTAAATTTCTGTAAGTCATTCTTAATTTGTAATGCCTTACCAGTTTTTATCATCATTTCTACCCTATTTTTGCAAAACTTAGCCTTAGCCCAATCATCCTGTAAGCCTGTTCGTCGAGCTTTGGCATATAGCTTTTCTCTTTCCCTAATTTTAAGCACAATATCATTGGTCAGCCATGTAGGCTTAGAGGTCGGCACTGTTAGTTCCTTAATTGGACATATTACATCAAGAGCAGTTGATATATTTGTTATGAATATGTTCCATAATGTACTAGGACAATCAACACTTTCGTCATAACAAGTCCAATCCAAATTCCTCATAATCTATTTTAGTGTAATTACTGTAGGATCTACCAAGAACTACTTTCTTTATAATCTTATTCCTAGGTTTCTTCCTGTAAAGAAACACAGGCAGGTGGTCACTACAATTATAATTCAGTGTACCCGAAACTCCAACATATTTAATATCAGTAAAAATAAGATCAATGACAGTCCTGGTGTTATTGGTTATACGAGTATGATAGTCTATTATTTGACTTAATTGGTATATATTTTTAAATTTGTCTAGACCAGACATTTTAACAATTGTCTTATTTTCATAGTTAATATTGAAATCACCAATAACTGTGGTTTCAGACCGAGCCCTGTCAATTGTGTCAAGAACTTTTGAAATGAGGCTCACTGATGCTTTGAAACTCCCAGAAGGTGGCCTATAAATAGCTATTAAATTCATTGGTTTGATATTTGGGCGTTTGATTTTATATAGATATACTAGAGATGTGGTTAAGAAATATCAGTAAAATCTCCATGACATCCCCATGACAATACTATGACATTGCCATGACAGTGCCATGATATCATCATGATAATGCCATGACGTTCCCATGACCAGTGGTCGAAATTAACTTTTCAGCATAATTAACTTTAAGCATAGTAAAAAGCACTGCAAGTGTGAAAAATCTGGGCTGATTTTAATGTAATTTTCTAAAAATTTGTCAGCCCCGATTCAATTATGTTAATTTCGAACCCTGCATGACAATGCCATGACAATGCTATTACATCCCCATGACAACTCCATTACATCCTCATGACATCCCCATGACAATGCCATGACATTCCCATGACAATGCCATTACATCCCCATGACATCCTCATGACATCCCCATGACAATGCCATGACATCCCCATGACATTGCCAAGATATCCTCCTTTGCCCTCTTCAACCTTTTGATGCTCATGGTGAACAGGCCTATCATTACTTAGTCTTTGCTTCCAATACCCAATCTATACTTTCGCCAATGAAAGTTGACCCTTAGGATCAAACAACAGACACAAACATGCTCAACTTTTCAAAAATAGAGGGAAACACTATACATGACTATATTTGGAAAGTTTTCACTCTACGAGCAGATGCTTGGGGTGACCTAGATTCGAAAATCTCCATAAGAGCCAATACTATAACTTCATATTCTCCAAGCACAAACGTCCTGATTCTGCCGTTAGCAAGATTTTCGACTGCTTGTACCTGGAGAGTGTGTGTACTGAAGCTACCAGCGACAGAGCTTGTTACAGGCCTTAAAATATGATTTATATCTCCTGGAATTACCGATCCCGAAGGTATCGAGGACGATCCCGGAGAATAAAAGAAATCACTATATGAAATCCATTAATAACTAATCATATATAACAAAGAATAGGGTTTATGTGTAAAATAATTATCCATATCATTATATTAGTATATATTTTTGGGATTATGTATGAATCATGTAGGAGGCAATCTAGTTAATATTCATGAGTACAAGTGGCTTCGCCAGGCAGAAAAAAAACAGGGACAAAACCATTCAGGATTCAAACCCACAACATAGGGGTGTACTGACGCGGATGGCCAGTCCATGCTCTTTAGGCTTAGCAGTGTTGTGTTTATAACAGGCGCACGCTTTAGCGATAACTCTCTGTCAATGTGAGGGAGTTAGAGGAGGAGTCTATGAGTGACGTAACATACTAAAAGGGCACCCTGCGCTCAAGCTCAGTCAAAGATAGCTGAACGTTGTTGTGAGTAACCATCCTGGAAAGGTTGAATCTTGGAAGCTGTTGTCCTGGATTGGAATAGAAGCAGAGTGACTGTATAGAAAGGCGGGAGCATTGACTGAGTGTGTTTGAGGGGATTCCAACCTAGGAACTGTTCATTGTCATTGATCTTGTCATGGAATGACAATACACAGGAGGTTAAATAAATAAAGAATCACCTTTCATGCGTGTGTTATGTCTTACATGATACAGAACTATGATTATAAATTGGATGACAGCAGTTAAACGAGGTGGAGACTGCAATAGAAGCTAGCTATTATCCATAATTGATACAACTAAATAATGACATACGCAATCAACGGATAATTAACCTCCCATAGTTCATGGGTTTGGAGGCAGGCTTGCTAACCCCTACACCATAAAGCCATATAGGGGATGAAAGCTGAACTAAATAATGGGGTCATGACCTAATTTGCTGGTTCCCACAGGTCCTCAAAAAAACAGTTTAAAAAATCAGCAACCAAATGGACTGGCTGGTAATGGCCTATTCTACTGGCTCTTGGTATGACCAGAGGCAAGTTCAGTGTGTAGACTGTAACATGTGAAAGGACAACGTTTTAGAACTAGTAGGGTAATCATGTTAGTTGCATGGTATATTTGCCAGCAAACATTATTATTCAGCCACTATTAGCCTTACATGTTCTGAGCAATTTCCAGAATTTTGTCTTTTTTGTTTAATTATTATTATTAGATAAAAAAAAAAAGGGCCGACTTTATCTATTTCCTGATTTGGCAATTCTCCCTACCACAGATAGCATACTTCATATGGTTTATCTGCAGGCTAGCCTAGATCAAGTTGTATAATGGGTAATATGTCAACAAACCACAAGTCTTATGTATAGAGATTTTCAATGTTATTATGTTGTAGTATTTTCCGAGCAAAAACATAATCCCAGTATTTCCTTCCCAGCTACCCTTAAAACAATGTTGAAAACTTGTGGTTGCAATCAAATTGAAGGGTAAGACCTAGTGAACAAGGGGAATGGGCAAAACTGAAAAAAATGGTTGGGTACCATGGTAACAAGTTTTGCGGGAAAATAGTCAAAAAAATGATTAAATCTTTTTTTCCGTCACCTATGGTGACCACCAAATGCAAGTTTTCTTTCTAAATCTTCTTTGGTACATTCAATAGCATCCAAAGCTAAATGAATATGGCAAAAATGATTAACTATATTGAATAAAGTGGGTCTAAATTGATGTAATCTGCCGAAAAGTGCCAATTTCATGAAAATTACAACATTGGTATATATATTGACAAAATGATGGTTTGAGGCCATATAAAAGCACCACAGGTGTTTAATTACCAATGTTCTAATGGGAATTACATACGGGCCTGTATATTTAATCTTTTTTTTCTTTTTCTTTTTTTACAAAAATCAATTCTTGGTTTACCTGGATCCAAAAGGATACCATCGGCATAACTAAGATCACTAGGTCTAACATCAATAAAATGATTTATTTCTGATCTTTTATACATCATTTTTAATAAGTTCTGCTCTGTCCTCTATAGTGTTAACATTCGTTAATTTATGTAAATCATCCTTTTTATAATTTTATCAAAAGGTAAGCAATTATTTTTAAGATCTTTTTTGAAGACTAATGTATTTTGTTTAGCAGTAATATAAAATATATCACTGCTTTGTATTTCATGTATCCACAAAATTGAGAAAGTGTCAGTGAGTCCATATAACGTTTCAAAGTATTCCTCGCTGTCGAATTAGCAGCTGCATCAATAGGGTAGTTGCTATGCTCTGCGACTATAAATCCAAAGGTCTGTGGTTTAAATCCAGTGTACAGACGTGGATGGTCAGTCCATAGTTAGCTAAGCCGTTCTTGTGTACAGTGAGTGAGTGCTGGGTGTTCACCCCTTGTAATGAGGGGTAAGGGCCCCAAGAAAATTATGAAAAGACAACTCTCAATCGTGCAATCTGAGACATTCTGAAGTACTTCATAGTGACCTTCAGCAGTGAGGGATCCAGAGATTCTTTTTTTTTTCAAAAAAAAAAGAAAAAAAAAGGGGGGGGGGGGGGGGGGGCGCCCTAACATCTGAAGGTTAGAATTTACATTAAAAAAAATCTTAGTTTGGCAAAAAAAGATAGGGTCCGTCCCTGATCGTTCAGGGAAAACCAAGAGTCGACTGTATACAAATCCCTGGGGAACAGGGGGCTGGCAGGGAAGGCAGAGAGCTGACGGGGGAGGGGGAGGGCCGACGGGGGAAGCATAGCGCCAAAAGGGGAAACAGAAAGCCAACAGGGGAAGGAGAGGACCGACAGGGGGAGCATAGGGCTGGCAATGAAAATAGGAATGGCTAGAGAAACAGAGTCATGATAGTGTGTGAACAATAGAATGGTGAGCCGGGAGGAGTATATCGAGCATTATACTACTCCCGCTCCACGCTTCTGTACTGACGTGGATGATCAGTCCGTGCTAGAGTTTAGCCATCTTTGTGTTTACACTTAAGGTAGGGCTAAAGTACTCTTTGTCAAAGGCGAAGAGCAGGGGAGGAGTCTAGTGACGTGTGTCATTCCATCTGTATATAAAGGGCCATGCAGGCAGCACTGAAGTAGAGCGCTGTTAGTTTGAACTATGGGAGGTTAATTATCCGTCAATTGTGTATGTCGTTATTTAGTTATATTAATCATGGATAATAGCTAGCTCCTATCGCAGTCTCCGCCACTTTCGACTGCTTTCGTCCAATACACAATCATAGTTTCTTGTCATGTAAGATGTAACACTTGCATGAAAGGTGATTCTTTATTTGTACAATTCTGTGTACAGGGGTGGATCCAGAGACAGTGCTTAAGGGGGGGGGGGGGGGGGGGGCAAACCCAACCCCCCCCTTATGAAAATGAAAAAAAAAAACAAAAAAAAAACAGATTTACACAGGTCTTCTAATTTTAAGATGCCAAAATTTTGTCCCCCAGGTCTAGGTGGGCCAAATGCCCCTTTTGCCCCGCCCCCCGGATCCGCCACTGGTGTATATATATATCAATATCAGAGAACGTAGTATAAGCTCATTAACCCAGTACCCACACTCTAAAGGCATTGGGATACGCATCAGTGTTCTGATTTTCGCTGAGAAAAGGCTAAATTTGTCTGCGAAAATAAGTAAAAGGGGTGTGTTTCAGGCAAATATTTCCCATTTCTTCATTATACATTATGGAAAGAACCCTAAACTACAAAAGATGTATTAAATATCATCCATATTCCCTTTAACCAGGAGAGTTATTGAACAAGAAATATTATGCTTATTTAAATGTCATTGGTTTAATAAAAAAAAAAGGTAAATTATTAAGCCTTGAAAGTAAGCTTTTTTTTTAATAGGGTGTTTTTATTTTGTAGAAATCCGTGAAAAGGGGTAATTTTTCATGTTGGGGAAATCTGATGGGTTACACATTTATTTTCTGAGTTGGGGTACCAGTACCGGGCTCGTTAACCGCCTTGGAGAAGGAGGTCATGTTATAACCTCTGCACCTGCATTTACAACCTCCAAGGGTGGTTCACCTTTACTTATCGGATTAGCCAAGTTACCAGCCTTTTCCGGTTAGGCGCGATCTGCCTTAACTTGTGGTTCCTCTTAGCCATAACTGTCAAACCAAATAATTTCTTGATTAGACCTAAGCATTGCATTTAGAAACACAGTAGTCCCAGGGAGTATCCTCTGTAAAGATTTTGCTATAGCACCCCCCCCCCCCCCGATTAACAGATCCTCCCCTCGCCTTAGGCTGTAGTTCGAGCCATTCTCGAACTAAAAGTTCAAACGGAACTATCAATTTCTTCAAATAAATATCACCATGATGCCATAATTAAAGACATTATATCATGTATCTGGTCAAAAGGTTTGGCTGGGGTAGTTACTGTGCGGCGAAACTCTCGCAAAGAGAGTTAAAGAGAGCGGCCAGTGAATTTTAATTTTGTTTAATTTTCGTGTTATATTGTACAATTGGTGCTCAGATATATATACATCAAATTATTATGAATATAGGTAGCTCTATCATAGATAAAACTTATGTCATTCAACAAGTCATGATCACATCATGAGGCCCCTGTTTGTGTGTGACGTCACACTTAGAAGCCGTTCAATTTAAATTAAAAAACAACTTCACAATGTTTACTAATTTTACATAATTACGTATAACATAATTAAATTAGTCAATTAATAATACTGTAGAACTCATTGGAATCATTTTGGGGTATTACATTTTGTTATTTTTTCAATTTTCAATTTATCTAGTGTAATCCTGTTTGTGACGTCACACACAGATAAATGCTCAGTGCAAGCTGCACCAGCTTCAGGAAGCGACCATCACTTCAATTTTGTAATGTTTTAACTAGGCAAAAGATGCGCCTGTTGAAATTCGTGACATTTGAACCAATGCGTTACGGATGCGAAACATCCCATCCGCTACATTTCCATTGAGTTTAATGTATCCCTGACAAAATCCTCTGGAAATAGTTCTTATTCAAACCATTGACATTCAAAGTTGATCAGACATGAAAATATGATATGGATACTTTGCTACGTGGGTAAGGCACAAAAAGCTGGATATTTTGTCAGGGGTGGACAAAACCATGGGCCTGGGGGCCCAAGGCCCTTAAAAAGCAAGTCGGGCCCCTTGATTTTCTGGCTTAGGGGCCCGAGTGGCCCCTAGAAAATCATGGATAACAATTACAGATTTCTATGTATTTTAGAATAAAACATAGTGTTTTTAAAGACAATCTGACTATATATATTTGAGGGTCCCTAGATTTTGGTGCGGGACCCTAGATTTGGAAAGCTGGGGGCCCAACTGGCCCCTGGATTTTTAGACTTATGTCCACCTTTGTTTGTAGTCTAAGGGTTTTTAATCCTGCGAGGCACAAGTTCCTTTATTTATTTGGTTTTTTTTTTCTTGTTTTTTCTTGTTTTTTTTTTTTTTTGGGGGGGGGGGGGGGGGGGGGCGTGGGGGTGGGGGTGGGGTGCTCCCACGGGGACAATGGAGCCCTAGGGTGGGTATCCCTGTCGGCAGATTTATATGCACGAGGTAATTCTCTTCTTGTCCCTGTCTCACTGTCGCCTCCCCCTGGCCCCTGCCGATTCCCTCGGCCCGAGGCTCGGGCCCTTGCTGCTTCCCCCTGCCCCCAGAGGACATGGACCCTAAACGACATGGCAGACAGGGCCAGACAGCTTTAAAACCCTAGTGACATTTCTTAAAATCGACATGTGATAATCATATGGGGTTTCACTAGCGACAAAGACATGCGACATATCCATTTCTTATAATCGACACGGGACATCAGGACTCCCCCCCCCCCCCCCCCCCCCCAACGGCCCCAAGATGGTGTAAGACAGGTGGGGGGGGGGGGGGGACTGTGTGAGACGGGGTGAAGGTAAAACCTTTTGAAACCGACCTCGTGCATATAAATAATGGAATGGGACACTTTCATTTCATACACGCAGTTGGTTTCACCTTGTGTGTCACTGTGTGACTAGAGAGGAAAAAAACGACCTGTCACCTCGTGTACTTTTGGAGGGAGTTACATACACGAGGTCTAGGCTAGGAGGAAAGAATTCATGCACTTACTGACTTAGCGTGGTCTTTGATGGACCTGGGATAGAACCCCGGATAGAACCCCGGATAGTTCTAACCATCCGGCTTGCGCGGCATCTGTACGCCGTACGCTCACGGTGTCACATCCTGACGGTCTCAAGGTCGCAGAGCGTTAGTACGCATCATCATCTAATGGGAAAGCGTTTGGCTGCGGCAACCAGGGTAGTCTCACGGAACCTTAGACCTTGTGCAGACAGGGTCACGTGACCAGATTTTGGTGATCACCATGTGGTCACCACACCCACGTGGGTATAAGATTCATTATGATTCAAGTAGCCTTCTTATGATGATATAGACAAAAATCTTCTTAATTGATGCTTTAGAATTGTCAATAATAGTGGATTTAAAGTGATCACCAATATGACCCCCATCCCAATTTAGAAGGGAATGACGTCATACGCACAACGTCTATATGTGGCGCCATCTGTCAGTGTCATATACCTTTCTGTCCCGAGGTGAAGGGGTTGCCAGTCTCTGAGTGGCTGATAATGGATAAAAAGATACGACGTAGATGTAGTCTGTAGTATAATTGTGTAGATATATGACATAATGTAACATGGACATGTAGATCTATATTACTGTGACCTTTCTTATGTCAATAAAAATCATTCATTCATCGGGATCTGGATGGGGGTGTAGGGGGGCGGGGGTCCCATGGCCATGACCCTTGTCGAATTTAAAAAACGGCCGTGTCACCTGTCCATTTATCTTAGTTTAGACATATGTCCCCTGTCGAATTTAAGAATAAACACTTTTCGCTGTTGAATTTAAGAATTGTCCCTGTCTCCTGTCGAATTTCATAAAAGAGCCATGTTATTTATCACTTAATTGCCATGTCCCCTGTCAAATGAAGGACTTGGTCCTGTCACCTGTCGACGGGCCTGTCGAATCTAAGGGTATAGACCCATGTTCATTCGTACTGCAGAATCAGATTTCACATGATACCTCCTACTATTTCTGAGTTATTTCATGAAAAAAGAAAAATGATGGGGGTGTTTGGTAAATGTCAGTGGGGTTTTAAAATGGGCTCTGTGCTCCATGAAATATATGGCTTCGGTTTGTTCGTGCGACGTTTCTAAGCGCCTCAAATAAGGGGACGAAGTTAACTGGCAGTGCTATAGCATAGGCCAGCCCCAGTTTATATTAAACTCTATATAGAGAATGGTATTGAATCAAAACCCAAACTTGGAATTGAAACTCCATATTTTAACACATGATTCCCCACACCTTGGCGGTCATTTTGAGCCTATTCCCGTCCAATTCCGTGACGGGCCGTTTTGATTCTAACGAAAGCACCCTTTTTAACAGGCCGCCGACCTTGCGGGCCGTTTTTGAAGGGCTTGGGCTATCCCAGCATTCCCAGTGAATAGCTGGAAAAATTCGTCTTGGCCTGGGCTTCGAAACGCTGGCTTCGGTTTGTTCGTGCGACGTTTCTAAGCGCCTCAAATAAGGGGACGAAGTTAACTGGCAGTGCTATAGCATAGGCCAGCCCCAGTTTATATTAAACTCTATATAGAGAATGGTATTGAATCAAAACCCAAACTTGGAATTGAAACTTCATATTTTAACACATGATTCCCCACACCTTGGCGGTCATTTTGAGCCTATTCCCGTCCAATTCCGTGACGGGCCGTTTTGATTCTAACGAAAGCACCCTTTTTAACAGGCCGCCGACCTTGCGGGCCGTTTTTGAAGGGCTTGGGCTATCCCAGCATTCCCAGTGAATAGCTGGAAAAATTCGTCTTGGCCTGGGCTTCGAAACGCTGGCTTCGGTTTGTTCGTGCGACGTTTCTAAGCGCCTCAAATAAGGGGACGAAGTTAACTGGCAGTGCTATAGCATAGGCCAGCCCCAGTTTATATTAAACTCTATATAGAGAATGGTATTGAATCAAACCCAAACTTGGAATTGAAACTCCATATTTTAACACATGATTCCCCACACCTTGGCGGTCATTTTGAGCCTATTCCCGTCCAATTCCGTGACGGGCCGTTTTGATTCTAACGAAAGCACCCTTTTTAACAGGCCGCCGACCTTGCGGGCCGTTTTTGAAGGGCTTGGGCTATCCCAGCATTCCCAGTGAATAGCTGGAAAAATTCGTCTTGGCCTGGGCTTCGAAACGCTGGCTTCGGTTTGTTCGTGCGACGTTTCTAAGCGCCTCAAATAAGGGGACGAAGTTAACTGGCAGTGCTATAGCATAGGCCAGCCCCAGTTTATATTAAACTCTATATAGAGAATGGTATTGAATCAAAACCCAAACTTGGAATTGAAACTCCATATTTTAACACATGATTCCCCACACCTTGGCGGTCATTTTGAGCCTATTCCCGTCCAATTCCGTGACGGGCCGTTTTGATTCTAACGAAAGCACCCTTTTTAACAGGCCGCCGACCTTGCGGGCCGTTTTTGAAGGGCTTGGGCTATCCCAGCATTCCCAGTGAATAGCTGGAAAAATTCGTCTTGGCCTGGGCTTCGAAACGCTGGCTTCGGTTTGTTCGTGCGACGTTTCTAAGCGCCTCAAATAAGGGGACGAAGTTAACTGGCAGTGCTATAGCATAGGCCAGCCCCAGTTTATATTAAACTCTATATAGAGAATGGTATTGAATCAAAACCCAAACTTGGAATTGAAACTCCATATTTTAACACATGATTCCCCACACCTTGGCGGTCATTTTGAGCCTATTCCCGTCCAATTCCGTGACGGGCCGTTTTGATTCTAACGAAAGCACCCTTTTTAACAGGCCGCCGACCTTGCGGGCCGTTTTTGAAGGGCTTGGGCTATCCCAGCATTCCCAGTGAATAGCTGGAAAAATTCGTCTTGGCCTGGGCTTCGAAACGCTGGCTTCGGTTTGTTCGTGCGACGTTTCTAAGCGCCTCAAATAAGGGGACGAAGTTAACTGGCAGTGCTATAGCATAGGCCAGCCCCAGTTTATATTAAACTCTATATAGAGAATGGTATTGAATCAAAACCCAAACTTGGAATTGAAACTCCATATTTTAACACATGATTCCCCACACCTTGGCGGTCATTTTGAGCCTATTCCCGTCCAATTCCGTGACGGGCCGTTTTGATTCTAACGAAAGCACCCTTTTTAACAGGCCGCCGACCTTGCGGGCCGTTTTTGAAGGGCTTGGGCTATCCCAGCATTCCCAGTGAATAGCTGGAAAAATTCGTCTTGGCCTGGGCTTCGAAACGCTGGCTTCGGTTTGTTCGTGCGACGTTTCTAAGCGCCTCAAATAAGGGGACGAAGTTAACTGGCAGTGCTATAGCATAGGCCAGCCCCAGTTTATATTAAACTCTATATAGAGAATGGTATTGAATCAAAACCCAAACTTGGAATTGAAACTCCATATTTTAACACATGATTCCCCACACCTTGGCGGTCATTTTGAGCCTATTCCCGTCCAATTCCGTGACGGGCCGTTTTGATTCTAACGAAAGCACCCTTTTTAACAGGCCGCCGACCTTGCGGGCCGTTTTTGAAGGGCTTGGGCTATCCCAGCATTCCCAGTGAATAGCTGGAAAAATTCGTCTTGGCCTGGGCTTCGAAACGCTGGCTTCGGTTTGTTCGTGCGACGTTTCTAAGCGCCTCAAATAAGGGGACGAAGTTAACTGGCAGTGCTATAGCATAGGCCAGCCCCAGTTTATATTAAACTCTATATAGAGAATGGTATTGAATCAAAACCCAAACTTGGAATTGAAACTCCATATTTTAACACATGATTCCCCACACCTTGGCGGTCATTTTGAGCCTATTCCCGTCCAATTCCGTGACGGGCCGTTTTGATTCTAACGAAAGCACCCTTTTTAACAGGCCGCCGACCTTGCGGGCCGTTTTTGAAGGGCTTGGGCTATCCCAGCATTCCCAGTGAATAGCTGGAAAAATTCGTCTTGGCCTGGGCTTCGAAACGCTGGCTTCGGTTTGTTCGTGCGACGTTTCTAAGCGCCTCAAATAAGGGGACGAAGTTAACTGGCAGTGCTATAGCATAGGCCAGCCCCAGTTTATATTAAACTCTATATAGAGAATGGTATTGAATCAAAACCCAAACTTGGAATTGAAACTCCATATTTTAACACATGATTCCCCACACCTTGGCGGTCATTTTGAGCCTATTCCCGTCCAATTCCGTGACGGGCCGTTTTGATTCTAACGAAAGCACCCTTTTTAACAGGCCGCCGACCTTGCGGGCCGTTTTTGAAGGGCTTGGGCTATCCCAGCATTCCCAGTGAATAGCTGGAAAAATTCGTCTTGGCCTGGGCTTCGAAACGCTGGCTTCGGTTTGTTCGTGCGACGTTTCTAAGCGCCTCAAATAAGGGGACGAAGTTAACTGGCAGTGCTATAGCATAGGCCAGCCCCAGTTTATATTAAACTCTATATAGAGAATGGTATTGAATCAAAACCCAAACTTGGAATTGAACCTCCATATTTTAACACATGATTCCCCACACCTTGGCGGTCATTTTGAGCCTATTCCCGTCCAATTCCGTGACGGGCCGTTTTGATTCTAACGAAAGCACCCTTTTTAACAGGCCGCCGACCTTGCGGGCCGTTTTTGAAGGGCTTGGGCTATCCCAGCATTCCCAGTGAATAGCTGGAAAAATTCGTCTTGGCCTGGGCTTCGAAACGCTGGCTTCGGTTTGTTCGTGCGACGTTTCTAAGCGCCTCAAATAAGGGGACGAAGTTAACTGGCAGTGCTATAGCATAGGCCAGCCCCAGTTTATATTAAACTCTATATAGAGAATGGTATTGAATCAAAACCCAAACTTGGAATTGAAACTTCATATTTTAACACATGATTCCCCACACCTTGGCGGTCATTTTGAGCCTATTCCCGTCCAATTCCGTGACGGGCCGTTTTGATTCTAACGAAAGCACCCTTTTTAACAGGCCGCCGACCTTGCGGGCCGTTTTTGAAGGGCTTGGGCTATCCCAGCATTCCCAGTGAATAGCTGGACAAATTCGTCTTGGCCTGGGCGTCGAAACGCTGGCTTCGGTTTGTTCGTGCGACGTTTCTAAGCGCCTCAAATAAGGGGACGAAGTTAACTGGCAGTGCTATAGCATAGGCCAGCCCCAGTTTATATTAAACTCTATATAGAGAATGGTATTGAATCAAAACCCAAACTTGGAATTGAAACTCCATATTTTAACACATGATTCCCCACACCTTGGCGGTCATTTTGAGCCTATTCCCGTCCAATTCCGTGACGGGCCGTTTTGATTCTAACGAAAGCACCCTTTTTAACAGGCCGCCGACCTTGCGGGCCGTTTTTGAAGGGCTTGGGCTATCCCAGCATTCCCAGTGAATAGCTGGAAAAATTCGTCTTGGCCTGGGCTTCGAAACGCTGGCTTCGGTTTGTTCGTGCGACGTTTCTAAGCGCCTCAAATAAGGGGACGAAGTTAACTGGCAGTGCTATAGCATAGGCCAGCCCCAGTTTATATTAAACTCTATATAGAGAATGGTATTGAATCAAAACCCAAACTTGGAATTGAAACTCAATATTTTAACACATGATTCCCCACACCTTGGCGGTCATTTTGAGCCTATTCCCGTCCAATTCCGTGACGGGCCGTTTTGATTCTAACGAAAGCACCCTTTTTAACAGGCCGCCGACCTTGCGGGCCGTTTTTGAAGGGCTTGGGCTATCCCAGCATTCCCAGTGAATAGCTGGAAAAATTCGTCTTGGCCTGGGCTTCGAAACGCTGGCTTCGGTTTGTTCGTGCGACGTTTCTAAGCGCCTCAAATAAGGGGACGAAGTTAACTGGCAGTGCTATAGCATAGGCCAGCCCCAGTTTATATTAAACTCTATATAGAGAATGGTATTGAATCAAAACCCAAACTTGGAATTGAAACTCCATATTTTAACACATGATTCCCCACACCTTGGCGGTCATTTTGAGCCTATTCCCGTCCAATTCCGTGACGGGCCGTTTTGATTCTAACGAAAGCACCCTTTTTAACAGGCCGCCGACCTTGCGGGCCGTTTTTGAAGGGCTTGGGCTATCCCAGCATTCCCAGTGAATAGCTGGAAAAATTCGTCTTGGCCTGGGCTTCGAAACGCTGGCTTCGGTTTGTTCGTGCGACGTTTCTAAGCGCCTCAAATAAGGGGACGAAGTTAACTGGCAGTGCTATAGCATAGGCCAGCCCCAGTTTATATTAAACTCTATATAGAGAATGGTATTGAATCAAAACCCAAACTTGGAATTGAAACTCCATATTTTAACACATGATTCCCCACACCTTGGCGGTCATTTTGAGCCTATTCCCGTCCAATTCCGTGACGGGCCGTTTTGATTCTAACGAAAGCACCCTTTTTAACAGGCCGCCGACCTTGCGGGCCGTTTTTGAAGGGCTTGGGCTATCCCAGCATTCCCAGTGAATAGCTGGAAAAATTCGTCTTGGCCTGGGCTTCGAAACGCTGGCTTCGGTTTGTTCGTGCGACGTTTCTAAGCGCCTCAAATAAGGGGACGAAGTTAACTGGCAGTGCTATAGCATAGGCCAGCCCCAGTTTATATTAAACTCTATATAGAGACTGGTATTGAATCAAAACCCAAACTTGGAATTGAAACTCCATATTTTAACACATGATTCCCCACACCTTGGCGGTCATTTTGAGCCTATTCCCGTCCAATTCCGTGACGGGCCGTTTTGATTCTAACGAAAGCACCCTTTTTAACAGGCCGCCGACCTTGCGGGCCGTTTTTGAAGGGCTTGGGCTATCCCAGCATTCCCAGTGAATAGCTGGAAAAATTCGTCTTGGCCTGGGCTTCGAAACGCTGGCTTCGGTTTGTTCGTGCGACGTTTCTAAGCGCCTCAAATAAGGGGACGAAGTTAACTGGCAGTGCTATAGCATAGGCCAGCCCCAGTTTATATTAAACTCTATATAGAGAATGGTATTGAATCAAAACCCAAACTTGGAATTGAAACTCCATATTTTAACACATGATTCCCCACACCTTGGCGGTCATTTTGAGCCTATTCCCGTCCAATTCCGTGACGGGCCGTTTTGATTCTAACGAAAGCACCCTTTTTAACAGGCCGCCGACCTTGCGGGCCGTTTTTGAAGGGCTTGGGCTATCCCAGCATTCCCAGTGAATAGCTGGAAAAATTCGTCTTGGCCTGGGCTTCGAAACGCTGGCTTCGGTTTGTTCGTGCGACGTTTCTAAGCGCCTCAAATAAGGGGACGAAGTTAACTGGCAGTGCTATAGCATAGGCCAGCCCCAGTTTATATTAAACTCTATATAGAGAATGGTATTGAATCAAAACCCAAACTTGGAATTGAAACTCCATATTTTAACACATGATTCCCCACACCTTGGCGGTCATTTTGAGCCTATTCCCGTCCAATTCCGTGACGGGCCGTTTTGATTCTAACGAAAGCACCCTTTTTAACAGGCCGCCGACCTTGCGGGCCGTTTTTGAAGGGCTTGGGCTATCCCAGCATTCCCAGTGAATAGCTGGAAAAATTCGTCTTGGCCTGGGCTTCGAAACGCTGGCTTCGGTTTGTTCGTGCGACGTTTCTAAGCGCCTCAAATAAGGGGACGAAGTTAACTGGCAGTGCTATAGCATAGGCCAGCCCCAGTTTATATTAAACTCTATATAGAGAATGGTATTGAATCAAAACCCAAACTTGGAATTGAAACTCCATATTTTAACACATGATTCCCCACACCTTGGCGGTCATTTTGAGCCTATTCCCGTCCAATTCCGTGACGGGCCGTTTTGATTCTAACGAAAGCACCCTTTTTAACAGGCCGCCGACCTTGCGGGCCGTTTTTGAAGGGCTTGGGCTATCCCAGCATTCCCAGTGAATAGCTGGAAAAATTCGTCTTGGCCTGGGCTTCGAAACGCTGGCTTCGGTTTGTTCGTGCGACGTTTCTAAGCGCCTCAAATAAGGGGACGAAGTTAACTGGCAGTGCTATAGCATAGGCCAGCCCCAGTTTATATTAAACTCTATATAGAGAATGGTATTGAATCAAAACCCAAACTTGGAATTGAAACTCCATATTTTAACACATGATTCCCCACACCTTGGCGGTCATTTTGAGCCTATTCCCGTCCAATTCCGTGACGGGCCGTTTTGATTCTAACGAAAGCACCCTTTTTAACAGGCCGCCGACCTTGCGGGCCGTTTTTGAAGGGCTTGGGCTATCCCAGCATTCCCAGTGAATAGCTGGAAAAATTCGTCTTGGCCTGGGCTTCGAAACGCTGGCTTCGGTTTGTTCGTGCGACGTTTCTAAGCGCCTCAAATAAGGGGACGAAGTTAACTGGCAGTGCTATAGCATAGGCCAGCCCCAGTTTATATTAAACTCTATATAGAGAATGGTATTGAATCAAAACCCAAACTTGGAATTGAAACTCCATATTTTAACACATGATTCCCCACACCTTGGCGGTCATTTTGAGCCTATTCCCGTCCAATTCCGTGACGGGCCGTTTTGATTCTAACGAAAGCACCCTTTTTAACAGGCCGCCGACCTTGCGGGCCGTTTTTGAAGGGCTTGGGCTATCCCAGCATTCCCAGTGAATAGCTGGAAAAATTCGTCTTGGCCTGGGCTTCGAAACGCTGGCTTCGGTTTGTTCGTGCGACGTTTCTAAGCGCCTCAAATAAGGGGACGAAGTTAACTGGCAGTGCTATAGCATAGGCCAGCCCCAGTTTATATTAAACTCTATATAGAGAATGGTATTGAATCAAAACCCAAACTTGGAATTGAAACTCCATATTTTAACACATGATTCCCCACACCTTGGCGGTCATTTTGAGCCTATTCCCGTCCAATTCCGTGACGGGCCGTTTTGATTCTAACGAAAGCACCCTTTTTAACACGCCGCCGACCTTGCGGGCCGTTTTTGAAGGGCTTGGGCTATCCCAGCATTCCCAGTGAATAGCTGGAAAAATTCGTCTTGGCCTGGGCTTCGAAACGCTGGCTTCGGTTTGTTCGTGCGACGTTTCTAAGCGCCTCAAATAAGGGGACGAAGTTAACTGGCAGTGCTATAGCATAGGCCAGCCCCAGTTTATATTAAACTCTATATAGAGAATGGTATTGAATCAAAACCCAAACTTGGAATTGAAACTCCATATTTTAACACATGATTCCCCACACCTTGGCGGTCATTTTGAGCCTATTCCCGTCCAATTCCGTGACGGGCCGTTTTGATTCTAACGAAAGCACCCTTTTTAACAGGCCGCCGACCTTGCGGGCCGTTTTTGAAGGGCTTGGGCTATCCCAGCATTCCCAGTGAATAGCTGGAAAAATTCGTCTTGGCCTGGGCTTCGAAACGCTGGCTTCGGTTTGTTCGTGCGACGTTTCTAAGCGCCTCAAATAAGGGGACGAAGTTAACTGGCAGTGCTATAGCATAGGCCAGCCCCAGTTTATATTAAACTCTATATAGAGAATGGTATTGAATCAAAACCCAAACTTGGAATTGAAACTCCATATTTTAACACATGATTCCCCACACCTTGGCGGTCATTTTGAGCCTATTCCCGTCCAATTCCGTGACGGGCCGTTTTGATTCTAACGAAAGCACCCTTTTTAACAGGCCGCCGACCTTGCGGGCCGTTTTTGAAGGGCTTGGGCTATCCCAGCATTCCCAGTGAATAGCTGGAAAAATTCGTCTTGGCCTGGGCTTCGAAACGCTGGCTTCGGTTTGTTCGTGCGACGTTTCTAAGCGCCTCAAATAAGGGGACGAAGTTAACTGGCAGTGCTATAGCATAGGCCAGCCCCAGTTTATATTAAACTCTATATAGAGAATGGTATTGAATCAAAACCCAAACTTGGAATTGAAACTCCATATTTTAACACATGATTCCCCACACCTTGGCGGTCATTTTGAGCCTATTCCCGTCCAATTCCGTGACGGGCCGTTTTGATTCTAACGAAAGCACCCTTTTTAACAGGCCGCCGACCTTGCGGGCCGTTTTTGAAGGGCTTGGGCTATCCCAGCATTCCCAGTGAATAGCTGGAAAAATTCGTCTTGGCCTGGGCTTCGAAACGCTGGCTTCGGTTTGTTCGTGCGACGTTTCTAAGCGCCTCAAATAAGGGGACGAAGTTAACTGGCAGTGCTATAGCATAGGCCAGCCCCAGTTTATATTAAACTCTATATAGAGAATGGTATTGAATCAAAACCCAAACTTGGAATTGAAACTCCATATTTTAACACATGATTCCCCACACCTTGGCGGTCATTTTGAGCCTATTCCCGTCCAATTCCGTGACGGGCCGTTTTGATTCTAACGAAAGCACCCTTTTTAACAGGCCGCCGACCTTGCGGGCCGTTTTTGAAGGGCTTGGGCTATCCCAGCATTCCCAGTGAATAGCTGGAAAAATTCGTCTTGGCCTGGGCTTCGAAACGCTGGCTTCGGTTTGTTCGTGCGACGTTTCTAAGCGCCTCAAATAAGGGGACGAAGTTAACTGGCAGTGCTATAGCATAGGCCAGCCCCAGTTTATATTAAACTCTATATAGAGAATGGTATTGAATCAAAACCCAAACTTGGAATTGAAACTCCATATTTTAACACATGATTCCCCACACCTTGGCGGTCATTTTGAGCCTATTCCCGTCCAATTCCGTGACGGGCCGTTTTGATTCTAACGAAAGCACCCTTTTTAACAGGCCGCCGACCTTGCGGGCCGTTTTTGAAGGGCTTGGGCTATCCCAGCATTCCCAGTGAATAGCTGGAAAAATTCGTCTTGGCCTGGGCTTCGAAACGCTGGCTTCGGTTTGTTCGTGCGACGTTTCTAAGCGCCTCAAATAAGGGGACGAAGTTAACTGGCAGTGCTATAGCATAGGCCAGCCCCAGTTTATATTAAACTCTATATAGAGAATGGTATTGAATCAAAACCCAAACTTGGAATTGAAACTCCATATTTTAACACATGATTCCCCACACCTTGGCGGTCATTTTGAGCCTATTCCCGTCCAATTCCGTGACGGGCCGTTTTGATTCTAACGAAAGCACCCTTTTTAACAGGCCGCCGACCTTGCGGGCCGTTTTTGAAGGGCTTGGGCTATCCCAGCATTCCCAGTGAATAGCTGGAAAAATTCGTCTTGGCCTGGGCTTCGAAACGCTGGCTTCGGTTTGTTCGTGCGACGTTTCTAAGCGCCTCAAATAAGGGGACGAAGTTAACTGGCAGTGCTATAGCATAGGCCAGCCCCAGTTTATATTAAACTCTATATAGAGAATGGTATTGAATCAAAACCCAAACTTGGAATTGAAACTCCATATTTTAACACATGATTCCCCACACCTTGGCGGTCATTTTGAGCCTATTCCCGTCCAATTCCGTGACGGGCCGTTTTGATTCTAACGAAAGCACCCTTTTTAACAGGCCGCCGGACCTTGCGGGCCGTTTTTGAAGGGCTTGGGCTATCCCAGCATTCCCAGTGAATAGCTGGAAAAATTCGTCTTGGCCTGGGCTTCGAAACGCTGGCTTCGGTTTGTTCGTGCGACGTTTCTAAGCGCCTCAAATAAGGGGACGAAGTTAACTGGCAGTGCTATAGCATAGGCCAGCCCCAGTTTATATTAAACTCTATATAGAGAATGGTATTGAATCAAAACCCAAACTTGGAATTGAAACTCCATATTTTAACACATGATTCCCCACACCTTGGCGGTCATTTTGAGCCTATTCCCGTCCAATTCCGTGACGGGCCGTTTTGATTCTAACGAAAGCACCCTTTTTAACAGGCCGCCGACCTTGCGGGCCGTTTTTGAAGGGCTTGGGCTATCCCAGCATTCCCAGTGAATAGCTGGAAAAATTCGTCTTGGCCTGGGCTTCGAAACGCTGGCTTCGGTTTGTTCGTGCGACGTTTCTAAGCGCCTCAAATGAGGGGACGAAGTTAACTGGCAGTGCTATAGCATAGGCCAGCCCCAGTTTATATTAAACTCTATATAGAGAATGGTATTGAATCAAAACCCAAACTTGGAATTGAAACTCCATATTTTAACACATGATTCCCCACACCTTGGCGGTCATTTTGAGCCTATTCCCGTCCAATTCCGTGACGGGCCGTTTTGATTCTAACGAAAGCACCCTTTTTAACAGGCCGCCGACCTTGCGGGCCGTTTTTGAAGGGCTTGGGCTATCCCAGCATTCCCAGTGAATAGCTGGAAAAATTCGTCTTGGCCTGGGCTTCGAAACGCTGGCTTCGGTTTGTTCGTGCGACGTTTCTAAGCGCCTCAAATAAGGGGACGAAGTTAACTGGCAGTGATATAGCATAGGCCAGCCCCAGTTTATATTAAACTCTATATAGAGAATGGTATTGAATCAAAACCCAAACTTGGAATTGAAACTCCATATTTTAACACATGATTCCCCACACCTTGGCGGTCATTTTGAGCCTATTCCCGTCCAATTCCGTGACGGGCCGTTTTGATTCTAACGAAAGCACCCTTTTTAACAGGCCGCCGACCTTGCGGGCCGTTTTTGAAGGGCTTGGGCTATCCCAGCATTCCCAGTGAATAGCTGGAAAAATTCGTCTTGGCCTGGGCTTCGAAACGCTGGCTTCGGTTTGTTCGTGCGACGTTTCTAAGCGCCTCAAATAAGGGGACGAAGTTAACTGGCAGTGCTATAGCATAGGCCAGCCCCAGTTTATATTAAACTCTATATAGAGAATGGTATTGAATCAAAACCCAAACTTGGAATTGAAACTCCATATTTTAACACATGATTCCCCACACCTTGGCGGTCATTTTGAGCCTATTCCCGTCCAATTCCGTGACGGGCCGTTTTGATTCTAACGAAAGCACCCTTTTTAACAGGCCGCCGACCTTGCGGGCCGTTTTTGAAGGGCTTGGGCTATCCCAGCATTCCCAGTGAATAGCTGGAAAAATTCGTCTTGGCCTGGGCTTCGAAACGCTGGCTTCGGTTTGTTCGTGCGACGTTTCTAAGCGCCTCAAATAAGGGGACGAAGTTAACTGGCAGTGCTATAGCATAGGCCAGCCCCAGTTTATATTAAACTCTATATAGAGAATGGTATTGAATCAAAACCCAAACTTGGAATTGAAACTCCATATTTTAACACATGATTCCCCACACCTTGGCGGTCATTTTGAGCCTATTCCCGTCCAATTCCGTGACGGGCCGTTTTGATTCTAACGAAAGCACCCTTTTTAACAGGCCGCCGACCTTGCGGGCCGTTTTTGAAGGGCTTGGGCTATCCCAGCATTCCCAGTGAATAGCTGGAAAAATTCGTCTTGGCCTGGGCTTCGAAACGCTGGCTTCGGTTTGTTCGTGCGACGTTTCTAAGCGCCTCAAATAAGGGGACGAAGTTAACTGGCAGTGCTATAGCATAGGCCAGCCCCAGTTTATATTAAACTCTATATAGAGAATGGTATTGAATCAAAACCCAAACTTGGAATTGAAACTCCATATTTTAACACATGATTCCCCACACCTTGGCGGTCATTTTGAGCCTATTCCCGTCCAATTCCGTGACGGGCCGTTTTGATTCTAACGAAAGCACCCTTTTTAACAGGCCGCCGACCTTGCGGGCCGTTTTTGAAGGGCTTGGGCTATCCCAGCATTCCCAGTGAATAGCTGGAAAAATTCGTCTTGGCCTGGGCTTCGAAACGCTGGCTTCGGTTTGTTCGTGCGACGTTTCTAAGCGCCTCAAATAAGGGGACGAAGTTAACTGGCAGTGCTATAGCATAGGCCAGCCCCAGTTTATATTAAACTCTATATAGAGAATGGTATTGAATCAAAACCCAAACTTGGAATTGAAACTCCATATTTTAACACATGATTCCCCACACCTT
>OW387143.1:14905009-14938034 GCA_936440205.1 Lepidonotus clava | reverse complement strand
GAAACGTCGCACGAACAAACCGAAGCCAGCGTTTCGAAGCCCAGGCCAAGACGAATTTTTCCAGCTATTCACTGGGAATGCTGGGATAGCCCAAGCCCTTCAAAAACGGCCCGCAAGGTCGGCGGCCTGTTAAAAAGGGTGCTTTCGTTAGAATCAAAACGGCCCGTCACGGAATTGGACGGGAATAGGCTCAAAATGACCGCCAAGGTGTGGGGAATCATGTGTTAAAATATGGAGTTTCAATTCCAAGTTTGGGTTTTGATTCAATACCATTCTCTATATAGAGTTTAATATAAACTGGGGCTGGCCTATGCTATAGCACTGCCAGTTAACTTCGTCCCCTTATTTGAGGCGCTTAGAAACGTCGCACGAACAAACCGAAGCCAGCGTTTCGAAGCCCAGGCCAAGACGAATTTTTCCAGCTATTCACTGGGAATGCTGGGATAGCCCAAGCCCTTCAAAAACGGCCCGCAAGGTCGGCGGCCTGTTAAAAAGGGTGCTTTCGTTAGAATCAAAACGGCCCGTCACGGAATTGGACGGGAATAGGCTCAAAATGACCGCCAAGGTGTGGGGAATCATGTGTTAAAATATGGAGTTTCAATTCCAAGTTTGGGTTTTGATTCAATACCATTCTCTATATAGAGTTTAATATAAACTGGGGCTGGCCTATGCTATAGCACTGCCAGTTAACTTCGTCCCCTTATTTGAGGCGCTTAGAAACGTCGCACGAACAAACCGAAGCCAGCGTTTCGAAGCCCAGGCCAAGACGAATTTTTCCAGCTATTCACTGGGAATGCTGGGATAGCCCATGCCCTTCAAAAACGGCCCGCAAGGTCGGCGGCCTGTTAAAAAGGGTGCTTTCGTTAGAATCAAAACGGCCCGTCACGGAATTGGACGGGAATAGGCTCAAAATGACCGCCAAGGTGTGGGGAATCATGTGTTAAAATATGGAGTTTCAATTCCAAGTTTGGGTTTTGATTCAATACCATTCTCTATATAGAGTTTAATATAAACTGGGGCTGGCCTATGCTATAGCACTGCCAGTTAACTTCGTCCCCTTATTTGAGGCGCTTAGAAACGTCGCACGAACAAACCGAAGCCAGCGTTTCGAAGCCCAGGCCAAGACGAATTTTTCCAGCTATTCACTGGGAATGCTGGGATAGCCCAAGCCCTTCAAAAACGGCCCGCAAGGTCGGCGGCCTGTTAAAAAGGGTGCTTTCGTTAGAATCAAAACGGCCCGTCACGGAATTGGACGGGAATAGGCTCAAAATGACCGCCAAGGTGTGGGGAATCATGTGTTAAAATATGGAGTTTCAATTCCAAGTTTGGGTTTTGATTCAATACCATTCTCTATATAGAGTTTAATATAAACTGGGGCTGGCCTATGCTATAGCACTGCCAGTTAACTTCGTCCCCTTATTTGAGGCGCTTAGAAACGTCGCACGAACAAACCGAAGCCAGCGTTTCGAAGCCCAGGCCAAGACGAATTTTTCCAGCTATTCACTGGGAATGCTGGGATAGCCCAAGCCCTTCAAAAACGGCCCGCAAGGTCGGCGGCCTGTTAAAAAGGGTGCTTTCGTTAGAATCAAAACGGCCCGTCACGGAATTGGACGGGAATAGGCTCAAAATGACCGCCAAGGTGTGGGGGAATCATGTGTTAAAATATGGAGTTTCAATTCCAAGTTTGGGTTTTGATTCAATACCATTCTCTATATAGAGTTTAATATAAACTGGGGCTGGCCTATGCTATAGCACTGCCAGTTAACTTCGTCCCCTTATTTGAGGCGCTTAGAAACGTCGCACGAACAAACCGAAGCCAGCGTTTCGAAGCCCAGGCCAAGACGAATTTTTCCAGCTATTCACTGGGAATGCTGGGATAGCCCAAGCCCTTCAAAAACGGCCCGCAAGGTCGGCGGCCTGTTAAAAAGGGTGCTTTCGTTAGAATCAAAACGGCCCGTCACGGAATTGGACGGGAATAGGCTCAAAATGACCGCCAAGGTGTGGGGAATCATGTGTTAAAATATGGAGTTTCAATTCCAAGTTTGGGTTTTGATTCAATACCATTCTCTATATAGAGTTTAATATAAACTGGGGCTGGCCTATGCTATAGCACTGCCAGTTAACTTCGTCCCCTTATTTGAGGCGCTTAGAAACGTCGCACGAACAAACCGAAGCCAGCGTTTCGAAGCCCAGGCCAAGACGAATTTTTCCAGCTATTCACTGGGAATGCTGGGATAGCCCAAGCCCTTCAAAAACGGCCCGCAAGGTCGGCGGCCTGTTAAAAAGGGTGCTTTCGTTAGAATCAAAACGGCCCGTCACGGAATTGGACGGGAATAGGCTCAAAATGACCGCCAAGGTGTGGGGAATCATGTGTTAAAATATGGAGTTTCAATTCCAAGTTTGGGTTTTGATTCAATACCATTCTCTATATAGAGTTTAATATAAACTGGGGCTGGCCTATGCTATAGCACTGCCAGTTAACTTCGTCCCCTTATTTGAGGCGCTTAGAAACGTCGCACGAACAAACCGAAGCCAGCGTTTCGAAGCCCAGGCCAAGACGAATTTTTCCAGCTATTCACTGGGAATGCTGGGATAGCCCAAGCCCTTCAAAAACGGCCCGCAAGGTCGGCGGCCTGTTAAAAAGGGTGCTTTCGTTAGAATCAAAACGGCCCGTCACGGAATTGGACGGGAATAGGCTCAAAATGACCGCCAAGGTGTGGGGAATCATGTGTTAAAATATGGAGTTTCAATTCCAAGTTTGGGTTTTGATTCAATACCATTCTCTATATAGAGTTTAATATAAACTGGGGCTGGCCTATGCTATAGCACTGCCAGTTAACTTCGTCCCCTTATTTGAGGCGCTTAGAAACGTCGCACGAACAAACCGAAGCCAGCGTTTCGAAGCCCAGGCCAAGACGAATTTTTCCAGCTATTCACTGGGAATGCTGGGATAGCCCAAGCCCTTCAAAAACGGCCCGCAAGGTCGGCGGCCTGTTAAAAAGGGTGCTTTCGTTAGAATCAAAACGGCCCGTCACGGAATTGGACGGGAATAGGCTCAAAATGACCGCCAAGGTGTGGGGAATCATGTGTTAAAATATGGAGTTTCAATTCCAAGTTTGGGTTTTGATTCAATACCATTCTCTATATAGAGTTTAATATAAACTGGGGCTGGCCTATGCTATAGCACTGCCAGTTAACTTCGTCCCCTTATTTGAGGCGCTTAGAAACGTCGCACGAACAAACCGAAGCCAGCGTTTCGAAGCCCAGGCCAAGACGAATTTTTCCAGCTATTCACTGGGAATGCTGGGATAGCCCAAGCCCTTCAAAAACGGCCCGCAAGGTCGGCGGCCTGTTAAAAAGGGTGCTTTCGTTAGAATCAAAACGGCCCGTCACGGAATTGGACGGGAATAGGCTCAAAATGACCGCCAAGGTGTGGGGAATCATGTGTTAAAATATGGAGTTTCAATTCCAAGTTTGGGTTTTGATTCAATACCATTCTCTATATAGAGTTTAATATAAACTGGGGCTGGCCTATGCTATAGCACTGCCAGTTAACTTCGTCCCCTTATTTGAGGCGCTTAGAAACGTCGCACGAACAAACCGAAGCCAGCGTTTCGAAGCCCAGGCCAAGACGAATTTTTCCAGCTATTCACTGGGAATGCTGGGATAGCCCAAGCCCTTCAAAAACGGCCCGCAAGGTCGGCGGCCTGTTAAAAAGGGTGCTTTCGTTAGAATCAAAACGGCCCGTCACGGAATTGGACGGGAATAGGCTCAAAATGACCGCCAAGGTGTGGGGAATCAGGTGTTAAAATATGGAGTTTCAATTCCAAGTTTGGGTTTTGATTCAATACCATTCTCTATATAGAGTTTAATATAAACTGGGGCTGGCCTATGCTATAGCACTGCCAGTTAACTTCGTCCCCTTATTTGAGGCGCTTAGAAACGTCGCACGAACAAACCGAAGCCAGCGTTTCGAAGCCCAGGCCAAGACGAATTTTTCCAGCTATTCACTGGGAATGCTGGGATAGCCCAAGCCCTTCAAAAACGGCCCGCAAGGTCGGCGGCCTGTTAAAAAGGGTGCTTTCGTTAGAATCAAAACGGCCCGTCACGGAATTGGACGGGAATAGGCTCAAAATGACCGCCAAGGTGTGGGGAATCATGTGTTAAAATATGGAGTTTCAATTCCAAGTTTGGGTTTTGATTCAATACCATTCTCTATATAGAGTTTAATATAAACTGGGGCTGGCCTATGCTATAGCACTGCCAGTTAACTTCGTCCCCTTATTTGAGGCGCTTAGAAACGTCGCACGAACAAACCGAAGCCAGCGTTTCGAAGCCCAGGCCAAGACGAATTTTTCCAGCTATTCACTGGGAATGCTGGGATAGCCCAAGCCCTTCAAAAACGGCCCGCAAGGTCGGCGGCCTGTTAAAAAGGGTGCTTTCGTTAGAATCAAAACGGCCCGTCACGGAATTGGACGGGAATAGGCTCAAAATGACCGCCAAGGTGTGGGGAATCATGTGTTAAAATATGGAGTTTCAATTCCAAGTTTGGGTTTTGATTCAATACCATTCTCTATATAGAGTTTAATATAAACTGGGGCTGGCCTATGCTATAGCACTGCCAGTTAACTTCGTCCCCTTATTTGAGGCGCTTAGAAACGTCGCACGAACAAACCGAAGCCAGCGTTTCGAAGCCCAGGCCAAGACGAATTTTTCCAGCTATTCACTGGGAATGCTGGGATAGCCCAAGCCCTTCAAAAACGGCCCGCAAGGTCGGCGGCCTGTTAAAAAGGGTGCTTTCGTTAGAATCAAAACGGCCCGTCACGGAATTGGACGGGAATAGGCTCAAAATGACCGCCAAGGTGTGGGGAATCATGTGTTAAAATATGGAGTTTCAATTCCAAGTTTGGGTTTTGATTCAATACCATTCTCTATATAGAGTTTAATATAAACTGGGGCTGGCCTATGCTATAGCACTGCCAGTTAACTTCGTCCCCTTATTTGAGGCGCTTAGAAACGTCGCACGAACAAACCGAAGCCAGCGTTTCGAAGCCCAGGCCAAGACGAATTTTTCCAGCTATTCACTGGGAATGCTGGGATAGCCCAAGCCCTTCAAAAACGGCCCGCAAGGTCGGCGGCCTGTTAAAAAGGGTGCTTTCGTTAGAATCAAAACGGCCCGTCACGGAATTGGACGGGAATAGGCTCAAAATGACCGCCAAGGTGTGGGGAATCATGTGTTAAAATATGGAGTTTCAATTCCAAGTTTGGGTTTTGATTCAATACCATTCTCTATATAGAGTTTAATATAAACTGGGGCTGGCCTATGCTATAGCACTGCCAGTTAACTTCGTCCCCTTATTTGAGGCGCTTAGAAACGTCGCACGAACAAACCGAAGCCAGCGTTTCGAAGCCCAGGCCAAGACGAATTTTTCCAGCTATTCACTGGGAATGCTGGGATAGCCCAAGCCCTTCAAAAACGGCCCGCAAGGTCGGCGGCCTGTTAAAAAGGGTGCTTTCGTTAGAATCAAAACGGCCCGTCACGGAATTGGACGGGAATAGGCTCAAAATGACCGCCAAGGTGTGGGGAATCATGTGTTAAAATATGGAGTTTCAATTCCAAGTTTGGGTTTTGATTCAATACCATTCTCTATATAGAGTTTAATATAAACTGGGGCTGGCCTATGCTATAGCACTGCCAGTTAACTTCGTCCCCTTATTTGAGGCGCTTAGAAACGTCGCACGAACAAACCGAAGCCAGCGTTTCGAAGCCCAGGCCAAGACGAATTTTTCCAGCTATTCACTGGGAATGCTGGGATAGCCCAAGCCCTTCAAAAACGGCCCGCAAGGTCGGCGGCCTGTTAAAAAGGGTGCTTTCGTTAGAATCAAAACGGCCCGTCACGGAATTGGACGGGAATAGGCTCAAAATGACCGCCAAGGTGTGGGGAATCATGTGTTAAAATATGGAGTTTCAATTCCAAGTTTGGGTTTTGATTCAATACCATTCTCTATATAGAGTTTAATATAAACTGGGGCTGGCCTATGCTATAGCACTGCCAGTTAACTTCGTCCCCTTATTTGAGGCGCTTAGAAACGTCGCACGAACAAACCGAAGCCAGCGTTTCGAAGCCCAGGCCAAGACGAATTTTTCCAGCTATTCACTGGGAATGCTGGGATAGCCCAAGCCCTTCAAAAACGGCCCGCAAGGTCGGCGGCCTGTTAAAAAGGGTGCTTTCGTTAGAATCAAAACGGCCCGTCACGGAATTGGACGGGAATAGGCTCAAAATGACCGCCAAGGTGTGGGGAATCATGTGTTAAAATATGGAGTTTCAATTCCAAGTTTGGGTTTTGATTCAATACCATTCTCTATATAGAGTTTAATATAAACTGGGGCTGGCCTATGCTATAGCACTGCCAGTTAACTTCGTCCCCTTATTTGAGGCGCTTAGAAACGTCGCACGAACAAACCGAAGCCAGCGTTTCGAAGCCCAGGCCAAGACGAATTTTTCCAGCTATTCACTGGGAATGCTGGGATAGCCCAAGCCCTTCAAAAACGGCCCGCAAGGTCGGCGGCCTGTTAAAAAGGGTGCTTTCGTTAGAATCAAAACGGCCCGTCACGGAATTGGACGGGAATAGGCTCAAAATGACCGCCAAGGTGTGGGGAATCATGTGTTAAAATATGGAGTTTCAATTCCAAGTTTGGGTTTTGATTCAATACCATTCTCTATATAGAGTTTAATATAAACTGGGGCTGGCCTATGCTATAGCACTGCCAGTTAACTTCGTCCCCTTATTTGAGGCGCTTAGAAACGTCGCACGAACAAACCGAAGCCAGCGTTTCGAAGCCCAGGCCAAGACGAATTTTTCCAGCTATTCACTGGGAATGCTGGGATAGCCCAAGCCCTTCAAAAACGGCCCGCAAGGTCGGCGGCCTGTTAAAAAGGGTGCTTTCGTTAGAATCAAAACGGCCCGTCACGGAATTGGACGGGAATAGGCTCAAAATGACCGCCAAGGTGTGGGGAATCATGTGTTAAAATATGGAGTTTCAATTCCAAGTTTGGGTTTTGATTCAATACCATTCTCTATATAGAGTTTAATATAAACTGGGGCTGGCCTATGCTATAGCACTGCCAGTTAACTTCGTCCCCTTATTTGAGGCGCTTAGAAACGTCGCACGAACAAACCGAAGCCAGCGTTTCGAAGCCCAGGCC
The DNA here is from genome assembly GCA_936440205.1 of Lepidonotus clava. Taxonomy (NCBI): domain Eukaryota; kingdom Metazoa; phylum Annelida; class Polychaeta; order Phyllodocida; family Polynoidae; genus Lepidonotus; species Lepidonotus clava. The sequence goes on along the minus strand of OW387143.1, from coordinate 14,930,826 downwards.
AAGACGAATTTTTCCAGCTATTCACTGGGAATGCTGGGATAGCCCAAGCCCTTCAAAAACGGCCCGCAAGGTCGGCGGCCTGTTAAAAAGGGTGCTTTCGTTAGAATCAAAACGGCCCGTCACGGAATTGGACGGGAATAGGCTCAAAATGACCGCCAAGGTGTGGGGAATCATGTGTTAAAATATGGAGTTTCAATTCCAAGTTTGGGTTTTGATTCAATACCATTCTCTATATAGAGTTTAATATAAACTGGGGCTGGCCTATGCTATAGCACTGCCAGTTAACTTCGTCCCCTTATTTGAGGCGCTTAGAAACGTCGCACGAACAAACCGAAGCCAGCGTTTCGAAGCCCAGGCCAAGACGAATTTTTCCAGCTATTCACTGGGAATGCTGGGATAGCCCAAGCCCTTCAAAAACGGCCCGCAAGGTCGGCGGCCTGTTAAAAAGGGTGCTTTCGTTAGAATCAAAACGGCCCGTCACGGAATTGGACGGGAATAGGCTCAAAATGACCGCCAAGGTGTGGGGAATCATGTGTTAAAATATGGAGTTTCAATTCCAAGTTTGGGTTTTGATTCAATACCATTCTCTATATAGAGTTTAATATAAACTGGGGCTGGCCTATGCTATAGCACTGCCAGTTAACTTCGTCCCCTTATTTGAGGCGCTTAGAAACGTCGCACGAACAAACCGAAGCCAGCGTTTCGAAGCCCAGGCCAAGACGAATTTTTCCAGCTATTCACTGGGAATGCTGGGATAGCCCAAGCCCTTCAAAAACGGCCCGCAAGGTCGGCGGCCTGTTAAAAAGGGTGCTTTCGTTAGAATCAAAACGGCCCGTCACGGAATTGGACGGGAATAGGCTCAAAATGACCGCCAAGGTGTGGGGAATCATGTGTTAAAATATGGAGTTTCAATTCCAAGTTTGGGTTTTGATTCAATACCATTCTCTATATAGAGTTTAATATAAACTGGGGCTGGCCTATGCTATAGCACTGCCAGTTAACTTCGTCCCCTTATTTGAGGCGCTTAGAAACGTCGCACGAACAAACCGAAGCCAGCGTTTCGAAGCCCAGGCCAAGACGAATTTTTCCAGCTATTCACTGGGAATGCTGGGATAGCCCAAGCCCTTCAAAAACGGCCCGCAAGGTCGGCGGCCTGTTAAAAAGGGTGCTTTCGTTAGAATCAAAACGGCCCGTCACGGAATTGGACGGGAATAGGCTCAAAATGACCGCCAAGGTGTGGGGAATCATGTGTTAAAATATGGAGTTTCAATTCCAAGTTTGGGTTTTGATTCAATACCATTCTCTATATAGAGTTTAATATAAACTGGGGCTGGCCTATGCTATAGCACTGCCAGTTAACTTCGTCCCCTTATTTGAGGCGCTTAGAAACGTCGCACGAACAAACCGAAGCCAGCGTTTCGAAGCCCAGGCCAAGACGAATTTTTCCAGCTATTCACTGGGAATGCTGGGATAGCCCAAGCCCTTCAAAAACGGCCCGCAAGGTCGGCGGCCTGTTAAAAAGGGTGCTTTCGTTAGAATCAAAACGGCCCGTCACGGAATTGGACGGGAATAGGCTCAAAATGACCGCCAAGGTGTGGGGAATCATGTGTTAAAATATGGAGTTTCAATTCCAAGTTTGGGTTTTGATTCAATACCATTCTCTATATAGAGTTTAATATAAACTGGGGCTGGCCTATGCTATAGCACTGCCAGTTAACCTCGTCCCCTTATTTGAGGCGCTTAGAAACGTCGCACGAACAAACCGAAGCCAGCGTTTCGAAGCCCAGGCCAAGACGAATTTTTCCAGCTATTCACTGGGAATGCTGGGATAGCCCAAGCCCTTCAAAAACGGCCCGCAAGGTCGGCGGCCTGTTAAAAAGGGTGCTTTCGTTAGAATCAAAACGGCCCGTCACGGAATTGGACGGGAATAGGCTCAAAATGACCGCCAAGGTGTGGGGAATCATGTGTTAAAATATGGAGTTTCAATTCCAAGTTTGGGTTTTGATTCAATACCATTCTCTATATAGAGTTTAATATAAACTGGGGCTGGCCTATGCTATAGCACTGCCAGTTAACTTCGTCCCCTTATTTGAGGCGCTTAGAAACGTCGCACGAACAAACCGAAGCCAGCGTTTCGAAGCCCAGGCCAAGACGAATTTTTCCAGCTATTCACTGGGAATGCTGGGATAGCCCAAGCCCTTCAAAAACGGCCCGCAAGGTCGGCGGCCTGTTAAAAAGGGTGCTTTCGTTAGAATCAAAACGGCCCGTCACGGAATTGGACGGGAATAGGCTCAAAATGACCGCCAAGGTGTGGGGAATCATGTGTTAAAATATGGAGTTTCAATTCCAAGTTTGGGTTTTGATTCAATACCATTCTCTATATAGAGTTTAATATAAACTGGGGCTGGCCTATGCTATAGCACTGCCAGTTAACTTCGTCCCCTTATTTGAGGCGCTTAGAAACGTCGCACGAACAAACCGAAGCCAGCGTTTCGAAGCCCAGGCCAAGACGAATTTTTCCAGCTATTCACTGGGAATGCTGGGATAGCCCAAGCCCTTCAAAAACGGCCCGCAAGGTCGGCGGCCTGTTAAAAAGGGTGCTTTCGTTAGAATCAAAACGGCCCGTCACGGAATTGGACGGGAATAGGCTCAAAATGACCGCCAAGGTGTGGGGAATCATGTGTTAAAATATGGAGTTTCAATTCCAAGTTTGGGTTTTGATTCAATACCATTCTCTATATAGAGTTTAATATAAACTGGGGCTGGCCTATGCTATAGCACTGCCAGTTAACTTCGTCCCCTTATTTGAGGCGCTTAGAAACGTCGCACGAACAAACCGAAGCCAGCGTTTCGAAGCCCAGGCCAAGACGAATTTTTCCAGCTATTCACTGGGAATGCTGGGATAGCCCAAGCCCTTCAAAAACGGCCCGCAAGGTCGGCGGCCTGTTAAAAAGGGTGCTTTCGTTAGAATCAAAACGGCCCGTCACGGAATTGGACGGGAATAGGCTCAAAATGACCGCCAAGGTGTGGGGAATCATGTGTTAAAATATGGAGTTTCAATTCCAAGTTTGGGTTTTGATTCAATACCATTCTCTATATAGAGTTTAATATAAACTGGGGCTGGCCTATGCTATAGCACTGCCAGTTAACTTCGTCCCCTTATTTGAGGCGCTTAGAAACGTCGCACGAACAAACCGAAGCCAGCGTTTCGAAGCCCAGGCCAAGACGAATTTTTCCAGCTATTCACTGGGAATGCTGGGATAGCCCAAGCCCTTCAAAAACGGCCCGCAAGGTCGGCGGCCTGTTAAAAAGGGTGCTTTCGTTAGAATCAAAACGGCCCGTCACGGAATTGGACGGGAATAGGCTCAAAATGACCGCCAAGGTGTGGGGAATCATGTGTTAAAATATGGAGTTTCAATTCCAAGTTTGGGTTTTGATTCAATACCATTCTCTATATAGAGTTTAATATAAACTGGGGCTGGCCTATGCTATAGCACTGCCAGTTAACTTCGTCCCCTTATTTGAGGCGCTTAGAAACGTCGCACGAACAAACCGAAGCCAGCGTTTCGAAGCCCAGGCCAAGACGAATTTTTCCAGCTATTCACTGGGAATGCTGGGATAGCCCAAGCCCTTCAAAAACGGCCCGCAAGGTCGGCGGCCTGTTAAAAAGGGTGCTTTCGTTAGAATCAAAACGGCCCGTCACGGAATTGGACGGGAATAGGCTCAAAATGACCGCCAAGGTGTGGGGAATCATGTGTTAAAATATGGAGTTTCAATTCCAAGTTTGGGTTTTGATTCAATACCATTCTCTATATAGAGTTTAATATAAACTGGGGCTGGCCTATGCTATAGCACTGCCAGTTAACTTCGTCCCCTTATTTGAGGCGCTTAGAAACGTCGCACGAACAAACCGAAGCCAGCGTTTCGAAGCCCAGGCCAAGACGAATTTTTCCAGCTATTCACTGGGAATGCTGGGATAGCCCAAGCCCTTCAAAAACGGCCCGCAAGGTCGGCGGCCTGTTAAAAAGGGTGCTTTCGTTAGAATCAAAACGGCCCGTCACGGAATTGGACGGGAATAGGCTCAAAATGACCGCCAAGGTGTGGGGAATCATGTGTTAAAATATGGAGTTTCAATTCCAAGTTTGGGTTTTGATTCAATACCATTCTCTATATAGAGTTTAATATAAACTGGGGCTGGCCTATGCTATAGCACTGCCAGTTAACTTCGTCCCCTTATTTGAGGCGCTTAGAAACGTCGCACGAACAAACCGAAGCCAGCGTTTCGAAGCCCAGGCCAAGACGAATTTTTCCAGCTATTCACTGGGAATGCTGGGATAGCCCAAGCCCTTCAAAAACGGCCCGCAAGGTCGGCGGCCTGTTAAAAAGGGTGCTTTCGTTAGAATCAAAACGGCCCGTCACGGAATTGGACGGGAATAGGCTCAAAATGACCGCCAAGGTGTGGGGAATCATGTGTTAAAATATGGAGTTTCAATTCCAAGTTTGGGTTTTGATTCAATACCATTCTCTATATAGAGTTTAATATAAACTGGGGCTGGCCTATGCTATAGCACTGCCAGTTAACTTCGTCCCCTTATTTGAGGCGCTTAGAAACGTCGCACGAACAAACCGAAGCCAGCGTTTCGAAGCCCAGGCCAAGACGAATTTTTCCAGCTATTCACTGGGAATGCTGGGATAGCCCAAGCCCTTCAAAAACGGCCCGCAAGGTCGGCGGCCTGTTAAAAAGGGTGCTTTCGTTAGAATCAAAACGGCCCGTCACGGAATTGGACGGGAATAGGCTCAAAATGACCGCCAAGGTGTGGGGAATCATGTGTTAAAATATGGAGTTTCAATTCCAAGTTTGGGTTTTGATTCAATACCATTCTCTATATAGAGTTTAATATAAACTGGGGCTGGCCTATGCTATAGCACTGCCAGTTAACTTCGTCCCCTTATTTGAGGCGCTTAGAAACGTCGCACGAACAAACCGAAGCCAGCGTTTCGAAGCCCAGGCCAAGACGAATTTTTCCAGCTATTCACTGGGAATGCTGGGATAGCCCAAGCCCTTCAAAAACGGCCCGCAAGGTCGGCGGCCTGTTAAAAAGGGTGCTTTCGTTAGAATCAAAACGGCCCGTCACGGAATTGGACGGGAATAGGCTCAAAATGACCGCCAAGGTGTGGGGAATCATGTGTTAAAATATGGAGTTTCAATTCCAAGTTTGGGTTTTGATTCAATACCATTCTCTATATAGAGTTTAATATAAACTGGGGCTGGCCTATGCTATAGCACTGCCAGTTAACTTCGTCCCCTTATTTGAGGCGCTTAGAAACGTCGCACGAACAAACCGAAGCCAGCGTTTCGAAGCCCAGGCCAAGACGAATTTTTCCAGCTATTCACTGGGAATGCTGGGATAGCGCCAAGCCCTTCAAAAACGGCCCGCAAGGTCGGCGGCCTGTTAAAAAGGGTGCTTTCGTTAGAATCAAAACGGCCCGTCACGGAATTGGACGGGAATAGGCTCAAAATGACCGCCAAGGTGTGGGGAATCATGTGTTAAAATATGGAGTTTCAATTCCAAGTTTGGGTTTTGATTCAATACCATTCTCTATATAGAGTTTAATATAAACTGGGGCTGGCCTATGCTATAGCACTGCCAGTTAACTTCGTCCCCTTATTTGAGGCGCTTAGAAACGTCGCACGAACAAACCGAAGCCAGCGTTTCGAAGCCCAGGCCAAGACGAATTTTTCCAGCTATTCACTGGGAATGCTGGGATAGCCCAAGCCCTTCAAAAACGGCCCGCAAGGTCGGCGGCCTGTTAAAAAGGGTGCTTTCGTTAGAATCAAAACGGCCCGTCACGGAATTGGACGGGAATAGGCTCAAAATGACCGCCAAGGTGTGGGGAATCATGTGTTAAAATATGGAGTTTCAATTCCATGTTTGGGTTTTGATTCAATACCATTCTCTATATAGAGTTTAATATAAACTGGGGCTGGCCTATGCTATAGCACTGCCAGTTAACTTCGTCACCTTATTTGAGGCGCTTAGAAACGTCGCACGAACAAACCGAAGCCAGCGTTTCGAAGCCCAGGCCAAGACGAATTTTTCCAGCTATTCACTGGGAATGCTGGGATAGCCCAAGCCCTTCAAAAACGGCCCGCAAGGTCGGCGGCCTGTTAAAAAGGGTGCTTTCGTTAGAATCAAAACGGCCCGTCACGGAACTTGGACGGGAATAGGCTCAAAATGACCGCCAAGGTGTGGGGAATCATGTGTTAAAATATGGAGTTTCAATTCCAAGTTTGGGTTTTGATTCAATACCATTCTCTATATAGAGTTTAATATAAACTGGGGCTGGCCTATGCTATAGCACTGCCAGTTAACTTCGTCCCCTTATTTGAGGCGCTTAGAAACGTCGCACGAACAAACCGAAGCCAGCGTTTCGAAGCCCAGGCCAAGACGAATTTTTCCAGCTATTCACTGGGAATGCTGGGATAGCCCAAGCCCTTCAAAAACGGCCCGCAAGGTCGGCGGCCTGTTAAAAAGGGTGCTTTCGTTAGAATCAAAACGGCCCGTCACGGAATTGGACGGGAATAGGCTCAAAATGACCGCCAAGGTGTGGGGAATCATGTGTTAAAATATGGAGTTTCAATTCCAAGTTTGGGTTTTGATTCAATACCATTCTCTATATAGAGTTTAATATAAACTGGGGCTGGCCTATGCTATAGCACTGCCAGTTAACTTCGTCCCCTTATTTGAGGCGCTTAGAAACGTCGCACGAACAAACCGAAGCCAGCGTTTCGAAGCCCAGGCCAAGACGAAATTTTTCCAGCTATTCACTGGGAATGCTGGGATAGCCCAAGCCCTTCAAAAACGGCCCGCAAGGTCGGCGGCCTGTTAAAAAGGGTGCTTTCGTTAGAATCAAAACGGCCCGTCACGGAATTGGACGGGAATAGGCTCAAAATGACCGCCAAGGTGTGGGGAATCATGTGTTAAAATATGGAGTTTCAATTCCAAGTTTGGGTTTTGATTCAATACCATTCTCTATATAGAGTTTAATATAAACTGGGGCTGGCCTATGCTATAGCACTGCCAGTTAACTTCGTCCCCTTATTTGAGGCGCTTAGAAACGTCGCACGAACAAACCGAAGCCAGCGTTTCGAAGCCCAGGCCAAGACGAATTTTTCCAGCTATTCACTGGGAATGCTGGGATAGCCCAAGCCCTTCAAAAACGGCCCGCAAGGTCGGCGGCCTGTTAAAAAGGGTGCTTTCGTTAGAATCAAAACGGCCCGTCACGGAATTGGACGGGAATAGGCTCAAAATGACCGCCAAGGTGTGGGGAATCATGTGTTAAAATATGGAGTTTCAATTCCAAGTTTGGGTTTTGATTCAATACCATTCTCTATATAGAGTTTAATATAAACTGGGGCTGGCCTATGCTATAGCACTGCCAGTTAACTTCGTCCCCTTATTTGAGGCGCTTAGAAACGTCGCACGAACAAACCGAAGCCAGCGTTTCGAAGCCCAGGCCAAGACGAATTTTTCCAGCTATTCACTGGGAATGCTGGGATAGCCCAAGCCCTTCAAAAACGGCCCGCAAGGTCGGCGGCCTGTTAAAAAAGGGTGCTTTCGTTAGAATCAAAACGGCCCGTCACGGAATTGGACGGGAATAGGCTCAAAATGACCGCCAAGGTGTGGGGAATCATGTGTTAAAATATGGAGTTTCAATTCCAAGTTTGGGTTTTGATTCAATACCATTCTCTATATAGAGTTTAATATAAACTGGGGCTGGCCTATGCTATAGCACTGCCAGTTAACTTCGTCCCCTTATTTGAGGCGCTTAGAAACGTCGCACGAACAAACCGAAGCCACGCGTTTCGAAGCCCAGGCCAAGACGAATTTTTCCAGCTATTCACTGGGAATGCTGGGATAGCCCAAGCCCTTCAAAAACGGCCCGCAAGGTCGGCGGCCTGTTAAAAAGGGTGCTTTCGTTAGAATCAAAACGGCCCGTCACGGAATTGGACGGGAATAGGCTCAAAATGACCGCCAAGGTGTGGGGAATCATGTGTTAAAATATGGAGTTTCAATTCCAAGTTTGGGTTTTGATTCAATACCATTCTCTATATAGAGTTTAATATAAACTGGGGCTGGCCTATGCTATAGCACTGCCAGTTAACTTCGTCCCCTTATTTGAGGCGCTTAGAAACGTCGCACGAACAAACCGAAGCCAGCGTTTCGAAGCCCAGGCCAAGACGAATTTTTCCAGCTATTCACTGGGAATGCTGGGATAGCCCAAGCCCTTCAAAAACGGCCCGCAAGGTCGGCGGCCTGTTAAAAAGGGTGCTTTCGTTAGAATCAAAACGGCCCGTCACGGAATTGGACGGGAATAGGCTCAAAATGACCGCCAAGGTGTGGGGAATCATGTGTTAAAATATGGAGTTTCAATTCCAAGTTTGGGTTTTGATTCAATACCATTCTCTATATAGAGTTTAATATAAACTGGGGCTGGCCTATGCTATAGCACTGCCAGTTAACTTCGTCCCCTTATTTGAGGCGCTTAGAAACGTCGCACGAACAAACCGAAGCCAGCGTTTCGAAGCCCAGGCCAAGACGAATTTTTCCAGCTATTCACTGGGAATGCTGGGATAGCCCAAGCCCTTCAAAAACGGCCCGCAAGGTCGGCGGCCTGTTAAAAAGGGTGCTTTCGTTAGAATCAAAACGGCCCGTCACGGAATTGGACGGGAATAGGCTCAAAATGACCGCCAAGGTGTGGGGAATCATGTGTTAAAATATGGAGTTTCAATTCCAAGTTTGGGTTTTGATTCAATACCATTCTCTATATAGAGTTTAATATAAACTGGGGCTGGCCTATGCTATAGCACTGCCAGTTAACTTCGTCCCCTTATTTGAGGCGCTTAGAAACGTCGCACGAACAAACCGAAGCCAGCGTTTCGAAGCCCAGGCCAAGACGAATTTTTCCAGCTATTCACTGGGAATGCTGGGATAGCCCAAGCCCTTCAAAAACGGCCCGCAAGGTCGGCGGCCTGTTAAAAAGGGTGCTTTCGTTAGAATCAAAACGGCCCGTCACGGAATTGGACGGGAATAGGCTCAAAATGACCGCCAAGGTGTGGGGAATCATGTGTTAAAATATGGAGTTTCAATTCCAAGTTTGGGTTTTGATTCAATACCATTCTCTATATAGAGTTTAATATAAACTGGGGCTGGCCTATGCTATAGCACTGCCAGTTAACTTCGTCCCCTTATTTGAGGCGCTTAGAAACGTCGCACGAACAAACCGAAGCCAGCGTTTCGAAGCCCAGGCCAAGACGAATTTTTCCAGCTATTCACTGGGAATGCTGGGATAGCCCAAGCCCTTCAAAAACGGCCCGCAAGGTCGGCGGCCTGTTAAAAAGGGTGCTTTCGTTAGAATCAAAACGGCCCGTCACGGAATTGGACGGGAATAGGCTCAAAATGACCGCCAAGGTGTGGGGAATCATGTGTTAAAATATGGAGTTTCAATTCCAAGTTTGGGTTTTGATTCAATACCATTCTCTATATAGAGTTTAATATAAACTGGGGCTGGCCTATGCTATAGCACTGCCAGTTAACTTCGTCCCCTTATTTGAGGCGCTTAGAAACGTCGCACGAACAAACCGAAGCCAGCGTTTCGAAGCCCAGGCCAAGACGAATTTTTCCAGCTATTCACTGGGAATGCTGGGATAGCCCAAGCCCTTCAAAAACGGCCCGCAAGGTCGGCGGCCTGTTAAAAAGGGTGCTTTCGTTAGAATCAAAACGGCCCGTCACGGAATTGGACGGGAATAGGCTCAAAATGACCGCCAAGGTGTGGGGAATCATGTGTTAAAATATGGAGTTTCAATTCCAAGTTTGGGTTTTGATTCAATACCATTCTCTATATAGAGTTTAATATAAACTGGGGCTGGCCTATGCTATAGCACTGCCAGTTAACTTCGTCCCCTTATTTGAGGCGCTTAGAAACGTCGCACGAACAAACCGAAGCCAGCGTTTCGAAGCCCAGGCCAAGACGAATTTTTCCAGCTATTCACTGGGAATGCTGGGATAGCCCAAGCCCTTCAAAAACGGCCCGCAAGGTCGGCGGCCTGTTAAAAAGGGTGCTTTCGTTAGAATCAAAACGGCCCGTCACGGAATTGGACGGGAATAGGCTCAAAATGACCGCCAAGGTGTGGGGAATCATGTGTTAAAATATGGAGTTTCAATTCCAAGTTTGGGTTTTGATTCAATACCATTCTCTATATAGAGTTTAATATAAACTGGGGCTGGCCTATGCTATAGCACTGCCAGTTAACTTCGTCCCCTTATTTGAGGCGCTTAGAAACGTCGCACGAACAAACCGAAGCCAGCGTTTCGAAGCCCAGGCCAAGACGAATTTTTCCAGCTATTCACTGGGAATGCTGGGATAGCCCAAGCCCTTCAAAAACGGCCCGCAAGGTCGGCGGCCTGTTAAAAAGGGTGCTTTCGTTAGAATCAAAACGGCCCGTCACGGAATTGGACGGGAATAGGCTCAAAATGACCGCCAAGGTGTGGGGAATCATGTGTTAAAATATGGAGTTTCAATTCCAAGTTTGGGTTTTGATTCAATACCATTCTCTATATAGAGTTTAATATAAACTGGGGCTGGCCTATGCTATAGCACTGCCAGTTAACTTCGTCCCCTTATTTGAGGCGCTTAGAAACGTCGCACGAACAAACCGAAGCCAGCGTTTCGAAGCCCAGGCCAAGACGAATTTTTCCAGCTATTCACTGGGAATGCTGGGATAGCCCAAGCCCTTCAAAAACGGCCCGCAAGGTCGGCGGCCTGTTAAAAAGGGTGCTTTCGTTAGAATCAAAACGGCCCGTCACGGAATTGGACGGGAATAGGCTCAAAATGACCGCCAAGGTGTGGGGAATCATGTGTTAAAATATGGAGTTTCAATTCCAAGTTTGGGTTTTGATTCAATACCATTCTCTATATAGAGTTTAATATAAACTGGGGCTGGCCTATGCTATAGCACTGCCAGTTAACTTCGTCCCCTTATTTGAGGCGCTTAGAAACGTCGCACGAACAAACCGAAGCCAGCGTTTCGAAGCCCAGGCCAAGACGAATTTTTCCAGCTATTCACTGGGAATGCTGGGATAGCCCAAGCCCTTCAAAAACGGCCCGCAAGGTCGGCGGCCTGTTAAAAAGGGTGCTTTCGTTAGAATCAAAACGGCCCGTCACGGAATTGGACGGGAATAGGCTCAAAATGACCGCCAAGGTGTGGGGAATCATGTGTTAAAATATGGAGTTTCAATTCCAAGTTTGGGTTTTGATTCAATACCATTCTCTATATAGAGTTTAATATAAACTGGGGCTGGCCTATGCTATAGCACTGCCAGTTAACTTCGTCCCCTTATTTGAGGCGCTTAGAAACGTCGCACGAACAAACCGAAGCCAGCGTTTCGAAGCCCAGGCCAAGACGAATTTTTCCAGCTATTCACTGGGAATGCTGGGATAGCCCAAGCCCTTCAAAAACGGCCCGCAAGGTCGGCGGCCTGTTAAAAAGGGTGCTTTCGTTAGAATCAAAACGGCCCGTCACGGAATTGGACGGGAATAGGCTCAAAATGACCGCCAAGGTGTGGGGAATCATGTGTTAAAATATGGAGTTTCAATTCCAAGTTTGGGTTTTGATTCAATACCATTCTCTATATAGAGTTTAATATAAACTGGGGCTGGCCTATGCTATAGCACTGCCAGTTAACTTCGTCCCCTTATTTGAGGCGCTTAGAAACGTCGCACGAACAAACCGAAGCCAGCGTTTCGAAGCCCAGGCCAAGACGAATTTTTCCAGCTATTCACTGGGAATGCTGGGATAGCCCAAGCCCTTCAAAAACGGCCCGCAAGGTCGGCGGCCTGTTAAAAAGGGTGCTTTCGTTAGAATCAAAACGGCCCGTCACGGAATTGGACGGGAATAGGCTCAAAATGACCGCCAAGGTGTGGGGAATCATGTGTTAAAATATGGAGTTTCAATTCCAAGTTTGGGTTTTGATTCAATACCATTCTCTATATAGAGTTTAATATAAACTGGGGCTGGCCTATGCTATAGCACTGCCAGTTAACTTCGTCCCCTTATTTGAGGCGCTTAGAAACGTCGCACGAACAAACCGAAGCCAGCGTTTCGAAGCCCAGGCCAAGACGAATTTTTCCAGCTATTCACTGGGAATGCTGGGATAGCCCAAGCCCTTCAAAAACGGCCCGCAAGGTCGGCGGCCTGTTAAAAAGGGTGCTTTCGTTAGAATCAAAACGGCCCGTCACGGAATTGGACGGGAATAGGCTCAAAATGACCGCCAAGGTGTGGGGAATCATGTGTTAAAATATGGAGTTTCAATTCCAAGTTTGGGTTTTGATTCAATACCATTCTCTATATAGAGTTTAATATAAACTGGGGCTGGCCTATGCTATAGCACTGCCAGTTAACTTCGTCCCCTTATTTGAGGCGCTTAGAAACGTCGCACGAACAAACCGAAGCCAGCGTTTCGAAGCCCAGGCCAAGACGAATTTTTCCAGCTATTCACTGGGAATGCTGGGATAGCCCAAGCCCTTCAAAAACGGCCCGCAAGGTCGGCGGCCTGTTAAAAAGGGTGCTTTCGTTAGAATCAAAACGGCCCGTCACGGAATTGGACGGGAATAGGCTCAAAATGACCGCCAAGGTGTGGGGAATCATGTGTTAAAATATGGAGTTTCAATTCCAAGTTTGGGTTTTGATTCAATACCATTCTCTATATAGAGTTTAATATAAACTGGGGCTGGCCTATGCTATAGCACTGCCAGTTAACTTCGTCCCCTTATTTGAGGCGCTTAGAAACGTCGCACGAACAAACCGAAGCCAGCGTTTCGAAGCCCAGGCCAAGACGAATTTTTCCAGCTATTCACTGGGAATGCTGGGATAGCCCAAGCCCTTCAAAAACGGCCCGCAAGGTCGGCGGCCTGTTAAAAAGGGTGCTTTCGTTAGAATCAAAACGGCCCGTCACGGAATTGGACGGGAATAGGCTCAAAATGACCGCCAAGGTGTGGGGAATCATGTGTTAAAATATGGAGTTTCAATTCCAAGTTTGGGTTTTGATTCAATACCATTCTCTATATAGAGTTTAATATAAACTGGGGCTGGCCTATGCTATAGCACTGCCAGTTAACTTCGTCCCCTTATTTGAGGCGCTTAGAAACGTCGCACGAACAAACCGAAGCCAGCGTTTCGAAGCCCAGGCCAAGACGAATTTTTCCAGCTATTCACTGGGAATGCTGGGATAGCCCAAGCCCTTCAAAAACGGCCCGCAAGGTCGGCGGCCTGTTAAAAAGGGTGCTTTCGTTAGAATCAAAACGGCCCGTCACGGAATTGGACGGGAATAGGCTCAAAATGACCGCCAAGGTGTGGGGAATCATGTGTTAAAATATGGAGTTTCAATTCCAAGTTTGGGTTTTGATTCAATACCATTCTCTATATAGAGTTTAATATAAACTGGGGCTGGCCTATGCTATAGCACTGCCAGTTAACTTCGTCCCCTTATTTGAGGCGCTTAGAAACGTCGCACGAACAAACCGAAGCCAGCGTTTCGAAGCCCAGGCCAAGACGAATTTTTCCAGCTATTCACTGGGAATGCTGGGATAGCCCAAGCCCTTCAAAAACGGCCCGCAAGGTCGGCGGCCTGTTAAAAAGGGTGCTTTCGTTAGAATCAAAACGGCCCGTCACGGAATTGGACGGGAATAGGCTCAAAATGACCGCCAAGGTGTGGGGAATCATGTGTTAAAATATGGAGTTTCAATTCCAAGTTTGGGTTTTGATTCAATACCATTCTCTATATAGAGTTTAATATAAACTGGGGCTGGCCTATGCTATAGCACTGCCAGTTAACTTCGTCCCCTTATTTGAGGCGCTTAGAAACGTCGCACGAACAAACCGAAGCCAGCGTTTCGAAGCCCAGGCCAAGACGAATTTTTCCAGCTATTCACTGGGAATGCTGGGATAGCCCAAGCCCTTCAAAAACGGCCCGCAAGGTCGGCGGCCTGTTAAAAAGGGTGCTTTCGTTAGAATCAAAACGGCCCGTCACGGAATTGGACGGGAATAGGCTCAAAATGACCGCCAAGGTGTGGGGAATCATGTGTTAAAATATGGAGTTTCAATTCCAAGTTTGGGTTTTGATTCAATACCATTCTCTATATAGAGTTTAATATAAACTGGGGCTGGCCTATGCTATAGCACTGCCAGTTAACTTCGTCCCCTTATTTGAGGCGCTTAGAAACGTCGCACGAACAAACCGAAGCCAGCGTTTCGAAGCCCAGGCCAAGACGAATTTTTCCAGCTATTCACTGGGAATGCTGGGATAGCCCAAGCCCTTCAAAAACGGCCCGCAAGGTCGGCGGCCTGTTAAAAAGGGTGCTTTCGTTAGAATCAAAACGGCCCGTCACGGAATTGGACGGGAATAGGCTCAAAATGACCGCCAAGGTGTGGGGAATCATGTGTTAAAATATGGAGTTTCAATTCCAAGTTTGGGTTTTGATTCAATACCATTCTCTATATAGAGTTTAATATAAACTGGGGCTGGCCTATGCTATAGCACTGCCAGTTAACTTCGTCCCCTTATTTGAGGCGCTTAGAAACGTCGCACGAACAAACCGAAGCCAGCGTTTCGAAGCCCAGGACAAGACGAATTTTTCCAGCTATTCACTGGGAATGCTGGGATAGCCCAAGCCCTTCAAAAACGGCCCGCAAGGTCGGCGGCCTGTTAAAAAGGGTGCTTTCGTTAGAATCAAAACGGCCCGTCACGGAATTGGACGGGAATAGGCTCAAAATGACCGCCAAGGTGTGGGGAATCATGTGTTAAAATATGGAGTTTCAATTCCAAGTTTGGGTTTTGATTCAATACCATTCTCTATATAGAGTTTAATATAAACTGGGGCTGGCCTATGCTATAGCACTGCCAGTTAACTTCGTCCCCTTATTTGAGGCGCTTAGAAACGTCGCACGAACAAACCGAAGCCAGCGTTTCGAAGCCCAGGCCAAGACGAATTTTTCCAGCTATTCACTGGGAATGCTGGGATAGCCCAAGCCCTTCAAAAACGGCCCGCAAGGTCGGCGGCCTGTTAAAAAGGGTGCTTTCGTTAGAATCAAAACGGCCCGTCACGGAATTGGACGGGAATAGGCTCAAAATGACCGCCAAGGTGTGGGGAATCATGTGTTAAAATATGGAGTTTCAATTCCAAGTTTGGGTTTTGATTCAATACCATTCTCTATATAGAGTTTAATATAAACTGGGGCTGGCCTATGCTATAGCACTGCCAGTTAACTTCGTCCCCTTATTTGAGGCGCTTAGAAACGTCGCACGAACAAACCGAAGCCAGCGTTTCGAAGCCCAGGCCAAGACGAATTTTTCCAGCTATTCACTGGGAATGCTGGGATAGCCCAAGCCCTTCAAAAACGGCCCGCAAGGTCGGCGGCCTGTTAAAAAGGGTGCTTTCGTTAGAATCAAAACGGCCCGTCACGGAATTGGACGGGAATAGGCTCAAAATGACCGCCAAGGTGTGGGGAATCATGTGTTAAAATATGGAGTTTCAATTCCAAGTTTGGGTTTTGA
This sequence comes from Lepidonotus clava, assembly GCA_936440205.1. Lineage (NCBI taxonomy): Eukaryota > Metazoa > Annelida > Polychaeta > Phyllodocida > Polynoidae > Lepidonotus > Lepidonotus clava. Next base: position 14,915,212 of record OW387143.1, on the reverse strand, counting down.
TTCAATACCATTCTCTATATAGAGTTTAATATAAACTGGGGCTGGCCTATGCTATAGCACTGCCAGTTAACTTCGTCCCCTTATTTGAGGCGCTTAGAAACGTCGCACGAACAAACCGAAGCCAGCGTTTCGAAGCCCAGGCCAAGACGAATTTTTCCAGCTATTCACTGGGAATGCTGGGATAGCCCAAGCCCTTCAAAAACGGCCCGCAAGGTCGGCGGCCTGTTAAAAAGGGTGCTTTCGTTAGAATCAAAACGGCCCGTCACGGAATTGGACGGGAATAGGCTCAAAATGACCGCCAAGGTGTGGGGAATCATGTGTTAAAATATGGAGTTTCAATTCCAAGTTTGGGTTTTGATTCAATACCATTCTCTATATAGAGTTTAATATAAACTGGGGCTGGCCTATGCTATAGCACTGCCAGTTAACTTCGTCCCCTTATTTGAGGCGCTTAGAAACGTCGCACGAACAAACCGAAGCCAGCGTTTCGAAGCCCAGGCCAAGACGAATTTTTCCAGCTATTCACTGGGAATGCTGGGATAGCCCAAGCCCTTCAAAAACGGCCCGCAAGGTCGGCGGCCTGTTAAAAAGGGTGCTTTCGTTAGAATCAAAACGGCCCGTCACGGAATTGGACGGGAATAGGCTCAAAATGACCGCCAAGGTGTGGGGAATCATGTGTTAAAATATGGAGTTTCAATTCCAAGTTTGGGTTTTGATTCAATACCATTCTCTATATAGAGTTTAATATAAACTGGGGCTGGCCTATGCTATAGCACTGCCAGTTAACTTCGTCCCCTTATTTGAGGCGCTTAGAAACGTCGCACGAACAAACCGAAGCCAGCGTTTCGAAGCCCAGGCCAAGACGAATTTTTCCAGCTATTCACTGGGAATGCTGGGATAGCCCAAGCCCTTCAAAAACGGCCCGCAAGGTCGGCGGCCTGTTAAAAAGGGTGCTTTCGTTAGAATCAAAACGGCCCGTCACGGAATTGGACGGGAATAGGCTCAAAATGACCGCCAAGGTGTGGGGAATCATGTGTTAAAATATGGAGTTTCAATTCCAAGTTTGGGTTTTGATTCAATACCATTCTCTGTATAGAGTTTAATATAAACTGGGGCTGGCCTATGCTATAGCACTGCCAGTTAACTTCGTCCCCTTATTTGAGGCGCTTAGAAACGTCGCACGAACAAACCGAAGCCAGCGTTTCGAAGCCCAGGCCAAGACGAATTTTTCCAGCTATTCACTGGAATGCTGGGATAGCCCAAGCCCTTCAAAAACGGCCCGCAAGGTCGGCGGCCTGTTAAAAAGGGTGCTTTCGTTAGAATCAAAACGGCCCGTCACGGAATTGGACGGGAATAGGCTCAAAATGACCGCCAAGGTGTGGGGAATCATGTGTTAAAATATGGAGTTTCAATTCCAAGTTTGGGTTTTGATTCAATACCATTCTCTATATAGAGTTTAATATAAACTGGGGCTGGCCTATGCTATAGCACTGCCAGTTAACTTCGTCCCCTTATTTGAGGCGCTTAGAAACGTCGCACGAACAAACCGAAGCCAGCGTTTCGAAGCCCAGGCCAAGACGAATTTTTCCAGCTATTCACTGGGAATGCTGGGATAGCCCAAGCCCTTCAAAAACGGCCCGCAAGGTCGGCGGCCTGTTAAAAAGGGTGCTTTCGTTAGAATCAAAACGGCCCGTCACGGAATTGGACGGGAATAGGCTCAAAATGACCGCCAAGGTGTGGGGAATCATGTGTTAAAATATGGAGTTTCAATTCCAAGTTTGGGTTTTGATTCAATACCATTCTCTATATAGAGTTTAATATAAACTGGGGCTGGCCTATGCTATAGCACTGCCAGTTAACTTCGTCCCCTTATTTGAGGCGCTTAGAAACGTCGCACGAACAAACCGAAGCCAGCGTTTCGAAGCCCAGGCCAAGACGAATTTTTCCAGCTATTCACTGGGAATGCTGGGATAGCCCAAGCCCTTCAAAAACGGCCCGCAAGGTCGGCGGCCTGTTAAAAAGGGTGCTTTCGTTAGAATCAAAACGGCCCGTCACGGAATTGGACGGGAATAGGCTCAAAATGACCGCCAAGGTGTGGGGAATCATGTGTTAAAATATGGAGTTTCAATTCCAAGTTTGGGTTTTGATTCAATACCATTCTCTATATAGAGTTTAATATAAACTGGGGCTGGCCTATGCTATAGCACTGCCAGTTAACTTCGTCCCCTTATTTGAGGCGCTTAGAAACGTCGCACGAACAAACCGAAGCCAGCGTTTCGAAGCCCAGGCCAAGACGAATTTTTCCAGCTATTCACTGGGAATGCTGGGATAGCCCAAGCCCTTCAAAAACGGCCCCGCAAGGTCGGCGGCCTGTTAAAAAGGGTGCTTTCGTTAGAATCAAAACGGCCCGTCACGGAATTGGACGGGAATAGGCTCAAAATGACCGCCAAGGTGTGGGGAATCATGTGTTAAAATATGGAGTTTCAATTCCAAGTTTGGGTTTTGATTCAATACCATTCTCTATATAGAGTTTAATATAAACTGGGGCTGGCCTATGCTATAGCACTGCCAGTTAACTTCGTCCCCTTATTTGAGGCGCTTAGAAACGTCGCACGAACAAACCGAAGCCAGCGTTTCGAAGCCCAGGCCAAGACGAATTTTTCCAGCTATTCACTGGGAATGCTGGGATAGCCCAAGCCCTTCAAAAACGGCCCGCAAGGTCGGCGGCCTGTTAAAAAGGGTGCTTTCGTTAGAATCAAAACGGCCCGTCACGGAATTGGACGGGAATAGGCTCAAAATGACCGCCAAGGTGTGGGGAATCATGTGTTAAAATATGGAGTTTCAATTCCAAGTTTGGGTTTTGATTCAATACCATTCTCTATATAGAGTTTAATATAAACTGGGGCTGGCCTATGCTATAGCACTGCCAGTTAACTTCGTCCCCTTATTTGAGGCGCTTAGAAACGTCGCACGAACAAACCGAAGCCAGCGTTTCGAAGCCCAGGCCAAGACGAATTTTTCCAGCTATTCACTGGGAATGCTGGGATAGCCCAAGCCCTTCAAAAACGGCCCGCAAGGTCGGCGGCCTGTTAAAAAGGGTGCTTTCGTTAGAATCAAAACGGCCCGTCACGGAATTGGACGGGAATAGGCTCAAAATGACCGCCAAGGTGTGGGGAATCATGTGTTAAAATATGGAGTTTCAATTCCAAGTTTGGGTTTTGATTCAATACCATTCTCTATATAGAGTTTAATATAAACTGGGGCTGGCCTATGCTATAGCACTGCCAGTTAACTTCGTCCCCTTATTTGAGGCGCTTAGAAACGTCGCACGAACAAACCGAAGCCAGCGTTTCGAAGCCCAGGCCAAGACGAATTTTTCCAGCTATTCACTGGGAATGCTGGGATAGCCCAAGCCCTTCAAAAACGGCCCGCAAGGTCGGCGGCCTGTTAAAAAGGGTGCTTTCGTTAGAATCAAAACGGCCCGTCACGGAATTGGACGGGAATAGGCTCAAAATGACCGCCAAGGTGTGGGGAATCATGTGTTAAAATATGGAGTTTCAATTCCAAGTTTGGGTTTTGATTCAATACCATTCTCTATATAGAGTTTAATATAAACTGGGGCTGGCCTATGCTATAGCACTGCCAGTTAACTTCGTCCCCTTATTTGAGGCGCTTAGAAACGTCGCACGAACAAACCGAAGCCAGCGTTTCGAAGCCCAGGCCAAGACGAATTTTTCCAGCTATTCACTGGGAATGCTGGGATAGCCCAAGCCCTTCAAAAACGGCCCGCAAGGTCGGCGGCCTGTTAAAAAGGGTGCTTTCGTTAGAATCAAAACGGCCCGTCACGGAATTGGACGGGAATAGGCTCAAAATGACCGCCAAGGTGTGGGGAATCATGTGTTAAAATATGGAGTTTCAATTCCAAGTTTGGGTTTTGATTCAATACCATTCTCTATATAGAGTTTAATATAAACTGGGGCTGGCCTATGCTATAGCACTGCCAGTTAACTTCGTCCCCTTATTTGAGGCGCTTAGAAACGTCGCACGAACAAACCGAAGCCAGCGTTTCGAAGCCCAGGCCAAGACGAATTTTTCCAGCTATTCACTGGGAATGCTGGGATAGCCCAAGCCCTTCAAAAACGGCCCGCAAGGTCGGCGGCCTGTTAAAAAGGGTGCTTTCGTTAGAATCAAAACGGCCCGTCACGGAATTGGACGGGAATAGGCTCAAAATGACCGCCAAGGTGTGGGGAATCATGTGTTAAAATATGGAGTTTCAATTCCAAGTTTGGGTTTTGATTCAATACCATTCTCTATATAGAGTTTAATATAAACTGGGGCTGGCCTATGCTATAGCACTGCCAGTTAACTTCGTCCCCTTATTTGAGGCGCTTAGAAACGTCGCACGAACAAACCGAAGCCAGCGTTTCGAAGCCCAGGCCAAGACGAATTTTTCCAGCTATTCACTGGGAATGCTGGGATAGCCCAAGCCCTTCAAAAACGGCCCGCAAGGTCGGCGGCCTGTTAAAAAGGGTGCTTTCGTTAGAATCAAAACGGCCCGTCACGGAATTGGACGGGAATAGGCTCAAAATGACCGCCAAGGTGTGGGGAATCATGTGTTAAAATATGGAGTTTCAATTCCAAGTTTGGGTTTTGATTCAATACCATTCTCTATATAGAGTTTAATATAAACTGGGGCTGGCCTATGCTATAGCACTGCCAGTTAACTTCGTCCCCTTATTTGAGGCGCTTAGAAACGTCGCACGAACAAACCGAAGCCAGCGTTTCGAAGCCCAGGCCAAGACGAATTTTTCCAGCTATTCACTGGGAATGCTGGGATAGCCCAAGCCCTTCAAAAACGGCCCGCAAGGTCGGCGGCCTGTTAAAAAGGGTGCTTTCGTTAGAATCAAAACGGCCCGTCACGGAATTGGACGGGAATAGGCTCAAAATGACCGCCAAGGTGTGGGGAATCATGTGTTAAAATATGGAGTTTCAATTCCAAGTTTGGGTTTTGATTCAATACCATTCTCTATATAGAGTTTAATATAAACTGGGGCTGGCCTATGCTATAGCACTGCCAGTTAACTTCGTCCCCTTATTTGAGGCGCTTAGAAACGTCGCACGAACAAACCGAAGCCAGCGTTTCGAAGCCCAGGCCAAGACGAATTTTTCCAGCTATTCACTGGGAATGCTGGGATAGCCCAAGCCCTTCAAAAACGGCCCGCAAGGTCGGCGGCCTGTTAAAAAGGGTGCTTTCGTTAGAATCAAAACGGCCCGTCACGGAATTGGACGGGAATAGGCTCAAAATGACCGCCAAGGTGTGGGGAATCATGTGTTAAAATATGGAGTTTCAATTCCAAGTTTGGGTTTTGATTCAATACCATTCTCTATATAGAGTTTAATATAAACTGGGGCTGGCCTATGCTATAGCACTGCCAGTTAACTTCGTCCCCTTATTTGAGGCGCTTAGAAACGTCGCACGAACAAACCGAAGCCAGCGTTTCGAAGCCCAGGCCAAGACGAATTTTTCCAGCTATTCACTGGGAATGCTGGGATAGCCCAAGCCCATCAAAAACGGCCCGCAAGGTCGGCGGCCTGTTAAAAAGGGTGCTTTCGTTAGAATCAAAACGGCCCGTCACGGAATTGGACGGGAATAGGCTCAAAATGACCGCCAAGGTGTGGGGAATCATGTGTTAAAATATGGAGTTTCAATTCCAAGTTTGGGTTTTGATTCAATACCATTCTCTATATAGAGTTTAATATAAACTGGGGCTGGCCTATGCTATAGCACTGCCAGTTAACTTCGTCCCCTTATTTGAGGCGCTTAGAAACGTCGCACGAACAAACCGAAGCCAGCGTTTCGAAGCCCAGGCCAAGACGAATTTTTCCAGCTATTCACTGGGAATGCTGGGATAGCCCAAGCCCTTCAAAAACGGCCCGCAAGGTCGGCGGCCTGTTAAAAAGGGTGCTTTCGTTAGAATCAAAACGGCCCGTCACGGAATTGGACGGGAATAGGCTCAAAATGACCGCCAAGGTGTGGGGAATCATGTGTTAAAATATGGAGTTTCAATTCCAAGTTTGGGTTTTGATTCAATACCATTCTCTATATAGAGTTTAATATAAACTGGGGCTGGCCTATGCTATAGCACTGCCAGTTAACTTCGTCCCCTTATTTGAGGCGCTTAGAAACGTCGCACGAACAAACCGAAGCCAGCGTTTCGAAGCCCAGGCCAAGACGAATTTTTCCAGCTATTCACTGGGAATGCTGGGATAGCCCAAGCCCTTCAAAAACGGCCCGCAAGGTCGGCGGCCTGTTAAAAAGGGTGCTTTCGTTAGAATCAAAACGGCCCGTCACGGAATTGGACGGGAATAGGCTCAAAATGACCGCCAAGGTGTGGGGAATCATGTGTTAAAATATGGAGTTTCAATTCCAAGTTTGGGTTTTGATTCAATACCATTCTCTATATAGAGTTTAATATAAACTGGGGCTGGCCTATGCTATAGCACTGCCAGTTAACTTCGTCCCCTTATTTGAGGCGCTTAGAAACGTCGCACGAACAAACCGAAGCCAGCGTTTCGAAGCCCAGGCCAAGACGAATTTTTCCAGCTATTCACTGGGAATGCTGGGATAGCCCAAGCCCTTCAAAAACGGCCCGCAAGGTCGGCGGCCTGTTAAAAAGGGTGCTTTCGTTAGAATCAAAACGGCCCGTCACGGAATTGGACGGGAATAGGCTCAAAATGACCGCCAAGGTGTGGGGAATCATGTGTTAAAATATGGAGTTTCAATTCCAAGTTTGGGTTTTGATTCAATACCATTCTCTATATAGAGTTTAATATAAACTGGGGCTGGCCTATGCTATAGCACTGCCAGTTAACTTCGTCCCCTTATTTGAGGCGCTTAGAAACGTCGCACGAACAAACCGAAGCCAGCGTTTCGAAGCCCAGGCCAAGACGAATTTTTCCAGCTATTCACTGGGAATGCTGGGATAGCCCAAGCCCTTCAAAAACGGCCCGCAAGGTCGGCGGCCTGTTAAAAAGGGTGCTTTCGTTAGAATCAAAACGGCCCGTCACGGAATTGGACGGGAATAGGCTCAAAATGACCGCCAAGGTGTGGGGAATCATGTGTTAAAATATGGAGTTTCAATTCCAAGTTTGGGTTTTGATTCAATACCATTCTCTATATAGAGTTTAATATAAACTGGGGCTGGCCTATGCTATAGCACTGCCAGTTAACTTCGTCCCCTTATTTGAGGCGCTTAGAAACGTCGCACGAACAAACCGAAGCCAGCGTTTCGAAGCCCAGGCCAAGACGAATTTTTCCAGCTATTCACTGGGAATGCTGGGATAGCCCAAGCCCTTCAAAAACGGCCCGCAAGGTCGGCGGCCTGTTAAAAAGGGTGCTTTCGTTAGAATCAAAACGGCCCGTCACGGAATTGGACGGGAATAGGCTCAAAATGACCGCCAAGGTGTGGGGAATCATGTGTTAAAATATGGAGTTTCAATTCCAAGTTTGGGTTTTGATTCAATACCATTCTCTATATAGAGTTTAATATAAACTGGGGCTGGCCTATGCTATAGCACTGCCAGTTAACTTCGTCCCCTTATTTGAGGCGCTTAGAAACGTCGCACGAACAAACCGAAGCCAGCGTTTCGAAGCCCAGGCCAAGACGAATTTTTCCAGCTATTCACTGGGAATGCTGGGATAGCCCAAGCCCTTCAAAAACGGCCCGCAAGGTCGGCGGCCTGTTAAAAAGGGTGCTTTCGTTAGAATCAAAACGGCCCGTCACGGAATTGGACGGGAATAGGCTCAAAATGACCGCCAAGGTGTGGGGAATCATGTGTTAAAATATGGAGTTTCAATTCCAAGTTTGGGTTTTGATTCAATACCATTCTCTATATAGAGTTTAATATAAACTGGGGCTGGCCTATGCTATAGCACTGCCAGTTAACTTCGTCCCCTTATTTGAGGCGCTTAGAAACGTCGCACGAACAAACCGAAGCCAGCGTTTCGAAGCCCAGGCCAAGACGAATTTTTCCAGCTATTCACTGGGAATGCTGGGATAGCCCAAGCCCTTCAAAAACGGCCCGCAAGGTCGGCGGCCTGTTAAAAAGGGTGCTTTCGTTAGAATCAAAACGGCCCGTCACGGAATTGGACGGGAATAGGCTCAAAATGACCGCCAAGGTGTGGGGAATCATGTGTTAAAATATGGAGTTTCAATTCCAAGTTTGGGTTTTGATTCAATACCATTCTCTATATAGAGTTTAATATAAACTGGGGCTGGCCTATGCTATAGCACTGCCAGTTAACTTCGTCCCCTTATTTGAGGCGCTTAGAAACGTCGCACGAACAAACCGAAGCCAGCGTTTCGAAGCCCAGGCCAAGACGAATTTTTCCAGCTATTCACTGGGAATGCTGGGATAGCCCAAGCCCTTCAAAAACGGCCCGCAAGGTCGGCGGCCTGTTAAAAAGGGTGCTTTCGTTAGAATCAAAACGGCCCGTCACGGAATTGGACGGGAATAGGCTCAAAATGACCGCCAAGGTGTGGGGAATCATGTGTTAAAATATGGAGTTTCAATTCCAAGTTTGGGTTTTGATTCAATACCATTCTCTATATAGAGTTTAATATAAACTGGGGCTGGCCTATGCTATAGCACTGCCAGTTAACTTCGTCCCCTTATTTGAGGCGCTTAGAAACGTCGCACGAACAAACCGAAGCCAGCGTTTCGAAGCCCAGGCCAAGACGAATTTTTCCAGCTATTCACTGGGAATGCTGGGATAGCCCAAGCCCTTCAAAAACGGCCCGCAAGGTCGGCGGCCTGTTAAAAAGGGTGCTTTCGTTAGAATCAAAACGGCCCGTCACGGAATTGGACGGGAATAGGCTCAAAATGACCGCCAAGGTGTGGGGAATCATGTGTTAAAATATGGAGTTTCAATTCCAAGTTTGGGTTTTGATTCAATACCATTCTCTATATAGAGTTTAATATAAACTGGGGCTGGCCTATGCTATAGCACTGCCAGTTAACTTCGTCCCCTTATTTGAGGCGCTTAGAAACGTCGCACGAACAAACCGAAGCCAGCGTTTCGAAGCCCAGGCCAAGACGAATTTTTCCAGCTATTCACTGGGAATGCTGGGATAGCCCAAGCCCTTCAAAAACGGCCCGCAAGGTCGGCGGCCTGTTAAAAAGGGTGCTTTCGTTAGAATCAAAACGGCCCGTCACGGAATTGGACGGGAATAGGCTCAAAATGACCGCCAAGGTGTGGGGAATCATGTGTTAAAATATGGAGTTTCAATTCCAAGTTTGGGTTTTGATTCAATACCATTCTCTATATAGAGTTTAATATAAACTGGGGCTGGCCTATGCTATAGCACTGCCAGTTAACTTCGTCCCCTTATTTGAGGCGCTTAGAAACGTCGCACGAACAAACCGAAGCCAGCGTTTCGAAGCCCAGGCCAAGACGAATTTTTCCAGCTATTCACTGGGAATGCTGGGATAGCCCAAGCCCTTCAAAAACGGCCCGCAAGGTCGGCGGCCTGTTAAAAAGGGTGCTTTCGTTAGAATCAAAACGGCCCGTCACGGAATTGGACGGGAATAGGCTCAAAATGACCGCCAAGGTGTGGGGAATCATGTGTTAAAATATGAAGTTTCAATTCCAAGTTTGGGTTTTGATTCAATACCATTCTCTATATAGAGTTTAATATAAACTGGGGCTGGCCTATGCTATAGCACTGCCAGTTAACTTCGTCCCCTTATTTGAGGCGCTTAGAAACGTCGCACGAACAAACCGAAGCCAGCGTTTCGAAGCCCAGGCCAAGACGAATTTTTCCAGCTATTCACTGGGAATGCTGGGATAGCCCAAGCCCTTCAAAAAACGGCCCGCAAGGTCGGCGGCCTGTTAAAAAGGGTGCTTTCGTTAGAATCAAAACGGCCCGTCACGGAATTGGACGGGAATAGGCTCAAAATGACCGCCAAGGTGTGGGGAATCATGTGTTAAAATATGGAGTTTCAATTCCAAGTTTGGGTTTTGATTCAATACCATTCTCTATATAGAGTTTTAATATAAACTGGGGCTGGCCTATGCTATAGCACTGCCAGTTAACTTCGTCCCCTTATTTGAGGCGCTTAGAAACGTCGCACGAACAAACCGAAGCCAGCGTTTCGAAGCCCAGGGCCAAGACGAATTTTTCCAGCTATTCACTGAGGGGA